>JAHRHZ010000017.1:52994048-53118724 GCA_024137785.1 Ginglymostoma cirratum
ATCTATCACCCCTCAATTTAAAGCTATGTCCCCTAGTGCTAGCCGTCACCATCCGAGGTAAAAGGGTCTCACAGTCCACCCTAACCAATCCTCTGATCGTCTTGTATGTCTCAATTAAGTGACCTCTTAACCTTCTTCTCTCTAATGAAAATAGCCTCAAGTCTCTCAGCCTTTCCTCATAAGACCTTCCCTCCATACCAGGCAACATCCTGGTAAATGTCTTCTGCACCCTTTCCAATGCTTCCAGATCCTTCCTATAATGCCGTGACCAGAAATGTACGCAATACTCCAAGTGCGGCCGCACCAGAGTTTTGTACAGCTGCAACATGACCTCACGGCTCCGAAACTCAATCCCTCTACCAATAAAACCTAACACACCGTACACCTTCTTAACAACCCTATCAACCTTGATGGCAACTTTCAGGGATCTATGCACATGGACACCGAAATCTCTCTGCTCATCCACACTACCAAGAATCTTACCAGTAGCCCTGTACTCTGTATTCCTGTTACTCCTTCCAAAGTGAAACACCTCACATTTTTCCACATTAAACTCCATTTGCCACCTCTCAGCCCAGCTCTGCAGCTTATCTATGTCCGTCTGTAACCTGCAACACCCTTCCGTACTATCCACAACTCCACCGACTTTAGTATCATCCGCAAATTTACTAACCCATCCTTCTATGCCCTCATCCAGGTCATTTATAAAAATGACAAACAGCAGTGGCCCCAAAACAGATCCTTGCAGTACACCACTAGTAACTGAACTCCAGGATGAACATTTCCCATCAACTACCACCCTCTGTCTTCTTACAGCTAGCCAATTTCTGATCCAAACCGCTAAATCACCCTCAATCCCATCCCTCTGTATTTTCTGCAATAGCCGACAGTGGGGAACCTTATCAAACACTTTACTGAAATCCAGAGACACCACATCAACGGCTTTACCCTCATCCACCTGTTTTGTCACCTTCTCAAAGAACTCAATAAGGTTTGTGAGGCACGACCTACCCTTCACAAAACAGTGTTGATTATCCCTAATCAAATTATTCCTTTCTAGATGATCATAAATCCTATCTCTTATAATCCTTTCCAACACTTTACCCACAACCAAAGTAAGGCTCGCTGGTCTATAATTACCAGGGTTGTCTCTACTCCCCTTCTTGAACAAGGGGACAACATTTGCTACCCTCCAGTCTTCTGGCACTATTCCTGTAGACAATGACGACATAAAGATCAAAGCCAAAGACTCTGCAATCTCCTCCCTGGCTTCCCAGAGAATCCTAGGGGAGATCCCATCCGGCCCAGGGGACTTATCTATTCTCACACTTTCCAGAATTGCTAACACCTCCTCCTTATGAACCTCAATCCCGTCTAGTCTAATAGCCTGTATCTCAGTATTCTCCTCGACAAAATTGTCTTTTCCATGTGTGAATACTGATGAAAAATATTCATTTAGCGCCTCTCCTATCTCTTTGGACTCCACTCACGACTTCCCACTACTGTCCTTGACTGGCCCTAATCTTACTCTGGTCATTCTTTTATTTCTTGATCCTACCTGCCAAAGACTTCTCATGTCCCCTCCTGACTCTTCTTAGCTCTCTCTTTAGGTCCTTCCTGGCTAACCTGTAACTCTCAAGTGCCCTAACTGAGCCTTCACACCTCATCTTTACATAAGCCTCCTTCTTCCTCTTGACAAGAGATTCAACTTCTTCAGTAAACCACGGTTCCCTCGCTGGTCCACTTTCTCCCTGCCTGACAGGTACATACTTATCAAGGACATGCAGTAGCTGTTCCTTGAACAAGCTCCACATTCCAATTGTGCCCAGCCCCTGCAGTTTCCTTCCCCACCCTATGCATCCTAAGTCTTGCCTAATCGCCTCATAATTGCCTTTCCCCCAGCTGTAACTCTTGCCCAGCGGTATATATCTATCCCTTTCCATCACTAAAGTAAATGTAACGGAATTGTGGTCACGATCACCGAATCTAACACCTGGCCTGGTTCATTACCCAGTACCAAATCCAATGTAGCATCGCCTCTTGTTGACCTATCTACATACTGTGTCAGGAAACCCTCCTGCACACATTGGACAAAAACTGACCCATCCAAAGTACTCGAACTATAGCATTTCCAGTCAATATTTGGAAAGTTAAAGTCCCCCATAACAACTACCCTGTTACTTTCACTCCTATGCAGAATCATCTTTGCTATCCTTTCCTCTACATCTCTGGAACTATTCGGAGGCCTATAGAAAACTCCCAACAGGGTGACCTCTCCTTTCCTGTTTCTAACTTCAGCCCATTCTACCTCAGTAGACGAGTCCTCATCAAACGTCCTTTCTGCCACCGTAATACTGTCCTTGACTAACAATGCCACACCTCCCCCTCTTTTACCACCTTCCCTGATCTTACTGAAACATCTGAACCCCGGAACCTGCAACAACCATTCCTGTCCCTGCTCTATCCATGTCTCCGAAATGGCCACAACATCAAAGTCCCAGGTACCAACCCATGCTGCAAGTTCACCCACCTTATTCCGGATACTCCTGGCGTTGAAGTAGACACACTTCAAACCACCTTCCTGCCTGCCGGTACACTCCTGCGACCTTGAAACCTTGTTCATGACCTCACTACTCTCAACTTACTGAACACTGGAGCTACAAGTCAGGTTCCCATCCCCCTGTTGAATTAGTTTAAACCTCCCGAACAGCATTAGCAAATTTCCCCCCCAGGATATTGGGAGACCTCTGGTTCCTGTGCAGAAAATCCCATTTGTAGAGGTCCCACCTACCCCAGAATGAGTTCCAATTATCCAGGTATCTGACTCCCTCCCTCCTGCACCATCCCTGTAGCCATGTGTTCAACTGCTCTCTCTCCCTGTTCCTCGCTTTGCTAGCACGTTACACGGGTAACGAACCAGAGATAACAACTCTGTTTGTTCTATCTCTCAGCTTCCACCCTAGCTCCTTGAATTTCTGCCTTACTTCCCCGTCCCTTTTCCTACCTATGTCGTTGGTGCCTATGTGGACCACGACTTGGGGCTGCTCCCCATCCCCCTTAAGGATCCCAAAAACACGATCCGAGACATCATGGACCCTGGCACCTGGGAGGCAACACACCAACAGCGAGTGTCTCTCGTTCCCACAGAATCTCCTATCTGTCCCCCTAACTATGGAGTCCCCAACTACTAATGCTCTCCTCCTCTTCCCCTTTCCCTTCTGAGCAACAGGGACAGAATCTGCGCCAGAGACCTGTTCCCCATGGCTTACCCCTGGTAAGTCGTCCCCCTCAACAGTATCCAAAACGGTATACTTGTTATGGAGGGGAACGGCCACAGGGGATCCCTGCACTGCCTGCCTGTTCCCTTTCCGTCCCCTGACTGTAACCCATCTACCTTTTTCAACAGGCTCAGTGGTGCATATTCACCTCATTAACTGGTGTAGGAGTACATTTTTTTAATGGTTCATGGAATGAAGGTGTTGCTGGCAAGTCCAGCATTATTGTTCACTTCTAATTGCCCTTCAGAAGGGGGTGGTAAGCTGCCTTCTTCACCTTGAACACACTACAAAGGAAGAACAGGCCCTTCAGTCCACCATGTGTGTACCAGACACGATGCCAATCTAATCTAATCCCATTTGTCTGCCCATGCTTCCTTCCCCTCTATTACCTGCCTGTTCATTAGTTTGTCAAAATATCTCTTAAATGTTGCTGTTGTTTCCGCTTATGGTACCTCCCCTGGCAGCGTGTTCCACCCTGTGTGTAAAAAAGCTGCCCCACGCATTTCCTTTAAACTTTCCTCTTCTCACGTTCAATCTATGCTCCCTGGTATTTGACATTTCCATCCTGGGAAGGAGATATTGGCTATCCAGACTATCCATGCCTCTCGTTATTTTATATTATGTCAGCCCTCTGCCTCTGATGTTCTAAAGAAAACAATCCAAGCTTGTCCGACCTCTCCTTTTAGCTAATACACCCCAATCAAATAACATCCTGGTAAACCTTGTTTTCACCCTCTTCCACATCCTTCCTACAGCGTGGCAACCAGAACTGAACACCACGAAACTGCAAATGTGGCCTAAATGAAGGTTAATACAGCTGCAACATGACTTGCCAACTTTTATACCCAATGTCCTGACTGATGCAGACAAGCATGCCGTATGCTTTCTTTACTATCTTATTCACTTGTTTTGCCACTTTCAGCGAGCTATGGAGTTGCACCCCAAGATCCCTCTGTGTATTAATGTTCTTAAAGGTCCTGTCAATTACTGTATACTTTCCTCGAGTGTTTGACTTCCCAAAATGCATCGCCTCACATTGTCCAGATAAACTCCATCTGCCACTTCTCCACCCAACTTTCCAACTGATCTATATTCCGTTCAATCCTTTTAACAACCTTACTCACTACTTACAGCTCCACCAATTTTCATGTTGTCTATAAACTTACTAGTCAGACCACCTACATTTTCAATCAAATCATTTATATATCAATTACAAACACCAGAGGTCCCAGCATTGATTCTTGTGGAACATCACTGGTCACAGAATTTTCTGCATATAAACTGACGTTTTCCCAGCCACCATCAGTTCTGAGGAAGGGTCACCGGACCTGAAACGTTAACTCTGTTTTCTCCTCCATAGATGCTACCAGACCTGCTGAGCTTTTCCAGCAATTTTGTTTTTGTCCATGTAGTCAACATCTGTTGCCCTACCCTCATCAATCATTTTTATCACTTCTTCAAAAAACTCGATCAGATTTGTGAGACAAGATCTCCCCCACACAAAGCCATGTTGACTATCCCTGATAAGTCCATTCTTTTCCAAATCTTGAATGTTGTTGGAGCTGTATCCATGAAGGCAAATGGGATACTCCATTACACTTGTACCTTGTGGATGGTAGACAGGTTTTGGGGAGCCAGGAGGTGAGTTACTTGCCGCAGTATTCCTGGCTTCTGACCTGCTGTTTCAACCATAGCATTTATATTGTGAGTTCAGTTTGATTTCTAGTCAATGGTAACCCCCAGGGCATGGTGGGAGATTCAGTGATGTAATGCCGTTGAACATCAGGTGGCACTGATGAGACTGTCTCTTATTGGAAATAGTCATCGTTGGCACTTGCACACTGAAAACTGTACCTGTACCTGCCACCTGTACCTGTACCTGTACCTGCCACCTGTCAGCTCAAGCTTGGACACTATCCAGGTCTTGGTGTATTTGAATATGGACGGCTTCAGTACCTGAGGAGTCATGAATGGTGTTGAACATTATACAACCATTGGGGAACATCCCCACTTCTCACCTTATGATGGAGGAAGGTCATTGATGAAGTAGCTGAAGATTGGACTCTATTCTGAGGAACTCCGACAGTGATGTGCTAAGGTTCAGATATTGACTTCCACCAACCACAACCATCTTTCTCTGATTCCAGCTGACAGAGACATTCCCCTGATTTCCATTGACTCCTGTCCTACCTAAGTCACATGTTGCCTTGACGTCAAGGGTGGTCACTCTGCCTTCAGAGTTCAGCTCATTTCTCCATGTTTGGAGGAATGTTGTAATGAAATCAGGGCCGAATGTGCCTGGCAAAACACAAACCCCACATCACTAAACAGGTTATTGCTCTACAAGTGTTACTTCATAGGCCTGCCAATGACTCTTTTTATTGCTTTGCTGATGATCAAGATTTGACTGATAGGGCACTCAGGTTTGTCTTGCTTTATTTGTGTACAAGACATAAAGTGGGCAATTTTCCACATTGTTGGGTAGATGCCAACATTGCAACTGCACTGAAACAGCTTGACTAGGAGTGCAGCTTAGTCTATAGCATACATCTTCAGTACTATTAAAAGAATATTGTCAGGGACCAAAGTGTTTGAGCATCCTTCACCTGTTGCTTGATATCACATGGAGTGAATTCAATGCTGAAGATTGGTATCTTTGATGCTGGAGATCTCTGGAGGGGGCTGAGATGGATCATCCACTCAACATTTCTAGCTGAAGATGGATGCAAATAATTTAGCCTTATCTTTTGCACTGATACTGGGCCCTTTCCTCATTGAGGACCGGGATATTTGTGGAGCCTCCTCCTCCAGTGAGCTGTTTAATTGTCCACCACCATTCACAACTGGATGTGGCAGGACTGCAGAGCTTAGATCTGATCCATTGTTTGTGCGATCACTTACATCTGTCTATCATTTGCTGTTCATGCTGTTTGGTGTGCAAGTAGTTGTGTTTGGTGGCTTTACCAGGTTGACACCTCATCTTCAGGTATGCCTGGTGCTGCTCCTGGCATGCCCTCCTGCACTCTCCATTGAACCAGGCTTGATACCCTGGCTTGGTGGTAATGGTTGAGTGGGGGATATGCCGGGCCATGAGGTTACAGACTGTGCTGGAGTACAATTCTGCTGCTGCTGATGGCCCACGGCGCCTCATGGATGCCCAGTCTTGAGTTGCTCAATCAGTTTGAAGTCTGTCCCATTTAGCTCAGAGATAGTGCCACACAACACGATTGAGAGTAAGAGATAACAAGGTGTAGAGCTGAATGAACACAGCAGGCCAAGCAGCATCATAGGAGCAGGAAAGCTTGACATTTCAGGCCTAGAAATGGGGGAGGGGAAGAGGGTTCTGAAATAAATAGGGAGAGGGGGGAAGCGGATAGAAGATGGATAGAGGAGAAGATAGGTGGAGAGGAGACAGACAGGTCAAAGAGGCGGGGATGGAGCCAGTAAAGGTGAGTGTAGGTGGGGAGGTAGGGAGGAGATAGGTCAGTCCAGGGTGGACGGACAGGTCAAGGGAGTGGGATGAGGTTAGTAGGTAGGAAATGGGGGTGCAGCTTGAGGTGGGAGGAGGGGATAGGTGAGAGGAAGAACAGGTTAGGGAGGCGGGGATGAGCTGGGCTGGTTTTGGAATGTGGTAGGGAAGGGGAGATTTTGAAGCTTGTGAAATCTCTATCCTGGGCCTCCTGCAGTGCCACTACGATGCCACCCAAAGGCTGCAGGAACAGCAGCTCATATTCAGCTTGGGAACCCTGCAGTCCAATGGTATCAATGTGGATTTCACAAGCTTCAAAATCTCCCCTCCCCCAACCGCATCCCAAAACCAGCCCAGCTCATCCCCGCCTCCCTAACCTGTTCTTCCTCTCACCTATCCCCTCCTCCCACCTCAAGCTGCACCCCCATTTCCTACCTGTCCATCCTCCCTGGACTGACCTATCTCCTCCCTACCTCCCCACCTACACTTACCTTTACTGGCTCCATCCCCGCCTCATTGACCTGTCTGTCTCCTCTCCACCTATCTTCTCGTCTATCCATCTTCTATTCGCTTCCCCCCTCTCCCTATTTATTTCAGAACCCTCCTCCCCTCCCCCATTTCTTGGCCCGAAATGTCAAGCTTTCCTGCTCCTATGATGCTGCTTGGCCTGCTGTGTTCATCCAGCTCCACACCTTGTTATCTCGGATTCTCCAGCATCTGCAGTTCCTATTATCTCTGACACGATTGAGAGTAACCTCACTGTGAACATGGAACATAGTCTCTACAAGGACTGTCTTGTGGTCACTCTTTCTAACACTGTTATGGATAGATGCATTTTTGACAGGTAGATCGATAGGTTTTTCTATCTTGATAGTTCCGTCACTAGCTGCAAACCCAGCCTAGCAGTAACATCCTTTTACATGTACTCATCTTGGTCTGTTGTGGTGTTACAGAGTCACTTTTGGTTATGTACATTGAAATTTCTCATCCAGGATCCATTCTAGCCGCCCTCCGTGCTTCCCCCAAGTGGTACTAAACAAAGAAACATAGAGAAGAACTGATTCATTAACTGAATAGGTGTTTAGGGCAAAGAATGTGCTAAGCAGCAAGAGGTTTTCTTAGAGATAGTAAGAACTGCTGATGCTGGAGTCAGAAATAACACAGTGTGGGGCTAGAAGAATATAGCAGGCCAGGCAGCATCAGAGGAACAGGAAAGCTGATGTTTCGGGTAGGGACTTGACCAGATGCTATGACACTTCATGGAGTCTGGTATCAATGTTGAGGCCTCTTAGAGCAACTCCCATCTAGAGTATATATTGCTCTGCCACCACCTGTACTCGGCCTGTCCTACCGATTGGACAGGACATATCCAGGGATGGTGATGGATATCTGGGACATTGTCTGTAAGGTATGCATCCATGAGTATGACTGTGTAAGTTTGCTGCTTGACTAGTCTGTGAGACAGCTCTCCTGATTTTGGCAAAAGCATCCAGTTTATTAATTTTTTACTGAAGTTGAATGAAGTCAGTGAGATTTTTTTCATTTGTATACACTTATCCATCTCTAAAATAAAGCTGTTTTAAATAAACATTTCACTAAGATGCTGATTAATTTGCTTATGTCAGGTACAGAAAGATACAAGGCAGAGAATATACAAAGGACACTATATCCTGTTGTTCACCTAATGTAATAAGCTAATGTCGAAATACTTCCCCCACATTTAGTTTTAGTTAAAACTTATGGAATGGACTCTTTAAAAACCTTACGGGAATCTTTGCTGGAATGAGGTCTAGTCTCTATTTTATAGATTGTGATTTCTTACAGAGTAGGTATCAAAGAATTTCTAACCAACTTTTTATTTAATTGTTAATGTAAGTTAAAAAATTGTTGATCTGCAATCTGTCGGCAAACAAATTCAAAGATAACTAATCAGCATCTCAATTGCTACCAGCCTAGCGTTTCTGAAAATTTGCTGAAGATCTCATGGTTTTAAAACTTCAGAGCTAAAGGTAAATCCTTGCCCAGGAAAATGATTTGAAATATTCGGCGTGTCCCAAATTTCTTCATGTCTGATGAACCTTTCTCTAAGGGCATTCTATCATACCGTACACATTCTGTTGTGCCTTTATCGTGGTCATCTCAACAGCAAATGGCTGCAAACTTTTTTACTCGTGTTGAACTCTATAGATATTTGAACAATGCAAGGTTGTTAACTTGAATAGACAGATGAGTTTGCAGCTTAACATCTTATCCAACAGGGAGAATTGCCATTTTCTCAGCAATGAAGTGTCAACTGAGATTATGTGCTTAAAAAGTTTCAAGCTGCCATGCCTGCTGTCCTGCCACTGATCTTCAAAATCTTCATCCATCTGCTGATCCTATCTTCCTGCTGCCTCTCACCAATCACCATTGTATTGTAGCATCTGGCTCGATAACTATTTTATTCTGTTTTTCTCAATCCAACAGCAAACGATCCACCCTCAGTCATAGAGTTTCAGGATGCACATGAAACTTGTTTGTTCACTTACTCAGAAATATGAACTTAATGGTCAACTTTATTATCATGATTTCAGACTTTGAGAAAATAAATTTACTGAGCTTAGTCAGATATTACATCAATTACATTTGACAATAGACCTACTTATATTCATTTTCAATGAAATTGTCAGGTCTGAGATGGCATGCATTGCAATAATAATCCAGGTATAATTTATCAATATTTTAATATATTATGTTTCATGTTCTAAACTTTGTTAAAACCTTCATTAACCACCTTCTTCCTCAACTATAAAGTTTAGATCTGTCTTTTCTTTCAGGTTCTGCCCTCTTCTTATCCACTGTCATTTGCACTCTGAAAAATCAACAATTGACCCACCTGTCCTTGCAATTTATAACTCTACCTCCCTCCCTTCCTTCTCAAAAGTCCTTGAATACATTTTACCTCCCACATAAATGCTTATATTTCAAAGAAATCAATGTTTGAATTCCTTCAATCAAGTTTTGCCACGTTACTGAAATTACTCTCATCGAACAAATACGATACTTCCTCTGTGGCTGTGACAGAGAGCTATCCTTCCTTGTCTTTCTCAACCTCTCTGAAACCTTTGATGCAGTTGTGTACACAATGGTTTCTCATTCAACAGATTCCCACTGTCATCCAGCCCGGATCTGTAATCCTCTGGTTCCATTTTTGTCCATTTAGAGGATTTTCGGCCATGCTTCCATCTTCCACTCAACGGCTATATTCCTGGACAGTTCTGATCACTCATCTGCCGCTTTGCAACATTATTCCAAAATACTGCATTCATATTTATGAGGTCTGATCTAGCTTGACCTCACCGCCACCACCCTGAACACCTACAAAATCTATAATTTGTCAGATTATTTGTCCAATATCCATTACTGGATGTGTAGAAACTGCCTCTAATTAAATACTGAAAGGATTGAAACCATCATTTTCAGTCTGCACTACAAACAACATTTGTGATGCATAGACTCAAGCTGTCCCTCTGGCAACGAGTTGAGTTTGGGCGAGACTGTTTACAAACTAGGTGACATGTTTGACTTGAAATTTAACTTCTTACCCCATATCCACACCATTACTGTCACTACTTATTTCAATTTCTGCTCATCTGACGCTGAAATCTGCATCCACGCCTGAGTTAAAATGCCTGGGACATTGGGAACAGCTCTGGGGATGGTGGGACCTTTACAAGCAGGATGGGTTATGTTTGGGGTGAACCAATGTCCTCGAGGACTTGGGTTGTTGTTTACTAGTGCTGTTGGGGAGGGTTTAAACTAGAACGGCAGGGGGTTGGGTACCTGAGCAGGGTGACAGGGGAGGGAGAAACAAGGATAAAAACAAAAGATAAAAAGGTTTGAAGCAAAAATAAAAGGGAACAAGAACAAGGACAAAGAATAAATGGGGCCATAATGCAAAATAGAGACACGCTGGTCAAAACAACCACCTAACTATTCTAATCCTACTTTCCAGGCCTGCCCCAAGCCAGTTATACATGCTGACGAATAATTAACTAACTCACTGGAGGAGGAAACTACAGGCCAATCAATCTAACTATTGGAAGCAATTCTGAGGGACAGAATTAATCTGTTTTTGGAAAGGTAAGGATTGATCAAGAACAGTCAGCATGGTTTTGTTAAGGTGAGGTCATGGCTGACCAACTTGATTGAATTTGTTGAAGAAGGAACAAGTTATGCGGATGAGGGCGATGCATTCAGATTTGGACATCAGCAAGGTTTTTGATAAGGTCTCACATGGTAGATCAATTGTGAAGACAAGATCCCATGGAACCCAAGGAAATTTTGCTGTTTGGATCCACAATTGGCTGAGTGGCAGAAGCAAAAGGTTGAGGGACCTTTTTTGACTGGGGTCTGTGTCCAGTGGTGCCCATCAGGAGTCAGTGTTAGGGGCTTTGATGTTTGTGGTTTATATAAATGGTTTAGAGTTGAATGTAGGAGGGTTGATTAGTAAGTTCACAGATGATATGAAAATAGGTGGGGTGGTAAATAATAAGCATGATCATCTTAATTTACAGGAGGATAGAGACTTTTGATTTCATTTATTATCATCAAACGTACCAAAGTACAGTGAAAAGTTTTGTTTTGCATACAGTACAGGTAGATCATAGCAAACAAGGACATACAGACCATAGGGTTCAGAGTTTGAGTGAAGATTTGTAGCTTGGGTGCTGGTTTTAGATGTTGGTGTGTTCACTGAGCTTGGAGGTTTGATAGCAGACGTTTTGTCCCCTTACTAGGTGATGTCCTCAGTGCTGTGGAGCCTCCTGTTAAGCACTGTTGTCTTGTGCCGCTTCGAATTTACATGGTCTGGCTTTTGCTGCTTCCGGGAGGTACTGATTCCTGCTGTGCATTGTAATGGTGAATATATCTGTTCTGATTCAATGTGTTCAAACAATGTCTGCTATCAAACCTCCCATTCTGGCATACACCAAAATCTAGATCATAGGTTGATTGAACAGAGTGAGGCTCACAAGGCCACAGCTGCACAGGAGGTACACAAAAGCAGGATTAAAGTTAGTTTTGAAATTAGAGAGGTCCATTCAGCAGTCTAATAACAACGGGGAAGAAGCTGTTCTTGAATCTGGTGGTACCTGTGATCAAACTTTAGTATCTTCTGCCCGACAGAAAAGTTTGGAAAATTGTATTATGGGGATGGGAGGGGTCTTTTATGATGTTGGCTGCCTTTCCGTGGCAATGAGAAGTGTAGATGAAGTCCATGGATTGGAAGCTGTCGTGCGTGGTGATCTGAGCTGCGTTTACAACTTTCTGTAGTTACTTACTGTCCTGGGTAGAGCAGTTGCTGTACCAAGCCGTGATGCACCTGCATAGAATGGTTTCTATGGTGTATCTGTAAAAGTTGGTGAGGGTCCTTATGGACATGCTGAATTTCCTTAAACTCCTGAAGAAGGAAAGGTGTTATTGTGCCTTCTTGATGATCGCATCCACGCGGGAAGCCCAGGACAAGTTGTCAGTTATCATCACTCTTAGGAACTTGATGCTCTTGACTCTCTTCACCCTCAGCTCCATTGTTGTAGAAGTAAAAATCAGCTCTTTAGTTTTGCTAATGTTGAGGGAGAGGATGTTATCTTTACACCATGACATGAAACATTCTATCTCCTTCCTGTATTCTGACTCGCCCTTGTTTCACATCAATGGTGGCGTCATCACCAATTTTTAGATGGGGTTTGGATGAAATTTGGCCGCACAAACGTGGGAGTACAGGCAGTACAGTAGGGGAATAAGTATGAATCCTTCCAGGACACCGATGTTAAGGATTATCGTGAAGGAGGTGTAGTTACCTATCCTCACTGATTGTGGTTTGTGGGCCAGGAAGCTGAGGATCCAGTTGCAGAAGGCGGAGCTAAGACCTAGGGTTTGGATCTTGGAGATTAGTTTGCTGGTTTGGAGATAGACTGGTCAGATGGACTGATCAGTGAGAAATAGACTTCAATCCAGATAAATGTAAGGTAATGTGCTTGGGCAGAACAAACAAGACAAGGGAATCCATGATGTATGTGAGGTCCAGGAGAATCACCTACAATTGAAGGGACTTTGGTGCACATATACACTGGTCCCTTAAAGTTCTGGGCCAGAGACATTAAGTGGTCTAGAAGACCTAGGGGATATTTGCCTTTATTAATCGAAGCACAAAGTTTATGAACTGGGAGATGATGCTAGAACTGTAAATTGTTGTGCAGGCCACAGCTAGTGTATTGTGTGCAGCTCTGGAATCCACACTATTGAAGAGACGTGATAGCACTGGAGAGGGTCCAGAGGAAATTTACCAGGATGCTAAATAAAATCTGAAAGAACTGCAGATGCTGCAAATCAGGAACAAAAGGTTCTAAGTTCTTAGGACCCTTCCTAAGTTCTGAGGGAAGGTCACAGTACCCGAAGCGTTAACTTTGATTTTTTTCTTCACAGATGCTGCCAGACCTGCTGAGCTTTTCCAGCAACTTCTGTTTTTGTTTTAACCAGGATTCTGTCTGGGCTGGAGAGTTTCAGTATGAATAAAGATTGGATAGACTGGGTTGTTCTCCTCGGAGCAGAGGAGCTTGAGAGGGGACATTGAGATGCATAAAATTATGAGGGGCATAGGCAAAGTAGACAGGAAGAAACTCTACCACTCTGGGAGTGATCAATGACTATGGCCATAGATTTAAGGTAAGGGGCAGGAGGTTTAAAGGGGGATGTGAGGAAAACCTTTTTCACATAGAGGGTGGTAGGAACCTTGGACGTACTGCCTGTAAGAGTGGGAGAGACAGAGCCCTTCATAACAGTGAAGAAGTTTTTAGATGTGCACTAACAATATCAATGCAGAAAGGCCAAGGGCCAAGTGCTGGAAAATGGGATTAGAATAGTTAGAGAGAGTAGGAACTGCAGATGCTGGAGAATCTGAGATAACAAAGTGTAGAGCTGGATGAACACAGCAGGCCAAGCAGCATCCTGCTCCTCCGGCTCCTCTACTGCTGCTTGGCCTGCTGTGTTCATCCAGGTCCACACCTTGTTATCTCAGAATAGTTAAATGGCTGCTTTTGACCAGAGAGGATTTGATAGGCTGAAAGATTTTTCCCTGTGATGTAGATATCTACAATTCTATGGCTCTATGCAGTCAATGCAGAATATTAAGTATATTTAAACTAGAGCTAGATAAATTTTTGACTACCAGGGGGATGAAAGATTACGAGGAATGTGGAGGAATGTAGAGTTGATGCTAAAATCAGATCAGCCATAATCTTATTGAATGGGGAAAAAGGCTTGATGGGCCAAGTTGCCTCTTCTTGTCATCTGTCGTGTGCTCGTGTTTGCACCTCAATCATCACTTTTCAGGAGAAAAGAACGCCAGACTGTTCAGTTTCCCTTTCTAACCTTTTAATAAACTTGTTATTGGGATCATTTGAGCTAACCTCTTATAAATCTTCATCTGACTCTTTTCTTCCAGAGTATGGAGATGAGAATTTGTTGACTGCTTCATTCTATTTTCAATTCATAGAAGCCTTATGGTGTGGAAGGAGGCCATTCAGCCCATCAATTCCACACTGACTGCCCAAGGAGCATTCCATCCCACCCACACCCTACCCTATCCCTGAATTTCCCACCCTAGACACTATGGACAATTCAGCATGGCTGATCCATTTAACCTGCACAACTTTGGACTGTGGGAGGAAACCAGAGCACCCGGAGGAAAGCCACGCAAACACAGGGAGAATGTTGAAACCCCACACAAACAGTCACCTGAGGATGGATTTGAACCTGGGCTCCTCATGCTGTGAGGCAGCAGTGCTATCAACTGAGCCGCCATGCCACCCCCTCAACTTTATTAATTACTACACCACTTCATCAGGCAATGATTGATGCACACAAGTCAATAAACTCCAATTTCAAAGTCAGCAATCAGTTTGCTGATTTCTACCAGAGCAACAGGAAAGGGTCAGTACTCCTGGCAGAAAAATAAAAATCTGCAAATATTCCCAATGCCATTTGTACCTTGTGACGTCTGATAATGCTGACATAGTACTGAAATTGGTTAATTCCCACTCATTCTCACAGCCTAATTTCACACATGAAAAAGGGTCTTGGGTGAGGTAGAGAATCTGAGGAGGCCTGGAAAATCACCCAAAATGCAAACAAGGAAAACAATGGCAAAAATGACCAGAACAGTATTTCTTCAAACTGACATTTAGATAGATAATGATTGAAAAATATCAAGAATACCGAGAGCCAAGTTACATAATACATCCATTTGTCTCTCTGTGTTAACAGCTAATCCCCAGAGCTTGGACTTTTTTTGGTCACTTTATACACGTTGATGTCATCTTCTTCATTTCTGTAAACCAGTTCACAATTAAAATGCTCAGGTAGAATGTCTTCATAGAATTTGTTGATCTGAAAGTCCTGCCACATTTTCGAAGAAAGATAAATGACAGTTCTTTCACTACTGAGATGTTGTAGAGTCTTTATTAGTAGGGGATAGGTCTTTGAAAAATAGACAATTTCTCCACCAAGAATAAAGTCATAGTCACTAGGAAACTGAGTGTGATCATGACCCCAGGATAGGGCACGGATATTGACTCGATCTCTACAAGATGGTGAGATGCTGGCAATAACATTACGTTGAATTTGCTTTAAAACATTTGGTTGGTCTGTAATTGTCACATTTCCTCCTGAAAAATAATTATATATCTCAGTTCAGAATTTGATCCGCACAGTAATCAGATGCTGAATCATGGTTACAGAAAGGCTAGAAAAATAATCTTCTTAAAGACATTTTGAATGTTTAGGCAAATACCATGTCAAGTATATACTGATCCATGAACTTTACAATAAAAATCATTGAGCCTCTTGCATTTAGTTCCAAACCTATATATCTGGCTACTAACCTATGCATCTTGTTAGAGGCAGGTAGTGGTCCCAGTGCTGGCTGTAAGCCAGACGTATTGAAAGGGAATGCATTGGCAGAATATCCACTGAATAAAGACTTGCCTATGGGAACACTGACTGGAAGGTATGCTTCCAGAACAAAAATTTAATTTGGAAGCAAGCCTCAGGTTAAGATTCAGTCTGTAATTGTGCTTATTCATTAGTTTTCCATATCATCCAAGAAGACACAAATGGTCATGAGGAATGGTCTTATCTTTGAAAATCAAGAAGTACAATCAATTTGAGTGGAGCTAAGAAACAATAAGGATGAAAAACATCGGTGGAAGTTTCTTGTAAGCCCCTAAATGTAGTTGAAACAGAGAATAATTAAGTCAGGGAATAAAGGCACATGTAGCAAGTAATCTCTTTTCATATGGACTAGGCAAACAAAACTTACAGAATTAGCGTGAAGAACGAATTCATGGAATGCATGCAGGATGTTTCTCTAGACCAGTCAAACAAAAACTACAGACTAAGTGGAGAAGTAAATATCTTGCATTGAAAGCATTCACCCCTACCCCTAGCCTTTCCTTAAAGTAACTGTGTGACAAATGAGATATAATATTAAGGATACAATGCAGCGAACTAATATAAACTGTAAGAACTTGAACAGAACAAAAACATCCTGATCAAGTGACTCACAAAGCTTAAGTGTACTTTTTAACCAGGAGAAGATACAAGTACACATTGTTCGCCATGGTCATCATCACCTATCTTTCATTTACATTTGCAAAGTTTTGCTTCTTGTGGCTTTTAGTTTCCTGTGAACTTTACAACTTACCTAGCAGAACTGCTAAGATTCCTAATATTCCAGTTCCTGCACCCAGTTCAATCACCTTCATGCCATTAAAAATTATCCTCTGTTCTTCAATATACTCACACAGAGCAAGACCCTGAAAAATAAGTCCATTTATAATTCGAATTAGGTTGAATTCTAAAGCTGAGATGAAATTCTGTGGAGCCAATGTACAATAGAACAGTAAAATATAAGACTTGTTTCATGCCTCAGTATATACAGGCAAAATCAGCTAGAATATTAGATATTAGGAGTCTACTAAGCCTCCTTTCAGCCAGTGCAAATTGGTGATAAGATGGCCTGTCCAGTATCACAGTCTCAAGTAGTCTATCTTCCATGGAGAATAGATAAATGGAATGAATGGGACCTAGCTGACTCTAACCTCTCCAGTATTGCACCCCAGGACCTGCCCCTGCCCTATCCAATTCCCATTGGTAATCCTTTGTAAAGACCCATGTTATTTGTTAGAGTTAGAATCTGGAATAACTTGTTCATTTACATTTCCTATCAACCTGGAGCCAGCAAACAGACAGGGACAGAATCCCAGCTGTGGACAGAATGCAGGAACTTTAACAAGTCCAACAGGATCCAATCTAAAATGTAAATGAACAGACTCAGTCACCAGCAGCAGCTGTTCTCAATTGTGAAAGAATACAGATAATTATACGCCACATTCACAGCACGTATGTACATATGTACTGTATATATTCTTATATAGGTGTACTATCTATACTGTCCATATATTTCTATTGACAATCTCACATTCTTGCTTCTCCAGCAACCATCGGCAATCTGACTTGCAGCTCGCTGCTGAACATCCAGTGCTCAGAGAATGACGGAAAGGTTGGCGCTGCTGTGTTTTATGGTATTCGTTCTCTCTCAGTGGGGGAAGTGTTGTCTCTACAATTGGTGCTTTTCAGACAGAAACCTAGCTGCAGGATTACCTTTAGAATCGAGGAAAAAAATCATGCCAGACTTTTTATTCAATCCATGATTCTAAACCTTTGTGAACAAGGTCTAAAAAGCAGGAGTCATATATTAGATTCAATGAGTGAAAGTCTAATAAAAATTGTGTCATGCTTCAAAACAAGCCATGGCAAAATGTTTAGTGAAAATACAAATGATTTTAAGTGGCAGAATATTACAATATTAAAAAAATACCCCAAGTTAACATCGTCAAGCTGTTTGAGTTGGACAGTCTTTTTATCCTTTCCATACTGTCCAGCTGACACAGAATAATTCAGCCAGCTTGGAAAATTCTTGGAAAATTGAAAGAAAAATTTAGTAAGGAAGGAGATGCTTGGCATTGGGCATGAAGCAGCCAGCAGGTATTTTCCAAGAATTTTCCAAGATGGTTGAAACAAATTTATCCAGTAGCCCAGAGTTTCAGAATGAGTGGCTGCAGACACAATTTAAATGTAAGATGTGTCTAACAGAAAGTAGGAGAGGCTTCTTCACACAGTGAGGCAGTGGAATTCACTTACAGGGTTATAATTAAGGCAGAATTTTCACCTTTCAGGATAATTGCATATGCACATGAAAGAAAAGTAGCTGAAGAGATGTATGGAAGGAGTAGTCAGTGAATTAGAACTTAGCTTGTCAATGGTTAAACGCCAACATGAACTGATTCAACCAGATGAAGTAACAAGGTGTAGGGGTGGATGAACACAGCAGGCCAAGCAGCATCAGAGGAGCAGGAAGGCTGACATTTCGGGCCTAGACCCTTCTTCAGAAATGGGGGAGGGGAAGGGGATTCTGAAATAAATAGGGAGAGAGGGGGAGATGGATAGAAGATGGATAAAGGAGAAGATAGGTGAAGAGGAGACAGACAGGTCGAGGGGGTGGGGTTGGAGCCAGTAAAGGTGACTGTAGGTGGGGATTTAGGGAGGGCATAGGTCGGTCCAGGGAGGATGGACAGGTCAAGGAGGCAGGATGAGGCTACTCTCAAACCATCCACAACGTCATCACTTCAGGTGACCTCCCACCCACAGCATCAACCTCATCATTCCCCAGCCCCGCACCACCCATTTTTATCTCCTTCCCAAAATCCACAAACCTGAATGCCCTGGTCGACCCATTGTCTCCGCCTGCTCCTGCCCCACTGAACTCATCTCTACTTAAGTTGACTCCATTTTCTCCCCCTTTTTCGAGGAACTCCCCACCTACATCCATGACACCACCCACGCCCTCCACCTACTCCAAAACTTCTGATTCCCTGGTTCCCAGCACTTCATCTTTACCATGGAATTCCAGTCCCTATACACTTGCATTCCCGATGCAGATGGCCTAAAGGCGCTCAGCTTCTTCCTGTCAAGCAGGCCCGACCAGTTCCCCTCCACTGACACCCTCGTCCGCTTAGCTGAACTTGTCCTCACCATTAACAACTTGTCCTTCAATTCCTCCCACTACCTACAGACAAAGGCGGTGGCCATGGGTACCCGCATGGGCCCAAGCTATGCCTGCCTCTTCGTAGGATACATGGAACAATCCCTCTTCTGAAGCTACACTGGCCCTATCCCCCACGTCTTCCTCCGTTACATCGATGACTGTATTGGCGCCACCTCGTGCTCCCACGAGATGCTCAAACAGTTCATCCACTTCACTAACACCTTCCACCCCAACCTTAAGTTCACCTGGACCATCACCAATACCTCTCTCTCCTTCCTGGACCTCTCTGTTTCCATCTCTGGCTACCACCTGGAAACCAATATCCATTTCAAGCCTGCCGACACCCACAGTTACCTAGGATACACCTCCTCTCACCCACCTTCCTGCAAAAAGGCCATCCCCTATTCCCAATTCCTTCGCCACCACCGCATCTGCTCCCGAGATGAGGCATTCCACCTCCCGGACATCCCAGATGTCCTCATTTTTCAAGGACTGCAACTTCCCCTCCACAGTGGTCGAAAATGCCCTCGACCGTGTCTCTCGCATTTCCCACAACTGATCTCCCACACCCCCTCCCCACAATAACAAACAAAACAGAATCCCCCTCATCCTCACGTACCACCCCACCAACCTCCGGATCCAACGCATCATCCTCCGACACTTCTGCCATCTGCAATCTGACCCCATTACCAAAGACATTTTTCCCTCCCCACGCTTATCTGCTTTCCGGAGGGACCACTCTCTCCGCAACTCCCTTGTCCGCTCCATACTCCCCACCAGCCCCACCACCCCCGGCACTTTTCCCTGCAACCGCAGGAAGTGCTACACCTGCCCCTACACCTCACCCCCTCACCCCCATTCCAGACCCTAAAAAGACCTTCCACATCAAACAGATGCTCACCTGCACATCTGCTGATGTGGTATACTGTATCCACTGTTCCTGTGTGGCGTCTTCTACATCGGGGTAACCAAGCAAAGGCTTGGGGACCGCTTTGCAGAACACCTGCGCTCAGTTCGCAACAAACAACTGCACCTCCCAGTCACGAACCATTTCAACTCCCCCTCCCATTCCTCAGATGACATGTCCATTCTGGGCCTCCTGCAGTGTGCCAACGATGCCACCCGAAGGTTGCAGGAACAGCATCTCATATTTTGTTTGGGAACCCTGCAGCCCAATGGTATCAATGTGGACTTCACAAGCTTCAAAATCTCCCCTCCCCCAACTGCATCCCAAAACCAGCAGAGCTCGTACCCGCCTCCCTAACCTGTCCTTCCTCCCACCTATCCCCTCCTCCCACCTCAAGCCCCACTCCCATCTCCTACCTACTAGCCTCATCCCGCCTCCTTGAACTGTCTGTCCTCCCTGGACCGACCTATCCCCTCCCTAAATCCCCACCAACACTCATCTTTACTGGCTCCAACCCCGCCTCCTTGACCTGTCTGTCTCCTCTCCACCTGTCTTCTTCTCTATCCATCTTCTATCCGCCTCCCTCTCTCTCCCTATTTATTTCAGAATCCCCTTCCCCTCCCCCATTTGTAAGAAGGGCCTAGACCAGAAACGTCAGGACATTTAAATGGTCATTGGATAAACATATGGATGATAATGGAATAGTGTAGGTTAGATGGGCTTCAGATTGGTTTCACAGGTCAGCGCAACATCAAGGGCCGAAGGGCCTGTACTGCGCTGTAATGTTCTATGTTCTATGTTCCATGTTCCTGCTCCTCTGACGCTGCTTGGCCTGCTGTGTTCATCCAGCTCTACACCTTGTTATCTCAGATTCTCCAGCATCGGCAGTTCCCACTATCTCTCAACCAGATGAAGTGCTGTGTTGTCATTCTCTGTAATTCCATTTACTGACCGCCAGGTTTCAGTGACTGGTTTTCCTTTTTCTTTGTCAGTGGTGCCAAGAAAAATCATTGTATCCCAATTAATATTCCAACTGAGATCAATTCACTTCACATAAGAGGGATGTTAAGCCTAAATTGAAAAGAAAATGAAGACCTCTGCAATACATTTTTCTGGTGATGGTTGAAATTTGGTACATGCATCACTTTATTTAGCGTCAGAAATCATACGGCACCAGGTCATAGTCCAACAGGTTTATTTGAAAACACAAGCTTTCAGAGTCTTACTCCTTCTTCAGGTGTTAGTGAGAGAAATGGAATCGGACACAGAATTTATAAGTAAAAGATCAAAGGATCACACCACTGATGAGGATGTACTTAACAAACCTAAAATGCTGTTAAATCTTTAATCATTTAGAAGGTTTTATTTGATTAATATGTATATGTAAATCCTCAAATTTCTTTCAAGTCACTGTCCTGAGAGAACTAAAGGTTTTATCAGCAGAAAGAAGAGGTGACATTTTAAGTCAGACAATGCACATTAGGTGTGAGGCCTTGTTTACAATCTGTTTGTGTTTTGGTTTGGAGTCAGACTGGTTTTATTTCTAAAGTAGGAATTTATAAATTTATAGGAATTTATAAAACGCCACATTGACTGACTGAATATACATTATGTGCTTTTTGAACAAAATAGAATGTATCTGCAAATACAAATTCACCCCATAGATTCTCGTGTGTGTGTGTGTGTGTGTGTGTGTGTGTGTGTGTGTGTGTGTGTGAGAGAGAGAGAGAGATAGAGAGATAGAGGAGGGGAGAGAGAGAGTGTGTGTGTGCATGTGCGCGTGTGTGTGTTAGAGAGAGACAGCGAGAGTGTACAGTCCGGTGTACAGTCCGGTCACACCTATAGTGTGACATGAACCCAAGATCCCAGTTGACGCCATTGTCAGGGGAACCGAACTTGGCTGTCAGCCTCCGCTTGGCAACTCTGCGTTGTTGTGTATCCCGAAGTCCACCTTGGAGGACTTTTAACAGAAGGTCAGAGGCTGAATGTCCTTGACCGCTGAAGCGTTCCCCCACAGGGAGGGAGCATCCTTGTCTGGCAATTGTTGTGCAGTGTCCATTCATCCGTTATGATAGCATCTGCATGGTCTCTCCAATATACCATGCCTTGGGGCACCTTGTCTACCGTGTATGAAGCAGACCACATTAGCCGAGTCACGAGTATCTGCCATGCACCTGCGGTGGTGTTCCCACGTGTGGTGATAGCGTCCATGTCGATGATCTGACATGTCTTGCAGAGGTTGCCATGACAGGGCTGTACGGTGTTGTGGTCGATGTTGCCCAGAAGTCTGGGTGGTTTGCTACAAACAATGGTCTGTTTAAGGTTTGAAGGTCATTTGAAGGCGAGAAGTGGAGGTGTAGGGAAAATCTTGGCAAGGTGCTCATCATCATCGATTAATGTGTTGAAGGCTGTGAAGAACATGGTGTAGTTTCTCCACTCCCAGGAAGCACTGGATGACAAAGGGTACCCTATCGGACATATTCCATGTCTGTCTTCTGAGGAGGTCATTACAGTTTTTCGCTGTGGCACATCGGAACTGGCGATCGATGAGTATCCTGTTCCTATAAGGGCATCCTTCAACACCTTCAGGTGTCTGTCTCGTTCCTCCTCATCCAAACAGATCCTGTGCATGCGAAGGGCTTGTCGGTAGGGGATGGCTGTTTGAATATGTTTAGGGTGGAAGCTAGAGAAATGCTGCACCTTGAGGCTATCCATAGGCTTGCAGTACAGTGAGGTACTGAGGTGTCCATCCCTGATGGAGATGTGTGTTTCCCAGAAAGAGACTGATTCTCAAGAATAGTCCATGGTAAGTCTGATGGTTGGATGAAACTTGTTGATATCACTATCGTCATTTCAGTGATTCTTTGCCATGAGTCCAAAGGAGAAAAATGTCATCAATGTATCTGATATATAGCTCTAGTCGGAGGTTCTGTGAAGCAAAGAAGTCTTGTTTGAACCTGTGCATGAAAATGTTGACATACTGGGGAGCACATCTAGTCCCCATGGCTGTTCTGTGTGTCTGGATGAAGAACTGGCCATCGAAAGCAAAGATGTTGTGGTCGAGGAAGAGGCGGATGAGTTGTAAGATGGCGTCTGGAAATTGGCAATTGGCGGTTTTGAGTACTGAGGCTGTTGCGGCAATGCCATCATAATGGGGGATGCTGGTGTAGAATGCCAAAGCATCCATGGTGATGAGTAATGTTCCTGGTTCATTTTGTCTGTAGGTGTTGAGTTTCTGTAAGAAATCTGCAGTGTCACGACAGAAGCTGGGGTTCCCTGTACAATGAGTTTCAAGATGCCCTCAACATAGCCAGAGAGGGTCTCACACAGGGTCCCACTGACTGATACATAGAACATAGAACATAGAACATTACAGCGCAGTACAGGCCCTTCGGCCCTCGATGGTGAGACGACCTGTGAAACCAATCTGAAGCCCATCTAAACTACACTATTCCCTTATCATCCATATGTTTATCCAATAACCATTTAAATGCCCTTAAAGTTGGCGAGTCCACTACTGTTGCAGGCAAGGCATTCCATGCCCTTACTACTCTCTGAGTAAAGAATCTACCTCTGACGTCTTTCCTATATCTATCACCACTCAATTTAAAGCTATGTCCCCTCGTGCTAGCCGTCACCATCCGAGGAAAAAGGCTCTCACTGTCCACCCTATCTAATCCTCTGATCATCTTGTATGTCTCTATTAAGTCACCTCTTAACCTTCTTCTCTCTAACGACAACAGCCTCAAGTCCCTCAGCCTTTCCTTATAAGACCTACCCTCCATACCAGGCAATATCCTGGTAAACCTCCTCTGCACCTTTCCAATGCTTCCACATCTTTCCTATAATGCGGTGACCAGAACTGTATGCAATACTCCAAGTGCGGCCGCACCAGAGTTTTGTACAGCTGCAACATGACCTCATGGCTCCGAAACTCAATCCCTCTACCAATAAAACCTAACACACCGTACGCCTTCCTAATAACCGTATCAACCTGGTTGGCAACTTTCAGGGATCTATGCACATGGACACCGAAATCTCTTTGCTCATCCACACTACCAAAAATCTTATCATTAGCCCTGTACTCTGTATTCCTGTTACTCCTTCCAAAGTGAATCACCTCACACTTTTCCGCATTAAACTCCATTTGCCACCTCTCAGCCCAGCTCTGCAGCTTATCTATGTCCCTCTTTAACCTGCAACATTCTTCCCGGACTATCCACAACTCCACCAACTTTAGTGTCATCTGCAAATTTACTAACCCATCCTTCTACGCCCTCATCCAGGTCATTTATAAAAATGACAAACAGCAGTGGCCCCAAAACAGATCCTTGCGGTACACCACTAGTAACTGAACTCCAGGATGAACATTTCCCATCAACCACCACCCTCTGTCTTCTTCCAGCTAGCCAATTTCTGATCCAAACCGCTAAATCACCCTCAATCCCATCCCTCCGAATTTTCTGCAATAGCCTACAGTGGGGAACCTTAACAAACACTTTACTGAAATCCATATACACCACATCAACGGCTTTACCCTCATCCACCTGATTGATCATCTTTTCAAAGAACTCAGTAAGGTTTACGAGGCACGACCTACCCTTCACAAAACAGTGTTGACTATCCCTAATCAAATTATTCCTTTCTAGATGATTATAAATCCTATCTCTTATAATCCTTTCCAACACTTTACCCACAACCGAAGTAAGGTTCACTGGTCTATAATTACCAGCGTTGTCCCTACTCCCCTTCTTGAACAAGGGGACAACATTTGTTATCCTCCAGTCTTCTGGCACTATTCCTGTAGACAATGATGACATAAAGATCAAAGCCAAAGGCTCTGCAATCTCCTCCCTAGCTTCCCAGAGAATCCTAGGATAAATCCCAGGGGACTTATCTATTTTCAGACTTTCCAGAATTGCTAACACCTCCTCCTTATGAACCTCAATCCTGTCTAGTCTAATAGCCTTTATCTCAGCATTCTCCTCAACAACATTGTCTTTTTCCTGTGTGAATACTGATGAAAAATATTAATTTAACGCATCTCTTATCTCTTTGGACTCCACGCACAACTTCCCACTACTGTCCTTGACTGGCCCTAATCTTACTCTAGTCATTCTTTTGTTCCTGACATACCTCTAGAAAGCTTTAGGGTTTTCATTGATCCTACCTGCCAAAGACTTCTCATGTCCCCTCCAAGCTCTTCTGTGCTCTCTCTTTAGGTCCTTCCTGGCTAACTTGTAACTCTCAAGTGCCCTATCTGAGCCTTCACGCCTCATCTCTACATAAGCCTCCTTCTTCCTCTTGACAAGAGATTCAACTTCTTTAGTAAACCACGGTTCCCTCGCTCGACCATTTCCTCCCTGCCTGACAGGTACATATTTACCAAGGACACGCAGTAGCTGTTCCTTGAACATTTCAATTGTGCCCAGCCCCTGCAGTTTCCTTCCCCATCCTATGCATCCTAAATCTTGCCTAATTGCCTCATAATTGCCTTTCCCCCAGCTATAACTCTTGCCCTGTGATGTATACCTATCCCTTTCCATCGTTAAAGTAAACGTAACTGAATTGTGATCACTATCACCGAAGTGCTCACCTACCTCCAATTCTAACACCTGGCTTGTTTCATTACCCAATACCAAATCCAATGTCGCCTTGCCTCTTGCTGGCCTATCTACATACTGTGTCAGGACACCCTCCTGCACACATTGGACAAAAACTGACCCATCTAAAGTACTCGAACTATAGTATTTCCAGTCAATATTTGGAAAGTTAATGTCCCCCATAACAACTACCCTGTTACTTTCCGCTCCTATCCAGAATTATCTTTGCAATCGTTTCCTCTACATCTCTGGAACTATTCGGAGGCCTTTAGAAAACTCCCAACAGGGTGACCTCTCCTTTCCTGTTTCTAACTTCAGCCCATACTACCTCAGTAAATGAGTCCTCATCAAACGTCCTTTCTGCCACTGTAATACTGTCCTTGACTAACAATGCCACACCTCCCCCTCTTTTACCACTTTCCCTGATCTTTCTGAAACATGTAAACCCCGGAACCTGCAACAACCATTCCTGTCCCTGATCTATCCATGTCTCCGAAATGGCCACAACACCGAAGTCCCAGGTACCAACCCATGCTGCAAGTTCACCTACCTTATTCCGGATGCTCCTGGCTTTGAAGTAGACACACTTCAAACCACCTTCTTGCCTGCTGGTACACTCCTGCGACCTTGAAACCTTATTTATGACCTCACTACTCTCAACTTCCTGTACACTGGAGCTACAATTCAGGTTCCCATCCCCCTGCTGAATTAGTTTAAACTCTCCCGAAGAGAATTAGCAAATTTCCCCCCCAGGATATTGGTACCCCTCTCGTTCAGTTGTAGACCATCCTGTTTGTAGAGGTCCCACCTACCCCAGAATGAGCTCCATTTATCCAGGTATCTGAATCCCTCCTCCTGCACCATCCGTGTAACCATTTGTTCAGCTGCTCTCTCTCCCAATTCCTCACCTCGCTAGCACGTGGCACGGGTAACGAACCAGAGATAACAACTCTGTTTGTTCTATCTCTCAGCTTCCACCCTAGCTCCTTGAATTTCAGCCTTACATCCCCATCCCTTTTCCTACCACGACTTGGGGCTTCTCCCCCTCCCCTTTAAGGATCCCAAATACATGATCCGAGACATCACGGACCCTGGCACCTGGGAGGCAACACACCAACCGCGAGTCTCTCTCGTTCCCACAGAATCTTCTATCTGTCCTCCTAACTATGGAGTCCCCAAATACTAATGCTCTCCTCCTCTCCCCCCTTCCCTTCTGAGCAACAGGGACAGACTCTGTGCCAGAGACCTGTACCCCATGGATTACCCTGTTAAGTCATCCTCCCCAACAGTATCCAAAATGGTATATTTGTTATTGAGGGGAATGGCCACAGGGGATCCCCACACTGTCTGCAATGGGATGTCCAGGTGTGTTGACTTTGGGTATCTATGAAAGGTGCCAGAAGTCCCCCACATGGGAATTATGTAGGATGAGAGTGCGTGGGGTACTCTGAAGTCGGAGATTCCAAACCAAAACACAAACAGATTCTCATCAAGGCCTTAAACCTAACATGCATTGTCTGACCTAAAATGTCACCTCTTCTTTACACTGATAAAACCTTTAGCTCCCTCACAGCAGTGACTTGAAAGGAATTTGGAGATTTACATATACATAACAATCAATTCAAACATTCTAACTGATTAAATATTTAACAGCATCTTGGGTTTGTTTAATACATCCTGATCAGTGGTGTGACCCTACTGTGTTTTACTTATAAATTCTGTGTCTGATACTGCCTCTCTCAGTAACACCTGAAGAAGGAGCAAGGCTCAGAAAGCTTGTGTTTTCAAATAAACCTGTTGGTCTATAACCTGGTGTCGTGTGATTTCTGACCTTGTTCACCCCAGTCTAACACCGGCACCTCCACAAAGTACAACAACTACATTGACTTAGCTGCTCTAACTCAGCAAGGCCAGCCTACAAGGTAGTTCCACAGTGGAACCAGCAGCATTCTATGGGATAATTCCCTTTCTGACCCAAATTGTACCAATCTGTTTCTCAGACAGAAAACTTGTTCCACTATGAAAGCTTAATTGTGTGCACCATAATTACTCTGAAATACAGAAGCCCCTCTGCCAGTGTGTGGGATGTCTGAAAGTTTCTGAGAATGCCACAACCATGTACGATATAACCAAAGCTAAAGTTACATTACTCATTGTACTTCACTCAACCAGTTCTCATGCTAAAAGAAGGACATAAAAGATTGAAATAAAATAAACTGTCACTGATTTTGTATCACTTTTCAAGGTCCAATGTGGCAAAAACATGTGATCTTGATCACTGTAACATAAAGAGTTTCTTGAAGCATTCACTGAAGTTGGTTACTTATTTTTTGATATTTTATATATATATTATATATATCGCAGCAGGTCTCTATACTTACAGCTTCCCACACGAAAGCAGAAGTCCCAATCCGGGCATTTGAGCTCTGACTGATCCATAAATGTTGTCCACAAAACTGATAGCTTCTCTCCAAGATGTACCCAATCTCAGAATCAGCAGAATTGTTCTGGAGCTTGGTTTCCATTTTTCTAATTGATATTCAGTGTTTCCTTGATCTCCAGTAGCTTCCTCCTGATCTCTGAACAGCTTATCAATTCCTGCTGTGAGATGTGGATCTTAATAATTTCAGATTCTCGTGGTTAAAGTTTTTTCCTTTGTTAAAACAGATGTGTTTTTTTTGGAAAGCTTGCAAAATATTTTAGCTCAGACATTCAATACAAAGCACAAATTACACAATAATTTAAAGTTATCCTGAATAATTGTCTCTGATCATAAGGAATATCACCAATGCGTAAAATCTGGCAGCAACATACTGGTGAGAACTCCTCTTATAGAACTTCCCAGAGAAAGGTACGTACTCTGTAAAGTAAAAAAATGACACATCTGCTCTAATCATATTTCCCTGATAACTTTCATATTTCATCCTTTTCAAATATTCTTCAAATTCGCAATTCCATTTGGAACCAATTTTCTTGCCCCTTCCCTCTGCCCTAGCATTGCACAGGAGAAGTACATCCTATCCACACAACATTTTCATAAAGTAAATACAGAATACACAGGAAACATAGAAGCTGTAGAATATGAAAGCTTGAAATATGCTATCTATTTTATTTCTACTTAAGTTCACAAAATAGTCTGTAGTGCTCCATTTCACTCAATTACTTGCTGTAATAAAAGCTTATTTTTACCTGTTGAATTTAGAGACAATATTCAGTTGTCTCACCATTGTTACAGAATGAAATATAACAAGTCATAACTTACAGTCAGGGGTTCACCATTCCAAACAGTGAATTTCTCAAACCCCAGACTTACGAACCTATGAGGAGATAACCAGTCTCATATGCCTCTCAATGTCTTTTTCAACGTCAATTCCCCTATTTAAAGTATTTGTGTAGCCTTGAGAAGAAAATAAAATGTTACAAGTTATTTTAATAACTCCAGCTGCAAAACAAAAAAAAACTTTCCTTACTTTAACTCAGACCAACAGGACCATTCAGCAAATCACACTTTCTTCCAATTTCCCCAAAATTGCGTTAAAAGCAAAATTCTCTAAATGCTGGATATCTAAAAGAAATCAGAAAAGGTGTGGAGAACCTCAGCCGGACTGGTGGCACCTGTAGGGAGAGAAACAGAATTAACGTTTTGACTCAAGTATGATTCTTTATCAAAACCCCCAAAATGGTCTGTATTTTATTCTTTGATTACTTGAGGAGTTTTGTCCAACTTCTGTATTCTACTTGGTCATTGAATTGTAAGTTTCAGATTTTAAACCCCTTGCAACATCAGATTCCATGACAGTGGCCTAACAATGTGTTGTGCAAGGCTTTTAGACCCCTGGGGCAAACTTGTGATGATGTCATAAAGCTACTCCTCACTGGGCATAAACAGCACATCATAAGACCACAAGACATAGGAGCAGAAATTAGGCCATTTGGCACATTTTGTCTGCTCTGTCATTCAATCACGGCTGACAAATTCCTCAACCCCATTCTCCCGCTTTCTCCCTGTAACCCTTGATCCCCTTGATAATTAAGGACCTATCTATCTCAGTCTTAAATGTACTCAATGACTTGGCCTCTACAGCCTTCTGTGGCAGTGAATTCCATAGATTCACCACTCTCTGGCTGAAGAAGTTTCTACTTGTCTCTGTTCTAAAGGGTCTTCCCTTTACTCTAAGGCTGTGCCCTTGGCTCCTAGTCTCGCCTACCAATGGAAGCATCTTCCCAACATCCACTCTGTCTAGGCCATAGGAAAAGTTGGATATAGTGATAAGAATTGTATAGTAAGAAAGTCAGTGAAACATGTTAGACATTGATTGAAACATATGCTAACAGGCATGTGGAGTATAGTGATTAGTCTGAGGCAGTATAGTTAAAGTAAACTTAGATCAAACACTAAGCCCTGCCGAGTCTTCACCATCCCCCCAGACCTCCCCCTTACTGAGGACGAACGGTCAGTCCTCAGTAAAGGGCTCACCTTTATCCCCCTCCACCCACATATCAACGAATACCGCTCACGCTTGGATATTGAGCAGTTTTTCCGCCGCCTGCGCCTCCACGTTTCCTTCTCCAAGCGTGAATCTAACCCTCCCTCTACTGACCCCTTCTCCCGCCTCCAACACAAGCCCTCCTCCTGGACACCACCCCAAGACCTCCTACCCTCCCTCGACCTCTTCATCTCCAACTGCCGTCGAGACATCAATCGCCTCAACCGCTCTACCCCTCTCAAACACTCCAACCTCTCCCCCGCAGAACGTGCAGCCCTCCACTCCCTCCGCTCCAATCCCAACCTCACCATAAAACCCGCGGACAAGGGAGGGGCAGTCGTAGTATGGCGTACTGACCTCTACATTGCTGAGGCCAGGCGCCAACTCTCTGACACCTCCTCCTACCGCCCCCTAGATCATGACCCCACCCCCAAGCACCAAACCATCATCTCCCAAACCATCCACAACCTCATCACCTCAGGTGACCTCCCACCCACCGCCTCCACCCTCATCGTTCCCCAACCCTGCACCGCCCGCTTCTATCTCCTCTCCAAAATCCACAAACCTAAATGCCCTGGTCGACCCATTGTCTCCGCCTGCTCCTGCCCCACCGAACTCATCTCCACCTACCTAGACTCCATTTTCACCCCCTTGGTCCAGGAACTCCCTACCTACGTCCGTGACACTACCCACGCCCTCCACCTCCTCCAGAACTTCCAATTCCCCAGTCCCCAACACCTCATTTTTACAATGGACGTCCAGTCCCTATACATCTGTATTCCCCATGCTGATGGCCTAAAGGCCCTCCGCTTCTTCCTGTCCCGCAGAACGGACCAATCCCCCTCCACCAACACCCTCATCTGCCGAGCCGAACTTGTCCTCACCCTCAACAACTTTTCTTTCAATTCCTCCCACTTCCTACAGACAAAGGGGGTGGCCATGGGTACCCGCATGGAAAAAGCTATGCCTGCCTCTTTGTAGGTTATGTGGAACAATCCCTCTTCCGTACCTACACTGGCCCTAAACCCCACCTCTTCCTCCGTTACATTGATGACTGCATCGGCACCGCCTCGTGCTCCCACGAGGAGCTCGAACAGTTCATCCACTTCACCAACACCTTCCACCCCAACCTGAAGTTCACCTGGACCATCTCCAACACTTCTCTCTCCTTCCTGGACCTCTCTGTCTCCATCTCGGGCAACCACCTAGAAACAGATGTCCATTTCAAGCCCACTGACTCCCACAGCTACCTGGAATACACCTCCTCCCACCCACCCTCCTGCAAAAATGCCATCCCCTATTCCCAATTCCTTTGCCTCCGCCGCATCTGCTCCCAGGATGAGACATTCCACTCCCGCACATCTCAAATGTCCTCATTCTTCAAGGACCGCAACTTCCCCCCAACAGTGGTCGAGAACGCCCTCGACCATGTCTCCCGCATTTCCCGCAACTCATCCCTCACAGCCCGTCCCCGCAACAATAACCAAAAAATAATCCCCCTCGTCCTCACATACGACCCCACCAACCTCCGGATCCAAAGCATCATCCTCCGACACTTCCGCCATCTGCAATCAGACCCCACCACCAAAGACATTTTTCCCTCCCCACCCTTATCTGCCTTCCGGAGGGACCACTCCCTCCGTGACTCCCTTGTCCGCTCCACACTCCCCTCCAGCCCCACCACACCTGGTACTTTTCCCTGTAACCGCAGGAAGTGCTACACCTGCCCCCACACCTCCTCCCTCACCCCAATCCCAGGCCCCAAGAAGACTTTCCACATCAGGCAGATGTTCACCTGCACATCTGCCAATGTGGTATTCTGCATCCACTGTACCCGTTGTGGCTTCCTTTACATCAGGGAAACCAAGCGGAGGCTTGGGGACCGCTTTGCAGAACACCGGCGCTCAGTTCGCAACAAACAACTGCACCTCCCAGTCGCAAACCATTTCAACTCCCCCTCCCATTCCTCAGATGACATGTCCATCCTGGGCCTCCTGCAATGCCACAATGATGCCACCCGAAGGCTGCAGGAACAGCAAATCATATTCAGCCTGGGAACCCTGCAGCCCAATGGCATCAATGTGGATTTCACAAGCTTCAAAATCTCCCCTCCCCCAACCGCATCCCAAAACCAGCCCAGCTCATCTCCACCTCCCTAACCTGTTTTTCCTCTCACCTCAAGCCACACCCCCATCTCCTATCTACTAACATCATCCCGCCCCCTTGACCTGTCCATCCTCCCTGGACTGACCTATCTCCTCCCTACCCCCCTACCTACACTCACCTTTACTGGCTCCATCCCCGCCTCTTCGACTTGTCTGCCTCCTCTCCACCTATCCTCTCCTCTACCCATCCTCTATCTGCCTCCCCCTCTCTCCCTATTTATTTCAGAACCCTCTTCCCCTCCCCCATTTCTGATGAAGGGTTTAGGCCCGAAACGTCAAGTTTTCCTGCTCCTATGATGCTGCTTGACCTGCTGTGTTCATCCAGCCCCATGCTTGTTGTCTTAGACCTTGGTGTATCATTGATTAGCACATATTATAGCATTTAACATTATTTTCCCTTTTGTTCATGGGATGTGGCATCACTGGCTGGACTAACATTTATAGCCCATCCCTAATTGCTCGGAGTGCATCTAAAAGTCATCCATACCGATGTGGCACTGGAGTTACATATCGGACTGACCAGGTAAGGACATCAGATTTACTTCCCTGAAAAGCATTTGTGAACCAAATGGGTTTTTACAACAATCTACAGTAGTCATGATCAGGTTAGCTTTTCAATTTCAGATTTTGTTTTGAAGAATTGAACTCCATTTCACAACTTGCCAAAGTGAGATTTGAACCAATGTGCCAGAACATTAGCCTTAGGATTGCTGACACCACAAGCGTAGTAACATTGCTCCTACGTGTGACAACAAGCAGTGTTCTGAAGAAGCCAAGCTTGAAGACAGTTGTTGACATAGTCTCCTCGTCAATCAGGAGTCAGGGGTCAATGTTGGGATCATAACTATACACATTATACATTAAAAACCTGGATGAAGGAACTGAGGGCATTGTTGCTAAGTTTGCATCTGACACAAAGCTAGGCAGAGGGACAGGTAGTGTTGAGGAGGTGGGGAGGCTGCAGAAGGACTTGGACAGGCTAGGAGAAGGGGCAGAGAAGTGGCAGATGGAGTACAATGTGTGTAAGTGTGAGGTTGTGCACTTTCGTTGGAAGAATAGAGGTGTAAACTATTTTCAAAATGGGGAAAGGCTTCAGACGCCTGAAGGGAAAAAGAGACTTAGGCATCCTATTTCAGGATTGTCTTAAGGTTAACATGCAAGATCATTTGGCAGTTACGAAGGTAAATACAATGATAGCATTCATTTCAAGCCGGGTAGAAAACAAGAGCAGAATTTTACTGCTAAGTCTGTAAAAGGCTCTCGTCAGTGCATTTTTGGAATTTTTTACGGCAGTTTTGGGTTCTGTACTTAAGGAAGGATGTGCTGGGGTTGGAAGGGGTCCACAGGAGGTTGACAAGAACGATCCTAGGGATGGAGGACTTGTCATGTGACAAGCAGTAGAGGTTTCTGGATTTGTACTTGATGGATATTAGAAGGATGAGGGATTCTGATTGAAACTTACAGAAAACTGTGAGGCCTGGATAGAAAAGGCGTGGAGAAGGTGTTTCCACTAGTAGGAGAGACTAAGAACCTGAAGGCACAGCCTCAGAGTGAAAGGATGACCCTTAAGAACTGAGATGAGGAGGAATTTTATCAGCCAGATGGTGATTATTCTGTGGAACTCGTTTCCACAGAAGGCTGATGAGGCCAAGTCATTGAGTGTACTTAAGACAGAGATAGATAGGTTCTTGATTAACAAAAGGATAAAGGGAAGAAGGCAGGAGAATGAAGTTGAGAAACATGCCAGTCAAGATTGAATGGTGAAGCAGACTTGATGGACTGAATGACTAATTCTGCTCCCATATCTCATGGTTATTTTTAAGAAGCACATTCTTATAACACATTTCCAATGGACTTAACTGATCGTAAAGCACTTTGGAATAAAAACAGAAAATGCTGAAGAAACAGTATAGATCCGATTCTATCTGTAGAGAGAGAAACAGAGTTTAAGTTTTGAGCCCAGTATGACTTCTTCAGAACAGTTTTGGAGAAGAGTCATAATGAACTTGAAATATTAATAGTTGAACATTGCAGGTGCAATGCCTTGTGTATATTGCCATCAGTTAGCTCTGTTGGCTGAATGGCCGATATACAATGCAGATTGATGCCAATAGCATGCGTTCAATTCACACAGTAGCTGAGGTTATCATGATAGGGTCCTCCTTAACCTTCCCCCCTCACATGAGGCTTTTTAAAATCCACTCATGGGATGTAGGTGTCACTGGCTAGGCCAGCATTTATTGACCATTCCTAATTGTCCAGAGGACAATTAAAGTCTAGAATCACATTTCGGCCAGACCAGGTAAGGATGGCAGTTTCCTTCTCAAAAGGGCATTAGTGATCCAGATGGGTTTTTCCAAAAAGTGACAATGGCATTAGACTCTTAATTCCAGATTTTTATTGAATTCAAATTCCACCACCTGCCATGGCAGGATTCAAACCCAGGGTCCCCAGAATATTACCTGTGACTCTAACAGTCTGACAACAAAACCACTAAGCCGTCGTCTCCCCATTTGCTCCTCAGTTTAAACCACCACCAGTTGTCTGTCTGTAATGAGAGAGCAGTCCTATGATCCGGTAGGACTATGGTGACTTTACCTTCTTTATTGACCTTCAATACTTTTGAAAACTGATGAACAATACTCCTCTTCCATCCCCATTGCGTCCTCACTGTTGAGAACATAAATTTTTCCTTTTGCGTTTGAAATTGGAGTCTTACCACCGACTGTAGGTTGGAATTTCTATCAGAACTCGACTCACTTTGCAGCAGGAACCCTGAAACTGAACTAAGTTATTGAAAAGTCTATTTTGATTTTGAAATGTTTTGAACCTGTTACAAAACTCTGGACCAGGGCTTAATTTCCCAGCTAAATCAGCAATGTCTTCTTGTAAATTGCACACTATAAGGATAGAAATATAGAAAATAGGAGCCGGAGTAGGCCAATCAGTTTTTCGAAAAAGAGGATGCAAGATTTTCTCTGGTAATGATCAATATTGCAACGTCTCTGCTCTCTCTCTCGCTTTCCCATTCTCTGAGCCCTAGTCCTCATTGTACAACCATTCATTGTACTAAATGTCTGACTTCATGGAATATTGATTGAAAGCTTCCTATCTTCAGTCTACATTGTAATATTGTGAAAACTGCCACACATGCAAAGATCCATCAATTTCACCCACTTCCATCACTATGTACAACACCCCGCACGCTTTCCATTGAGTACTCACCTGACCAATTAACTAGAACTCTGAATTGACCTTTTGCTAGTTTACCAGGTAGAAAAGGAAGGGGTTGCAATCACCTTATGATGAACTGGATGTAAATACTTCAGCTGATGTATTTAGAATCTTTCAGCATCTTGGGAAAAATTGTCAGACTGAAAACCTGGATAGGCCCAGTCCAACTGGGATGTCTGGTCAAAGATAAAAGCAGAAATTGCTGGAAAATCTCAGCAGGTCTGCAAGCATCTGTGGAGAGATAACATTTCAGTTGAGTGACCCTTCCTCAGAATGGATGCCTGGTCACCTTCCACTGAATTGTTTGATCAAGAAATTTCCTTGTGAATTTTTCACATCACATCTTAGGCAGGGGGAGGGGCAGGCAGCTTGTGACAGAAAGAAATGCCACATGGCCACTCTAACAGTAAAAGGGGATGGCATGTCGCTGTGCTGCAATGTGCTACGTGAATATCAGAGCTGTAGCACATGCCAGTAACAAATACACTGAAAGTGGCCGCGTGTGAAAGTCAAGGTGGAGCGATCCTTAGTGAGGTGAAGGGTGACTCCAGTCAGACAGCAGTCCCTCCACAGCCTGTCAGGATCTTACATTACAGGGTGATGGCCATCGTCAGTCAGGGTCTTGGTCCTATGTGGGTCCAGGGTCCATATCCTTGCAATCTGGGGATTGGCTACTGTCAGCCCTACATGTCATGTACAAGTGCAGAACTGAAGAACTTTGCAGCGCGGAAACAGTCTAATTGGCACATTGTGCCCGCACAGTTTCTATTCCCTCGTGCCTACCTCACGCTTTTTGGCCATCTCCCTGCATACCATTTCTATCCAAATAACCATCCAATGCCCCTTTTGAATCCTTCAGTTGAACCTGCCTCTCCCATATTTCCAGCTAGTGCTTTCAGTACACTAACTGCTCGCTGCGCGAAAATGTTATTTCCCACATCACCTTTGCTTTGTTTGACGTCACTTTAAATCTATGTCCTTCTTGTTTTTGTTTCTTTTACACGCTGGAACAGCTTCTCTCTAACTACCCTGTTCAGCCCACTCAGGGTTTTGACAACACAATGTAAATCAAATCTCCTCTCAGCCTTCTTCTCTCCATCTTCTTGAGACAATCCTCATCATTGGAATTTCTCATTCCTGGTAAACACTTCTGTACCACCTCCAAAGCATTCATGTCTTTCCTATAATGTGGCACCCACAACTGTACCTAATTCTCTAGCTGCAGTCTAGCAAGTGATTTATACAAATTCAGTTTCACCTACTTGCTCTTGTACTCTATGCACTTATTAATAAAGCTGAGAACACTCTAAGCTTATTAACTATTGTCTCCCACTGTCCTGTCACCTTCAGTGATCTGTGCTCATACGCACCCAGGTCCGCCTACTCCTGCACCCCCTCTAGAATTGGACGCCCTATTTTACATTGTCTTTCCATGTTCTTCCTGCCAATGTGTATCACCTCACATTTCTCTGCATTGTACCTCACCTGCCACCGCTCTGCCCACTCCATCAACTTGACAATTTACATCTGGAGTTCCACACTGTCCTCCTCATAGTTTACAATTCTTCGGAGTTTAATGTCATCTGCAAACTATGAAATTTGTCCCCTGCATACCAAGTTCCAGATCATTCTGAAAAACAAGGGTCCCTATATTGCTCCGTATGTAACTCCGCTACAAACCTTTATATCAAGACAGAAAAATATCCATTAACCATTACTTTCAGCTTGCTATCATTTAGCTAATTTTGTACCCACGTCGTCACTGTCTCTTTTATATCACGATTGATAATTTTCCTCGCAAGTCTATTGTGTGACACTGTATCAAACACCTTCTGGAAAACCACATTCACCACATCAACAGCATTACCCTCATTGAGCCTTTCAGTTACCTCTTCAAAAATCTTCAGCCAGTTTGTTAAACATAATTTCCCCTTTAGAAATCCATGCTGACTCTTTCTAATTAACGCAGATTTTTCCATGTGACTACTAATTGTTTCTGGAGGTTTTTCTATCAACGAAGTTAAACTGGGGTTACCTTACATCATTTCTTGAACAGGATCGTAATGTTCATACTTCTCCACGCTTCTGGCACCTCTCCTGAGTTCAGGAAAGACTGGAAATTATGAACAATGCGACTCAATTTCTAACCTTGCCCCCTTCAAAATCCTTGGTGTTAATGGGAGAACAGATCAGTGAAGCTCATTGAGTTGGGTGCATATTGAAGTCTCTTTCCTGACATGTGAGCAATCCTGCTTTCCTCAGGCCATAGCAATGACTTTGTAGAGAGGGAGGAACCCCCACACCCATCCCCAACAAGCTGTGTCCTCGCAGACTGATTATGATCCAGTTTCTTCTGCAATGACATAGGGGAAGCATTGATAATGATGGAAGTAGATGCAAGAGGATGTTACTGTTGATGTACTGCACTGTGACAGACTGATCCTGGTTCCCAGCATCTACCATGGGGTCCAGCTGGTCTTTAACAATGGCACCAGAGGCATGTACACCAGGAGGTTTTGACAGTGGTGAGCACTTCCTTCCTCATGTGACTCCTGAGAAGTGAGCCCGGTTTCACAATTACTGAGATGAAAGAGAAGAAAACTGTCTCTGGACAGTGGTGGACTGGATACCATGAAGGTCATTGACCACCACATTTTAGCTGCAAATAAGAAAGTTGGACCCTAAATCAGCTCAAAAATGTATTTACCCTATGAAGTGCTGAATATGCAAACTGAGAATATAGCAAGACCCAACAGAGAATCCATGGCTTTGTTGTTTTTTTATTTGCTTGTGGGAAGTGTGTGTGCTGGCTGGCCCAGCATGTTATTGCCCATCCCCAGGTGCCCCTTGAGAAGGTGGGGGTGAGCTTCTTGAACCGCTGCAGTCCACCTGCCGTGGGTTGACCCACAATGCGCTTAGGGAGGGAATTCCAAGATTTTGACCCAGCGACAGTAAGGGAACGGCAACATATTTCCAAGTCAGGAAGGTGACCGGCTTGGAGGGGAACCTGTAGATGGTGATGTTCCCGCATATCTGTTGCCCTTGTCATTCTAGACAGAAGTGATTGTGAGTTTGGAGGGTGTCGTCTGAGGATCTTTGGTGAATTCCTGTAGTCCATCTTGTAGATAGTACACACTACTGCTACTGAGTGTCAGTGGTGGAGAGAGTGATGTTTGTGGGTGTAGTGACAATCAAGTGGGCTGCTTTGTCCTGGATGGTGCTCCCATCCAGGCAAGTGAGGAGTATTTCATTATACTCCTGACTTGTGCCTTGTAGATGATGGACAGACTTTGGGGCATCAGGGATGACTTACTTGTTACGGTATTCCTCGCCTCTGACTTGGTCCTGTAGACACTGCATTTATGTGATGATTTCAGTTGAGTTTCTGTCAATAATAACTCCCAGGATGTTGACAGTGGGGGATCCAGTGATGGTAACACCATTGAATGCCAAGGGGCAGTGGTTAGATTGTCTCTCATTGGAGATGATAATTGTTTGGCCTTTGTGTGGTACAAATGTTACTTGTCACTTGTCAGCCCAAGCCTGGATATTGTCCAGATCTTGTTGCATTTGGATATGGACTGCTTCAGTGTCTGAGGAGTCACGAATGGTGTTGAACATTGTGCAATCATTAGCGAACATCCCCACTTTTGACCTTATGACGGAGGAAAGGCCATTGATGAAGCAGTTAAAGATGGTTGGGCCGAGGAGACTACCCTGAGGAACTCCTGCAGAGATGTCTTGGAGCTGAGATGACTGACTTCTAACAACCACAACCCTCTTCCTATGTGTCAAGTATGATTCCAACCACTGGAGAGTTGGCCCCTTGATACCTATTTGATTGAAATTTTAAAATTTGGAAGGAACAAGAGATGACAGAGAGGGGTAAACTAAAGTGAGTGTATTACAGTCAAATCAGGCATAGAAAGGGAAATAAAGGATGGAAAGATTGATTAGATTGACAAAAGTTAAAGAGGATAAAATGAAAACAAGAAAATAATTTACACTTTAAATTTAAAATATAAATTTATTACACAGAGGAATAAAACTCCACAGTTGAAACAATTCCTTTTCCAAACTTCGGGACTTGAGCGTCATTGCAGAAACATAAATCTCAGAAATAAAAATGTGTCTATGCTATTAAGTAGCAGATGTAATTTCACAACAAGCTGCATTGGTGATTAATGCACAGTTTCAGCAATTCATCACACTCACAGGACGAGTAAAGGCAAGCTGCTGTTTCTGAGAACTGACAGCACATGGGGGACAAATTGCCTCAAACCTTGTGGTGATAGGCCATTCATGGTGTATCACTTGGATGTCACAAGTTGTCAGACAATTTACACATTAATACCTGCGGACACAATTAAACTCACTGTTATTTTAGCAAATAAATCAGAGCTGGTGACAAGGAATTATGACAGCTAAGCTTATCCAGAAGTTGCAAATAATTACAGTCTCAAGATTGAGTGACGTGATATTGCAATTGCTTATAATTTTACTGCTGTCATTCGCAGGAAGTTAATTTTCTCATGGTGCTGTTCAAGTAATATTGCTGGTCAGTGATGCAGTCAGAACGGCTCATGTATTTTGATTTCAGTGTACTTTATCGTTTCAAGAGGCAAATGCAGCAACAGGCTAATTGATTCCATTTGAGAATGTAGTGCGGCATCATACACTGAATTTAGAAAATATTCCTAACAGAACCCGGGACCTTACACTGGCTAGCTCCACCCAACAGCCTGGCTATTGAAATGTCAATGGAGAATTTTGTGCCCAAGTTCAGAGTGGGAATTAGCTGTTTCAGTCACAATGTTTTACAGACTGAAATAGTAGAGTCAATCAGGGTGCTACATGGAGTCCTGGTGGCTTAGGTAGACAGAAAAGATCCTATGGCTAACGGTCATTCCTTCAACCAGCACCATCAGAATCACATTATCTGGTCATTCATTTCACTTTTTTACTTTTGGATCTTGCCATGCACACATTGTTGCCATGTTTGGCTAAACTTCAAAAATAATTAATTGGATGCATTGCACTATGGGATATCAAGATAATTTAATGCGTATTAAATACATTATTTTAAGCGTGAGTTTTGTGCTTTAGTAATAATTTTTAGACATCACAATCCCATTGAGAGTTTCTCCTGTCAGAAGCATACTGTAAGTTTGGGTGTGACTGGGTGGTGAGAGTGCGGTGCAGGGTAACACCAATCAGTATGGGCTCAATCTCTGCAGTATGGCTTTTGAGACCTGCTTTCTTCCCTTTCCCCATTCAGATGGAATTGTGACCTTTAAGCTATATAGCCATTGCCCCTCTCTTTTGAAGAGAGATGTCCAGTGTTCTTGTTGTCCTATGGTTAATTACCAGGTTTATTTAAATAGACCATTCTTAAAAAGTTGGGAAATCATGTGCTGTGTCAGCAAATTTCTAAAGCAATTAGTCTCCTTGCCAGAAACACATTGTTGGAAAATAACCTTGATAAAAACAGATGACCTCAGCTGCACTTCACTCAAAGTATTTGTACAATCTCCGAGGGTTAAACCCTTCCATGAACTTTACGATACAGTGTAATTTATTCTCCTTTCCCTGGCATTTCTGAACAAAGGAATATTAGGGTTTACAGAAAATACTTTGTGTAATAGTACATTTTGACAAGTAAAGTCAAGGTTGGTACAGTTCGTACTTTGAAATATTGTTACAATGCCATTGGTAAAGTTGAACGTTAAGATGACAGTGCAAATTCTCTCTATGGAAAACCCATATCAAGGTTAGGTACACTTGGAGCTTTGGAGAATATTAAACTTAATTTAAAGACAATAAGGTGTCGAAATTCATCTAGGCCCAAAAGGGGCACAAAATTGGGCTTTGGCCCTCACTAAGATTGGCATGGTACTGTTGCCAGTCACACTTCCTTACTGACAAGGCTGTTACTTATTGGTTATTACCAGTTGGTGGTATTTGCTGAAGTCCTCTTGATAAAAGTAAGCTACAATGTTGTTCATTTGAGACTTGCAGGATTTTAACCAGTGACAATAAAAGAATGGTGCTGATTGCCCAAAGCAAGACGGTGCTGAAGGTAACGTGGAGGGAGGAGTGGGGGGTGATGGTGTTCCCATCACAACTGCATAAGACCCTAAGACATAGGAGCAGAAGTAGGCCATTCAGCCCACCAAGTCTGCTCCAACATTCGATAAAATTATGGCTGATGTGATAATCCCCCACTCTACTTTCCTGCCTTTCCCCTATTACCCTTGATGCCCTTACTAATTAAAAGTCTTATCTATCTCAACTTTAAATATACTTAATGACACAGCCTCAACAGCCCTCTGAGGTGTGGAATTCTACAGATTCACCTCGCAACATAGTTGGGGCCCCAGATCTTTTACTTGTCTCCACTGCACCCAGCTAGATTTTGATGTCACATGGCTGAAAATGGGTATCTGTGATAATGGGAATTTCAAGAGGATGTTAAGAAGCATCTTTCACTTATGGCTGCTGAGATGGCCGAACTGTTTCACCTCTGAGTTTTACACTCATGCTGGATTCTGCCATCATTGAGAATAGAGTTGGCCATGGAACCATCCACTAATGTAATTGTTGAATTGACCAACACCATTCATGACTGAATGTGAGGGCTACAAAGCTATAACTGGATCCATTGATTGTGGGAGAACTTTGGCTTGCTGGTTTCAGCTTTTTTCAAAAATTTGTTCATGGGATGTGTGCATTATTGACTTGGCTAGTATTTACTGTCATTCCCTGATTGGCCTTCAGAAGATGGTGCTGACCTGCCTTCTCATACAGCTGCAGTCTTGAGGTGCAGAAACACCCATAGCAGTGTTTGGTAAGGAGTGCCAGGATTTTGTCCCATGCATATATTTCTGTGTTATAGTTTTTCCATGAGGATTGCACCTCATTTTAACAATTCCTGGGGCTGCTCCCACATTCCCCTGGCAGCATGTGGGGAAAGAAAGTAGAGTCAATTTTTCAGGTCCAGTGATGCCAGAAGCTGCCAGATCGACTGAGTTTCTCCAGCAATTTCTGTCTTTGTTTCAGATTTCCAGCTTCCACAGTTCTTTGTTTTATTAATGTGTTAGTCACCTGGTAACACAAGGATGGAAAAGTAAGGAAAATACTGGGCTGTGAGGATACATATTGTGGTGGAATTGGCTGTCAGTTTTGAGGTATTACATCTGTTCAGAATCTATTCATTTACCGTGGTGGTAATGACACACGATGGTAGTTATTATCAGGGTGAGAGTGTGAGTCTGTCTCCATTAGGACCATGCAGTGGCACTCCTTCTATTCCTGTGCATCTGACACAGGCAGTTTGCTGAGGACGAAGTTAAATGAGTTTTTCTCTTTGGGTTTGCAGCATTATAAGATATCATAAACAATCTGGTGGATGTGTCTTTCAATGACATGACCAACTCCTCAACAGTTACTGAAACACTGTTAGCAATGGACAGTGAGGTCACACACCAGCATTCCTTCTCTGGTGATTTTATGAGCAGTCTTCTGGAGATTTTGAAAATTCAACAAACCTCAGAAAACTTAGAAAAGATCATGAAGTAGTTTTCGAAGGGGGCAATGGTAAATTTTGAATAGACTGTACATTCAGTGCATCTGAGTTTCTAAGATTGATACATCCAAAGAAAGTGCTCAGCTGTTGCACAAAGTGTACCTTGTGATGACTGATTTTCTGTAATTAGCAAGACAAATTAGTTAAAGGATTTACTAAGACTCCCTCATTGTAATCCTGCTTCAAGTTGGCCTCCTTGATGCACAGCTTTGACTAATATGTCTTCTAAATGTATTTCCTTCCGGCAAGTAACGATAATGTTTCATCAGAAATAACATTCTAATCAGTTGTGATCATACTTGAGCGAAATGCACTGTTTGAGCACATTACTACCATCACTACAACAGAGCCAATGATGTCCCTCATATAGTCAACGGTCTCCTATTTGACACAGTTTGAGAGATGAGGATCAATTCCTTTGTATGGTATACACTTGTGGAAGAGCAGGACTGTAGCTGGAGAAGATCATGCAAATTGAAGTGTAACGTCAAAACACTGTTTATTACTATGTTCATTAAATGGAGTGTGGTGAAGAAGAGATTGTCAGAGGAATCTATGATTTGAAACTTATTTTTCATATATTTGTCAACCTGGATGTAGAATTCAGAACTTACTTTTCAGGATTCTTGAAAAAAGACATCAAATTTCAAATTTTATTCCATCACTGGACAGCATTTATTGAACAATCTCAAGTAGTTAAATACATTAGCTACCAAAATAACATACTCAGGCAGGCATTATTGGTAAGGCCAATGTTTTCTGTTCATACTGAATTCACTTTGAGAAGATAGCATCATAGAGTTATACAGCACACATACAGACTCTTCTGCCCAACTCATCCATGCCGACCAGGTTCCCCAAACCGAACTACTGCCATTTGCCTGTATTTAAAAAATGTTGTAATTGTACTGGCCTCTACCACTTCCCCTGGCAGCTCAATTCATATATGTACCACCCTCCATGTGATAAGTTGCCCCTCAGGTCCCTTTTAAATCTTTCTCCTCTCAGCTTAAACCTATGACCTCTAGATTTGGACTCCCCTGCCCTGGGGAAAAGACCTTGGCTATTTACCTTATCTACGCCCCTCATGATTTTATAAACGTCTATAAGGTCACCCCCTCAGCTACTTACACTACAGGGAAAACGTTGCGGCCTATCCAGCCTCTCTGTATAACTAAAATCCTCCAGTCTCGGCAATAAACTTGTACATTTTTTCTGTACTGTTTCTAGTTTAACAACATCCTTCCTGCAGCAGGGCAACCAGAATTGTATGCAGCAGTCTGAAATTGGCCTAACCAAAGTTCTGCATAGCCACATGACATCCCAACTCCAATACTCAACGCTCCGACGAATAAAGGTAAGCAAACCATATACCTTCTTCACCACCCTGTCTACCTGCAATACCACCTTGATTGCTGGTGTGTGTTCAAGCTTCTATATCTTCTGCCTGACGGAAGAGGTTGCAAGAGATCATTACCGGGGTGCGATGGGTCTTTGATGATGTTCTGTGCTGTTCTTTCTGAAGACAATGATCAGTTCTTTAGTTTTGTTGACATTGAGAGAGAGGTTGTTATCATTGAATGATCTTTCGAATGAAAAGCAGGATAAAGGGCTATGGTGAGCAGGCTGGAAAGTGGAGTTGAGACAGGGATAAGATCAGCCAGGATCATGTTAAAGCGCTGAATTGCCTACTCCGGCTCCTAATCTCTGCGTCCCTATGAATCCTACTTTCACCTTCTGCCTTGGTGGGATTTGAACCCAAATCCCCAGATTATTAAGTAAAAACCGAAAGGACTGCAGGTGCTGTAAATCAGAAACACAAACAGAAACTGCTGGAAAAGCTCAGCAGGTCTGGCGGCATCTGGGATGAAGAATCAGGTCGGAGGGAGGATTGGCCAGAAAAGCCTCTTTGTTTTTGGCACGTGCCGGATGTCGCTATATAAATGCAGTGGAGGGGTTTGGCGCCGGCGGTTTGTGCGGCGGGCTGACGTCACAAAGGCGGTGCGGGCCAATGGGAGCTGGCGGGCGGGGCTAGGCTGCCCGCTGATGTCACGGCGGGTATTTAAAGGTGCGTCGGGGCGGGCTGCCGCCTCAATGTGCCGCGGGAAGAGGCGGCCTGGGTCGGAAGCTAACCCTATCGCAGGTGAGCAAGGCCAGGCCTCCCTCACACTTCATACCGTTTCCCCCCCCCACCCCAACTGAAACCTCTCGCTGTTTTCCTCACTAACTTTCAGCGAGACCGTGAGGGAGGCGAAGACGGAAGATCCCCACCTTTCCCCCCCCCCCCAATAAAAAAGGTTAGTGCTGAGGCCCCCCCCGCGGCCTGGGTGTTGAGGGCGGCCCTGAGGGTGGTGCTGTATGTGTGAACCCCCCCCACCCCATCCCCACCCACCGACCCCCGGTTTGCCTCACTCCGGGCCCGGTCTGTTGTAGGCCGCGGTCAGCCCGGGCGCTCTCATAGCCTCACTGCTGCCGCGAAGAGTTGGTCTCTGTCAGCCCCAGCTGGGTTTGTGAGGGGGTGTTGGAGCCGGGAGGTCCCGGGGGAAGGGGGTGGAAAGCAGCCGCCCGCAGGGACAGCAAACAGTGACCGGCGGCTTCAGCGTGGTTATTAGCGAGGGGGAGGGAGGCTGTATCTCCCTGATCCATGGGACCTGCAGCATTGCCCCGGTCAGACACTACCAGCATCAGGAGGGACAGGGAGGGCGACAGGTCTACCCCCGGGCATTGGGGTGGGGGGGGAGCAGGTATTGCACCCCCTTCCATAAAACCCGGTAATAAAAAGGGGAGCAGAAAACCCCTGCTCTCTGTCCCCTAAAACACCAAGGGATCCTTATTGTCTGTTATTTCAACACCTCTCCATGTTCCCTGGACAGCATCTCCAGGGGGCCTTACACAAAACATCAAAAGGGGTGACTCAGTGGTTAGCATTGCTGCGACTCAGTGCCAGGGACCCAGGTTCAATTCCACCGGTTTCCTCCCACAGTCCAAAGATGTGCAGGTTAAGTGGGTTGCCTGTGCTAAATTACCTGTAGTGTTGGGGGATGTGCAGGTGAGGTGGGTCATAGGGGGATGTTCTGAGGATTGGTGTGGCCTTGTTGGGCCAAGGGGCCTGTTCCCACACTGTAGGGATTCTGTGATTCTAACCTTAGGTGACTGTGTGGCTTTTGCATATTGACCCTGTGTCTGCATGGGCTTCCTCAAGGTGCCCAGGTTTCCTGCTACAGGTGTGGGTTAGGTGGATTGGCCGTGAGAAATGCAGGATTATAGGGATCTGTCTAGTAGGATGCTCTTTAAAGTGTCGTTGTGGACTCAATGGGCAGAATGGCCTGTTTCCACTTCATGGGGGTTCTCTGACTTTAAAAATTGTTGGAAATGCTTATTTGTGGCAGCATTTCAGAACCCAGTTCTGAGGGTCACTGGACCTGAAATGTTAATTGATCTCTCAAGGCTGCCAGACTTGCTGAGCTTTTCCAGCAACTTGTTTTTCTTTGATTTCCAGCATCTGCAGTCCTTTTGGTTTTCATTCTGTCTCAGGCTTGCTGTTCCCTTCAGGCTCCATCTCCACCTATCATTATTCCTAACCCCATCGTCGGTATTTATACCAACTTTTTCCGAGTTACAATCAGTTCTGAAGGAGGGTTGTGGATCCAAAATGTTAACTCTACTTTCTGCTGATGCTGCCTGACCTGCTGAGTTTTCCCAGCAATTTCTCTATTTCAGATTTTTTAGCATCTACGGTTTTTTCCCCACTCCATGCTGTTGGCCTAGTGCTGGAAAGTGGAAACAATGTACATTGAATGTAGCTTTGCTACAGTCTTGATGGCCTGAAGGGCTGCTTCTGTGCTGACTGGTTTTTTGTTTGACTAAGCAGCCTGTATCTAAAATGAACTGAGCCCATTTGCCTAAAGTTTGAATTGTTAGTGGATTCTGAGATGTTTCTGTTTGGGTCCAGAACGTGTTCAACCTATTTTCTCAATGGATGCCTGTCTGCAAATAGACATTGCAAGGGGAAAAAATGCACGATCTTTCAGTTGTCTGCTCCATTTCATCATTTTAATAGCTTAGAACATAGAACATTGAACAGTATAGCAAAGTGCAGGCCCTTCGGCTTATGATGCAGTGCCGAACTTTTACCCTAATCCTGAGGTCTATCTAACCTCCACCCGTACCTTATACTATCATCCATATGTCTATCGAATAGCTGCTTAAATGCCCTGAATGAGGCAGACTCCACTACCCGACCACTGAGTAAAGAACCTACCTATGACATCTCTCCTGTATCTACCTCCACTCACTTTAAAACTATGCCCCCTCATAGCTACCTCCACCCTAGGAAAAAGTCTCTGGCTGTCCGCACTATCTATACTTCTGATCATTTTGTACACCTCTATCAACTCACCTCTCATCCTTTTGTCGTTCTAAAGAGAAAAGCCTTAGTGCTCTCAACCCTTCCTCGTAAGACCTTCCCTCCGTTCCAGGTGACATCCTGATAAATCTCCTCTGTACCTTTTCTAATGCTTCCACATCTTTCCTGTAATGAGGCGACCAGAATTTAATAAATCTCTGCAAGGTCACACCTCAGCCTCCGATGCTGCAGCAGACAAAAAGTTTCAGCCTCTCCTGATAACATCCTTGTCAATCTTCTGCACTTTTTCCAGTTTAATAACACCCTACAGCAGGGTGACCAGAACTGTACACAGTACTCCAAAAGTGGCCTCACTAATTCAACTATTACTGAACCCCCACTATTAATATCCCTGGGGGTTACGATTGACCAGAAACTCAACTGGAATCACCACAAACACTGGCTACAAGAGTAGGTCAGAGGGAGTAACTCACCTCCTCAATCCCCAAAGCCTTTCCACCACCTACAAGGCACAAGTCAGGAGTATAGATTACTGTCCACCTGTGCAGTTCCAACAACACTCAAGAAGCTTGACACCATCCATAACAAAGCAGCCTGCTTGATGGGCACCACATGCACTCCCTATACCACCGATGCTCAGTAGCAGCAGTGTGTACCATCTACAAGATGCACTGCAGAAATTCTTCAAAGATCCTCAGACAGCACTTTCCACACCCACGGTCACTTCCATCTAGAAGGACAAGGAAAGCAATACGTGAGAACGTGACCAGCTGCAAGTTTGCCTCCAAGCCACTTATCATCCTGACTTGGATATCTATATTGTTTCATCATTGTTAATGTGTCAAAATCCGGGAATTCCCTGTCTAAGGGTATTGTGGGTCAACCCTCAGCATGTGGACTGCAGTGGTTCATGAGGGCAGCTAACCACCACCTCCTCAAGGGCAACTAGGAATGGGCAATAAATGCTGGCCCAGTCAGTGACATCTACATCCCATGTGTGAATAGAAAAAATGCTGCCCCCAAGTTGGATCCCACCACATTTAGTATCTGCCTATCACCTCAATGGGAAATCAGCTCCTGAAGATCTGTGTGCACCAACAAATGTTTTGCAAATGATGCCAGTTCATTCTTCAAGAACTACTAGATCATGTCCAACACTAATTCTGACTAGAAAGAATACAGCACAGAAACGGGTCCTTCAGATCTCCAAGACTGCGATGCCCAATTTTGACCCTACATTCTAAAAGCTGTCTTCACTTACAGGATCCATATCCCTCTGTTTCCTTTCTATTTATGTGTTCATCCAGGTGCTTCTTGAATGCTGCTATTGTGTCTGCCTCCATCACTAGTCTAAAAAGAAAACAATGAGATCAAATAATTTTGATTTTTACTCATTCTCAAGATGTGGGCATCCCTGGCTAGGCCAACATTTCTTGCCCATTACTGCTCACCCAGGAGTTTGTTAAATGTGACCCATATTGCTGTTGGTCAGGAGTCACATAGGCCAGACCAGGTAAGGACAGCAAGTTTCCTTCCATAAAGTGCTTTTTGAACCAGATAGGTTTTTCAGACAATGGACAACCATTTCATCGTCATCATTCGACTCTTATGTCAAAGGCTGCAGACCACTCAAGAAACATTCAAAAAAAACCTTCTGTTTTCACTATCACATAGTGTTATTTGTGCTTGCAAGGTGCATTTTTATATAAGACATTTGGTGCATAACATTGAGGACCTATGTTGTGGATAATTTTTATTGAGCAATAAATATAATTTTCAGCCAGTAGTTTGGCAGATTGTCACAAAAAATGAAATAAAACATTCAGCCCTCATTTGATTTTCAAGCCATTCACCTCAGTCCAATATCGCATCTACAAATTATTCTAGATTTCAAGCAACATGACTTTCTAATCTCAGGTAAAAGTGCTGAAGACTTGCTTGCTCAGGCAAGCTTCGAATCAAAAGCAGAAATTGCTGGATAAGCTCAGCAGATCTGCCAGCATCTGTTCTGAGGAAGGGTCCCTAAACCTGAAATGTTAACTCTGTTTTCTCTCCACAAATGCTGTCAGATATGCTGAGCTTTTCCAGCAATTTCTGTTTTTGTTTCTGATTTACAGCATCTGCAGTATTTTTGGTTTCTATTAAGTTTTGAATCAAAATATTCGGTTCATATTAACTGGAATTACAATTACACAACTGGACGTGCCCATAAGGATTTCACTCGTTTTAAACATTCTGAATGATTCTCACTAACATTTCAAGCTTCCATTTCAAGGCTTTACTCGATGTTCTTGCTTCTATTTCAACACTGGGACTTGGACTTCATATTTTTATTGTGGACCCCTGAGTTGAGCTTGGATTGTAATGTGCAGATTGGACCGATTTGACAAGAGACGGCTGTACTGATGGCATGTTTTTTTTAATCTTTTCTGGAGCCATTTCAAAATTTTGAAGAAAAGGGTGAATTTAACTGGATGCAGTTTATGTTTTGAGTTTAATCTGAAACTGAACCAGGAGATTACTTGTTTAATATATATAATTAAGTGTATAAAATAGTAATTCGTAATTATAATGGAATTAACAATTAGTTGAGCTTTAAAGCAAACTCATTTTTCACAGAAAAAAATAAACATTCTAATTATTAATGGGCTTTTTTTCATCAATTATTTCAAAGCAAAGTATAAAAATGTTTTCTATTGTATGGGTGCTGCAGGGAGAATGTAATTGGTGAGAAAGGTGCTTGCTACTTTCCAATTTTTAAAGGGCAAAATAGTCATCCATAACGAAAAGTTAAAAAATAAGCAAATGACATTTTTGTGCCAGTTATCCTCTCAAATAGCTTTACTGGAAGACTTCTATTCTGTGGTGTTGGGTCTCCCAGCTAATATATGCAGTTGAGTATACTCCTGCTTCCTGTCGGTTATTGCCTCCATTTGCCAGGTAGTAAGACCATAAGACATAGGAGTGGAAGTAAGGCCATTCGGCCCATCGAGTCCACTCTGCCATTTAATCATGGCTGATGGGCCTCTCAACTCCACTTGCCCGCACTCTCCCAGTAGCCCTTGATTCCTTGTGAGATCAAGTATTAAGTGGTTGAACTTTATTTGAAATCTCACAATCTGTTCAGCCTTAAATATACTAAGCAACTGGGTATCATAATCTTCTAAGGGAGAGAATTTCAAAGATTTGCAACCTTCTAACAAGAAATTCTTTTTCATCTCAACCTTAGTTGACCCCTTGGTCAAGAAGCACATAATCTATCAAGGTGAACTGGCATTGCAGTCATGTATGATTCCATGAAAGAGTCTTCTCCAAATCCTAGGATCTTTTAAGAATTGGAAAGCTTGTTGTTAACATTTTGTAATCCGGGTCACTGATATGAACACACATTTGAATAATTATATCTCAAATATGTTTAATAGCCAAATGTGATAACAGAGATTTTGCAGTCACAGTGATGGCAAGCTATAGCCAAGGACCATCATTGCTTTTAGGGATTGTGTGCTCTTCCATGCACTGTGTTGAGTCTCTAACCTGCAGTTAGTTAGCAATAGCTGTCAACCTAAAAGTCCTCCCTTCTAACATCTGGGGGCTAGTGCCAAAAGTGGGAGAGCAACATTCTGACAATAGTCACAGTCGTGAAATCATGCTTTACAGACAATGTCTCAGACACCATCACCATCCCTGTCTATGTCCTGTCCTACTGGCAGGAGAGATCCAGCAGAGGTGACAGCACAGTGATACACAGTTGGGAGGGAGTTGCCCTGGGTGTCCTCAACATTGACTCCAGACTCCATGACTCATGGTCTTAATCATGGGTAAGGAAACCTCCTGCTGGAAACCGAACACCGTCCTCCCTTGGCTGATGAACCAGTACTCGTCCACACTGAAAATGACTTGGTGAAGCATTGATGGTGGCAAGAGCACAAAATGTACTCTAGGTGGGTGAATTTCAACGTCCACCGCCAAAAGTGGCTCAGCAGCAGTACTACTGATCGAGCTGGTTGTGCCCTAAATGATGCAGCTGCCAGACTAGATCTGCATCAGGTGCTGAGGGAACTAACTAGAGGGAAAAAAAACTATTTGACCTCATGCTTTCTAAACTGCTGGCTGCACTTGCATCTGTCCATGACAGCATCAGTTAGTCTAATCACCGCACAATCCTTGTAAGTCCTGCCTCCACATTGAGAATAATCTCCATCATGTTGGGTGGCATTATCACCGTGCTAAACGGGACAGACTTTAAACAGACCTATCAACACAAGCATCCATGAGGTGCTGTGGGAAATCAACAGCAGCAGAATTGTACTCCAGCACAATCTGCAACCTCATGGCCCGCATATCTCCCACTCAACCATTACCAGCAAGCCAGGGATCAACCCTGGTTTAATGGAGAGTACAGGAGGACATTCCAGGAGCAGCAACAGGCAAGCCTAAAAATGGAGTGCCAACCTAGTGAAGCCACCAAGCAAGACTACCTGCATGCCAAACAGCACAAGCAGAAAACCATCTCCAGGACTGGGCAGTATTCAAATACTCAGTGGAAAAACTAGATGGGAATGCCACCACCATCATGGACTTCATTAGCAAGTGCATGGAGGACTGTGTACCAAAGAGGTCAATCCAGGTGTTTCCCAGCTACAAACCTTGGATGAATCAGGAAATCAACTCCCTACTGAAGACCAGGCGTGCAGCATTCAAGTTGGAAGACCCAGACCTATACAAAAAATCCAGATATGACCTCCACAAAGCCATCAGAGATGACAACAGGCAGTACCAGACCAAATTAGAGGACCAAACCAACCATACAGACACCTGCCAGCTGTGGCAAGGCCTAAACAACATAATGGGATAGAAAATGAAGCAGAGCAAGATAGTGGACAATGACACATCTCTCCCTGATGCGGTCAATGCTTTCCATGCTCGGTTCAAGCAGAACGCCAGCGGCACGGTGACACGTACCCCGACAATCACAGACATCCCTGTGACGACTTGCACTGCTGCAGACGTTAAGCCAGCCTTCCTGGGAGTCAGCTGAAGGACAGTGGTGGGCCCGGACAGTATCCCCACCAGTACACTTAGATCCTGTGTGGAACAGCAGGTGGAGGTATAGACTGACATTTTCAACCTCTCCCTCCTACAAGCTGAAGTCCCCACCTGCTTCAAGAAGACCACCGCCACTCCTGTGTCTAAGAAAACACATGCAGTGTACCTTAATGACTACAACCCAGTGGCTGTGACCTCTATAATCATTAATACTGGTCAAAGCCCACATCTGATCTACTCTCCCCGCCTGCCTTGATCCTCTACAATTTGCCTACCGATGTAACAGGTCCACAATGGACACCATTTCCCTAGGCTTGGACTCATCCCTGGAGCATCTGGACAACAAAGACACCTAGGTCAGACTCCTGCTCATTGACTACAGCTCTACCTTCAACACCATTATCCCCACCAGACTGATCTCAAAAGTCCGAGAACTAGGTTTTGGCTCTGCCCTCTGCAACAGGATCCTCAGCTTTCTGACCAGACTGTAAGATAGATAAATGCACTTCCTCCTCGATAATCCTCAACACTGGAGCCCCCCAATGCTGTGTCCTCAGTCCTCTACTGTTTTCCCTGTACACCCATGACCGTGTATTGACAAATTCTGAACAAACATCATTTACAAGTTTGCTGACAACACCACCGTGGTCGGATTAATACCAAACAATGATGAGTCAGAATACAGAAAGGAAATAAAAGGCTCAGTGATGTGATGCAATGAGAACAACTTCTCTCTCAACATCGACAACACTAAAGAACTGATCACTGACTTCAGAAAGAATGGAGAAGACCACGCCCCCATCTAAATAAATGGAACGGAGGTTGAGAAGGTGGAGAGCATCAAGTTCCTAAGAGTGACAATAACTGACAATCTGCCCTGGACTTCCCATGTAGATGCAACGGTCAAGAAGGCACAACAACGTTTCTTCCTCAGGTGGCCCAGGAAATTTAGAATGTTCATAAGGTCCCTCATGAACTTTCACAGATGCACCATTGAAAGCACACTGGGTGCATAACAGCCTGGTATGGCAGCTGCTCTGCCCAGGATCATAAGAAACTACAGAAGGTGGTGTGCATAGCCCAGACCATCACGGAAGCCAACCTTCCATCCATGGATTCTGTTTACACAGTCCATTGCTGCAGAAAGGCGGCCAACATTGTCAAAGACCCATCACAGCCTGGTAATGCTCTCCTACAATCTCTTCCATTAGGCAGAAGGTACAGAAGCCTGAACACAGGTACCAGCAGGTTCAGGAACAGCTTCTTCCCTGCATTTATTAGGCTGATGAATGGACTCTCAAACTTCAAATAATGCCGATCTTGCTAATGTTGATCTTGCCTAGGTCATGCCCTGTACAATGTAACTTGGACACCTCTCTCTAGTTTTCTTTCACCCTATGATCTGTACACCCTTGCTCACTATGATTTGCCTGTATTGCTCATAAACAAAGCTTTTCACCATACTTAGGTACATGTGACAATAAATCAGTCATGTCAAATTGAATTAAGAAGCAAGTGATAGAGCGAAGCAATCCCACAAACAATGGATCAGATCACAAATCTGCAGCCCTGTCACATCTGATTGTGAATGCTGGTGGACAATCAAACAACTCACTGGAGGAGGAGGCTCCACAAATATCCCCATCCTCAATGGTGGAAGAGTCCAGCACCTAAGCGCAAAAGATAAGGCTAAAGCTTTCACAACTAGTTTCAGCCAGAAGTGCCAAGTGGATGATCCATTGCGGTTTCCTCCAGTGGTCCTCATGATTACAGATACCCGTCTTCAGCCAATTCGATTTACTCCACGTGATATCAAGAAATTGTTGGAGGCACTGGACACTGCAAACGCTATGGGCCCTGACAACATCCTGGCAAAAGTTCTGAAGACTTGTGCTCCAGAACTTGCCACTCCCCAAGCCAAGCTGTTCCAGTACAGTTACAACACTGGCATTTACCCAACAATTTGGAAAATTGTCCAAGTATGTCCTGTACACAAAGAGCAGGACAAATCCAATCCAGCCAGTTACAACCCCATCAATCTCCTCTCGATCATCAGTAAAGTGATGGACGGTGTCATCAACAGAGCTATCAAGCAGCAGCTGCTCAGCAATAACCTGCTCAGTGATGCCCAGTTTGGGTTCCGCCAGGGCCACTCAGCTCCTGATCTCATTACAGCCTTGGTTCAAACATGGACAAAAGAGCTGAATTCCATAGGTGAGGTGAGAGTGACAGCCCTTGATATCAAGGCTGCATTTGACCGAGTGTTGCATCAAGGAGCCCGAGCAAAACAGGACTCAATGGGTATCGGGGGCAAACTCTCCAGTGGTTGGAGTCATACCTGACACATAGGAAGATGGTCATGTTTGTTGGAGGCCAGGCCATCTCTGCAGGAGTTCCTCAGGGTAGTGTCCAAGGCTCAACCATCTTCAGCTGCTTCATAGAAATTTAGAAACATAGAAGATAGGAGCAGGAGGAGGCCATTTGGCCCTTTGAGCCTGCTCCACCATTCATCATGAGCATGGCTGATCATTCGACTCAATAGCCTAATCCTGCTTTCTCCCCATAATCTTTGATTCCATTTGCCCAAGTGCTATAACTAGCCGCCTCCATTCAATGTTTTGGCATCAACTACTTCCTGCAATGAATTCCACAGACTCACCACTTTCTGGGTAAAGAAATGTCTCCTCATCTCCATCCTAAATCATCTACCCCGAATCCTCATACTGTGACCCCTGGTTCTGGTTACACCCACCATCGGGAATATTCTCCCTGCATCTACCCTGTCCAGTTCTGTTAGAATTTCATAAGTGTCTGTGAGATCCCCCCTCATTCGTCTGAACTTTAGCGAAAACAATCCCCAACCTAGTCATTCTCTCCTCATACATCAGTCTTGCCATCCCCGGAATCAGCCTGATAAACCTTCACTGCACTGTCTTGACAGCAAGAGCATGCTTCCTCAGAAAAGGAGACCGAAACTGCACACAGTATTCCAGGTGTGGTCTCACCAAGGCTCTGTATAACTTCACCAACACATCCCCGCTCCTATACTTGAAAACTCTCACAATGAAGGCCACTATACCATTTGTCTTCTTTACCACCTGCTGCACCTGCGTGCCTACCTTCAGCAAATGGTGCACAAGGACATGCAGATCCCACTGTACACTCCCCTCTCCCAATTTACAACCATTCAGGTAGTAATCTGCCTTCTTGTTTCTGCTTCTAAAGTGAATAACTTCACATTTATCCAAATTATACCGAATCTGCCATTGATTTACCCACTCACCAAGCCGTCCAGATCATGCTGAAGGATCTCTGCATCCTCATTACAGTTCACCCTCCCACCCAAGTTGGTATTATCTGCAAACTTTGAGTTGTTACATTGTGTTCCCTCATACAAATCATTAATATATATTGTGAATAGCTGGGGTCCCAGCACCGATCCCTGTGGCACCCTACTAGTTATTGCCCACCAATTTGAAAAGGACCCATTAATTCCCACACTTTGTTTCCTTTCTGCCGACCAGAGATAAGCTTTTTCCCAGGGTGAGGGATTCAATAACGAGGGGTCACGCGTTCAAGGTGAGAGGAGAAAAGTTTAAGGGGGATACACGGGGAAAGTACTTTACACAGAGGGTGGTAGGTGCCTGGAATGCGTTGCCAGCAGAGGTGGTAGAGGCAGGCATGGTAGATTCATTTAAGGTGCGTCTGGACAGATGCATGAGTAGGTGGGGAGCAGAGGGATACAGATCCTTAGGAATTGGGTGATAAGTTTAGACAGTGGATTTGGATCGGCACAGGCTTGGAGGGCTGAAGGGCCTGTTCCTGGGCTGTAAGTTTTCTTTGTTCTTTGTTCTAACCAGTTTTCTATCCATCTCAATACACGTCCCCCATCCCATGCCCTTTAATTTTGCACTCTTATGGGGGACTTTGTCAAATGCTTTCTGAAAATCCAAATATAGAACTTCGACTTGGTCCTCCTTGTCAACTTGACTAGTTACATCTTCGCAGAATTTCAATAGATTTGTCAAGCAAGATTTCCCCTTCACAAATTCTGTCTGATCCTGCCACTGCTTTCTAAATGCTCTGCAATAAAGTCGTTGATAATGGATTAAAGACTTTTCCCCACCACTGATGTTAGGCTTACTAGTCATAATTCCCTGTTTTCTGTCTACTTCCCTTTTTGAATATTGGAGTGATATTAGCTACCCTCCAATCTATAAGGACTCTTCCTGTCTATGGAATCCTGGAAGATGATTACCAATACATCACTATTTCCAGAGCCACTCCCTAAGCACTCTGGGATGTAGATTATCAGGCCCTGGGGATTTATCCATCTTCAGTCCCATCAACTTTCCCTGCACCATTTCTCTACTAATATTGATATCCCTCAATTCTTCCCTGTCACTAAATCTTGCATTCTCCAACGTTTCTGGTATCTGATTTGTGTCCACTTTTGTGAAGACAGAACCAAGTGTATGTTTTCTGTCGCTCGGCTGTTTCTTTGTAACCTATTATACATTTCCCCTTTTCTGTCTGTAGGGGACCTACATTTGTCTTCAACAATCCTTTCTCTGCACATACCTATAGAAATTCTTAGAGTCATTCTTTATGTACCCTGCAACCTTTGTACTGTATTTTCCCCTACTTAATCAATCCATTGGTCCTTCTTTGCTGAATTCTAAACTGCTCCCAATCCGCAGACATATTATTTTTCTTGGTCAATCTGTATGCTTCTTCCTTGGATCGAATACTATCTCTAAGTTCCTTTGAAAGCCATGGATTAGCTCTCTTACACATTTTGCTATTGTGCCAGACAGGAATAAACAGTTCAGAGATAGTAGGAACTGCCGATGCTGGAGAATCTGAGATAACAAGGTGTAGAGCTGGATAAACACAGCAGGCCAAGCAACATCAGAGCATCAATAGACAGTTGTTGCAGTTCCCCCGTGTGTTCCTTGAATGTTTGCCATTGCCTATCCACTGTCATCCCTTTAAGAAACTCTCCTCAATCTATCAAGACCAACTCACACCTCATATCTTCACAGATTCCTTTCGTAAGATTCAGCACCCTTGTCCCTGAATCAACTACCTCACTCTCCATCTTGACAAAAGATTCTATCATGTTATGGTCGCTTGTCCCCAAGGGGTTTTTGCACAGCTAAATTGGCAATGACCTTCCCTCAGTCATACAGTTAGAATTGTGGATGTTCGCCAACAATTGCACAATGTTCAGCGCCATTCACAACTCCTCAGATACTGAAGCAGTCCTTGTGGAAATGCAACAGGATCTGGACAATGCCCAGGCTTGGGTTGACAAATGGCAAGTAACATTCAGGTCACACAAATGCCAGGCAATGACCATCTCCGATAAGAGTCAATCTTGCCAAATCCCCTTGACATTCAATGGTGGTACCATCACTGAATCGCCCACTGTCAATATCCTGGGTGTTACCATCGACCAGAAACTCAACTGGACTCACCTCATAAACACAACGGCTACAAGAGCAGGTTAGAGGCTACGAATACTGCAGCAAGTCACTCACCTTCTGACTCCCCAAGCCTGTCCACCATCCATAAGGCACAAGTCAGGAGCAAGATTAAATACTCCCCACTTGCCTGGGTGGATACAGCCCTAAAGACACTCAAAGAGCTTGACACTGTCCAGGACAATGCAGCCTGTTTGACTGGCACCACATGCACAAACATCCACTCCCTCCACCAGCAATGTGTACTATCTAAAAGATGCACAGCAGAAATCCACCAATGATCCTGACACCACACCTTCCAAACCCATGAACACTTCCATCTAGAAGGACAAGGGTAGGAGATACATGGGAACACCATTCCCTGCAAGTTCTCCTCCATGACATTTACCATCCTGACTTGGAAATATATTGTTGTTCTTTCACTGTCACTGAGTCAGATTCTTGGAATTCCATCCTTATTGACATTTGGGTTAACCTACAGTGTGTGGACTGCAGCAGTTCAAGAAAACAGCTCATTACCAACTTGTCAAGTGCAATCAGGGATGGGCAATAAATGTTGGCGCATTCAGTGACACCCACATTTCCCAGGTAAATAAAAAGCATATGAATTGATGGGAATTTCCCCTATTATACCAAAGGCTTGGTGTAAAAACCCTTTGGCTAAGTGCAAATTGGCATATTACATTCACAATCACTGCTGAACAGTCTCACTGACTCTGAAAATATCAGTTTATATTTGTGCAGTCTAAAACCTCTAAATTATGAATTTGTCTCTATTGTGAAGTCCATTCTGCTTTAATGTTTGGTATTTAGGCTTCCACCTAATGCAATTTGTAGATGTCAATCATTTACTTAACTCTTAGAATTTTGATTCAAGTGAAAATATCCTGGTTTGCTCTTTGTGAGAATACTTCTTGGTGATTGGCTGCTGATGAAACCTGCAGGTTTGATGCAAGACTTTTAACAGTCATTGGGGAAATCTATGTTAGGGATCACTAGTTGTGGTCAATGGTGAGTGTTGTAACCTGGGCCTTGATTACAATCCATTAACCCTAAAAGAAATTTGCATATTTGGTATAAAACATGGACTTTTGACTTGCCTGGCTCGAATTTTGCTTTTCTTCTTGTTCAACCATCCCACCTAACATGTCAGAGTAGGCAGATTGGGAAGTGTCTGACAGCTGTTAACTTTGAATTGCTAATCAAACCTTGAAGTGAGAAGTCTACCACATCTATCCTTTTCTTTCAGATGCTGCAGGCCAGAAACGTATGTTGTTTAGAATTTGATGCTTGAACCCAGGTCACCTATATTTTGTTAAATTCAGAAGCCAAGGGAAATTGCAAAGTTGGACATTCTCTTGGCTCTACAAACTCAACTGGAAATCTGAGCAAGTGAAACACTCTTGGACTGCACCTGATGGAGATGACCTACAACAGGAGTCTGAAGCTCTAACCCTAGATTGGGTAGCTCGTCCAGTATGTAATGGGGCTAGTGCACTTTGCTCATTGCCACTGAATAATAAAAAAATCATGCAAAGTGTCCCATAATTGATGTACAATTAAGTTACCAATTAGAGAAAAATAAAGCAAACGCTTGACACAGCTGAGTTCAAGCTAGTAAAGACAAAAGAAGATCCAGATGCTTATAACATTTTGATGTTAAAAACTGTAGAATGGATTTGATTTGATGGATTAAAGACAATAATCCTGATTCAATTAAATAGCTGGTGTGTTGGAAACTTTGTAGGGCCAGCAGAGTGACCAGAATGGTTTGTGCTTTCCTTAATTTAACATCTTGCTGATGCGTAAAGACACTGGTGAGTAAATGCCTCAAAGGGAAGAGAACGTGATTGATGAACTGATATAGAGATGAAATGTGAAGACACTGAGAATAGAATTAGTAAAACAGATTGAGAGTTTTATGTAAAAGGATTCTCATTTTGTTTGCAGCCTCTCTTTTGTTAATATAGTAAAAGCCCAATTCTATATAAAGGTAATCATTAGAAAATAAACCTAATATTTGATGAAGGGTTTAGGACCGAAACGTCAAGTTTTCCTGCTCCTATGATGCTGCTTGACCTGCTGTGTTCGTCCAGCCCCACGCTTGTTATCTCGGATTATCCAGCATCTGCAGTACCTTTTATCTCTAATATCATTTACCCTCCCTTTAGAAAGGTCACTGGACTTGAAATGTTAACATTGTATTCTCTTCACAGAAGCTGTCAGGCCTGCTGAGCTTCTTCAGTAATTTCTGTTTTGTTTGTTTCTGACCTCCAGCATCCACAGTTCTTTAATTTAGTATATCATTTACAAGTGACATTTGATCATGCTTGGAGAATTGTGCATTATTTTAACCTTCTGACTTGACTCTTCAATAACTTGTCTGTTTTCTTATCTTGTGAAATGTCCTTTCTTCACTAATACTCTTGGTATTAATTTCTGTGCTGACTACAGTATGTACTAGTTACTTGCTGCAAACAGTCACTAAGTTTACTTTGACCTTTCACCTTGAGTCCTGCGACTTCTTAAGGTTCAAAGAAGTAAAGCGAACGGGACAAAGCCTCTGTAAATTTTTCTCCAGAGTCATCGACTATTCTGACTTAGATTGATACTGCTGTTCCTTTTCTTGTTGCTAGAACAAAATTCTTGCAGTGTTTCAAGAAGAAATCCAGTGTGTCAGATCCTCAGAATAACAGAATGAACGACGTGTGATTACAGCGTTGCCCACACCATCTGAACTAAAATTTAAAAAATGCTGAAGTTAGCTTCTTGTCTGCTCAAGGATAGTAAGAACTGCAGATGCTGGAATCAGAGATAACACCATGTGGAGCTGGCAGAACACAGCAGGCCAGGCAGCATCAGAGGAGCAGGATAGTTGATGTTTTGGGTCGGGACCCTTCTTCAGAAATGCAGGGGCGGGTGGGGGTGGGAGTTGTTGTGGATGGGGCAGCCCATCTGCTCAAATTTTCTTTGCAACATCCTGATTATTGAACATACAAGCTTCAGAAGAAATTGTTTTCTTTTCAATATTGTCTTTTGGCTGTTAAATTCAATCGTTGTTGTTTGACGTTATATTTCAGATGCTCAGGAAAGGTATGTAACACTGACTAAATGTGTGTTCTTTACGTGGAATGATTTGTGAGTAATTAGTTACAAAGTTACATTCACATTTCTTTATAATCCTGTATCTGAGCCTCCCCTGGTGTGAAAGGAGTCTGGACAGTATATCCACACAAGCTAAGAATGTTGAGAAACCACTTCTGAGATGAGTCAGCATCATTTGCAGCAAATAAATGGGATAATTATTCCCTTGTGTGCTACACTAAAAACAGCAGAGAAGTAATATTAACTACCCAGAAGGAAATCCCAATGGAATCAGACCAGCATCTGTTTTCCATTCTACTCAATGTTACTTCCTTTGGGCGTGATTTGGAGGTGCCGGTGTTGAACTAGGGTGGACAAGGTCAGAAGTTACATGATGCTAGGTTATAGTTCAGCAGGTTTGTTTGAAAACACAAGCTTTCAAAACACTGCTCCTTTGTCAGATGAAGTGAATGGAAGCAGACAAGCACAGAATTTATAGATAGATCAAAAGATAGTGCAAATGGTGTGAATGGAGAGTTGACAGGCTGAATAACAAGTCTCTGCAGGTGATCAAAAGTATCAGATGGTGTGAGTAAAGCATCAACAGCTGAATACCAAGTGAAGGAATGAGTTATGATCCGATTAAATGAGGTAGAGAGATAATTTCAAAAAAATTAAAAATAAGATGGTGCTGGAGACAAATCAAATGGCTGGTATTACATGTGACCCCACCATACTGTTTTGTTTGTGTAAAAACTTCCTTACAGCCCTGTTTTGACACCATCACCTTGATAAATTGTTATGATCTCTTTACCTTAATTAGTTTGCACAGTTTTGTATTACTTATCACTTTGTTTAGGCCCTCGGCACATGACTTTTATACCTATCATGTTATTCCAGTCATTTAATTTGTCTCCAGTACTGCCTTATTTTTAATTTATTTGTAATTATCTCGCTGCCTCATTTAATTGGATTATAGGTCATCTCTTCACTTGTTATTTAGCTGTTGACAGTTTACTTACAGCATTTGACCCTCTTGGTCACCTGCAGAGACTTATTATGCAACATTCCACTCACACCAGTTGTATGGCCTTTTGATCTCCCCGCCTATGAATTCTGTGTCTGTGTGCTTCTCTGTCACTTCACCTGATGAAGGCTCTGCGCTCCGAAAACTTGTAATTTCAAATAAGGCTGTGGTGTCATGTGACTTCTGACTTTGTCCACCCCAGTCCAACACCAGTATCACCACATCATGATATATTTCTATAGTCACAGATCATACCTTACAGACAATGACCCAGATATCACCATTCCCAGGTATGCCCTGTCTAACAGGCAGCACAAACACAACAGAGGTCCTGGTGGCAAACAGTCAGGATGCAGTTGCTCTTGACGTTCTCAGCATTGACTCAGTACCCCATGAACCTATGAGACATCAGGTCGAATCTGGGTAAGGAAAACTGATGACTATCAGGAGAAGCATGGGGTATAGCTCAAAATGAGATCTCAACCTGGTGAAGCTATCAAACAGGACTAATTGCATGCCAAGAGAGATAGCAAGAACTGCGGATGCAGCGTAACAAGCACCTGACTATTGTAATCACATTTGAAAGCACTTGGCCCATAGCCTCATATGCCTTGACATTATAAAGTGCATAGTTACAACACTGGTATCTACCTGACAATGTGGAAATTTGCCCAAGTATGTCCTGTACACAAAAAGCAGGACAAATCCAACCCGGCCAATTACTGCCCCATCAGTCTACTCTCAATCAGCAGTAAAGTGATAGAGGGTGTCAGTAACAGTGCTATCAAGCAGCACCTGCTCAGCAATAACCTGCTCAGTGACGCCCAGTTTGGGTTCCGCCAGGGCCACTCAGCTCCTGACCTTATTACAGCCCTGGTTCAAACATGGACAAAAGAGCTGAATTCCAGAAGTGACGTGAGAGTGACAGCCTTTCATATCAAGGCTGCATTCAACTGAGTGTGGCAACAAGGAGCCCTAGAAAAACTGGAATGAATGGGAATCAGGGGAATCTCTTTGTTAGTTAGAGTCATACCTGATACATTGGAAGGTGGTTGTGGTTGTTGGATGTCATTCATCTCAGCTTCAAAACACCTCCATAGGGGTTCCTCAGTGTAGTCTTAGGCCGAGTCATCTTCAGCTGCTTCCACAAAGCCTATGCAGAAACTACAAGATGCACTGCAGAAATTCACCAAGACTCCTTTTAGTAGCTTTACAAACCCATATGCACTACTGTCTGAAGGACAATGGTAGCATATAAATGAGATACCCACTACCTGCAAGAGACACACCATCCTGACTTGAAAATATATCACCTTTCTTCAGTGTATCCAGGTCAAAATCCTGCAACTCCCTTCTTAATGTCATTGTGTGTCTACCTGCAACACATAGATTGCAATAGATCAAGAAGGCTGCTGCCATTATCTTCTAAAGGGCAATTAGGGACAGGCAATAAATGCTAGCCTAGTCAGCAGCACCTAAATCCCATGAATGAATAAAAATAATATAGTCAGTGAATGGACTATACTAGACTTGATACTGTGCAATGAGATAAGATTTATCAACGAATTAAGGGGAGGCGATAGCCTAGCAGCCTTATTGCTGTTAATCCAGAGATCCAGATAATGCCCTGGGGACCCGGGTTCAAATCCTGCCACAGCAGATGGTGGAATTCAATAAATATCTGGAATTAAACATCTAATGATGACAATAAATCCATTGTCAATTGCCAGAAAAACCCATCTGGTTCACTAATATTCTTTAGGAAAAGAAACTGCCATCTTTACCTAGTCTGGCCTACATGTGCCTCCAGACCAACAACAATGTGGTTAACTCTTAACTGCCCTATGGGCAATTAGGATGGACAATAAAACCTGGTCTAGCCAGAGATGACCTCGTCCAATGAATGAATAATAAAAAGCACAGCCCTCAGTAGCAGGAGACAATAATATGTTGAGTTTTACATTATGCTGAGGGAGAAAAGAATGGATCCAAGACTAGTATTTTAAACTTAAATAAGGGTAATTATGAGAATATGAAAGAAATGTTAGCTAAACTGAACTGGCAAATTAGATTAAGTATATATTAGCAAAGATGCAGTAACATACATTGAAAGGGATATTTCAGAATATGCAGAATAGATATAGTTCAACAAAATAGAAGCATTCAAAGACAGATGTGCTACTTGTGGTGAACTTAAAATCTAATACTGTTCTAAATTTTGAGAAAGTGTTTGTCAGTGGTCATTTGTTAGTATGGAACTTGAACATTAAAATAAGACATATTTTGTCTTTGTCTTGCACTCATCAGGAAAGATGAATATATATGCTGTGTGAGAGAAGATGATGATTGGTAGGCAAGTAGACACTGATTGATAGAGGTATAGTCATACAGAAGGCACCAATTGATGAAGACTGATAGAACAAAAAGCAAAGAGCAACAGAGCCCAGGAACAGGCCCTTTGAATCTCCAAGCCCGCACTGACACATTTTGCCCTTCCATACTAAAACTGTCTTCACTTACAGGATCTGTATCCCCCCATTCCCTTCCTGTTCATGTATTTGTCCAAATGCTTCTTGAATGCTACTATTGTGTCTGCTTCTACCATCACATCTGGCAGCGCGTTCCAGGCACTCACCACCCTTTGTGTGAAAAACTTTCCTCTCACATCTCTTTTAAGAGTTGTCCCCTGCTCCTTGAACTTGTGAAGCCTAGTAACTGACCCCTCCATCCTGGGAAAAAAGCATCATAATTTCCACCCTATCCATGCCATTCATAATCTGAGAAAGTGCTGACAGATCGTCCCTCAACCTCCTGTGTTCCAGTCAAAACAAACCTGGTCTATACAATCTTTCCTCATAGTTAAAATCCCCCATACCAGGCAACATCCTGGTAAACCTTTTCTGTACCCTCTCCAAAGCATTCACATTCTTCTGGTGTTATGGAGACCAGAATTGAACGCAATATTCCAAGTGTGGCCTAACTAAAGTTCTATAAAGCCGCAGCATAACCTACCTGCTCTTATACTCAATGCCATTTGAAGGCAAACTTACTACCTTATCTACCTGAGCTGTCACCTTCAGTGATCTGTGGACCTGTACACCCAGATCCCTCTGCATATCAATATTCCTAAGGGTTCTGCCATTCACTGTATAATTTCTACCTGTACTTGACCTTCCAAAATTCATCATCTCACATTTGTCTGGATTAAACTCCATCTGCCATTTTTCTGCAAATGCCTCCAACTGATCTATATCCTGTCATATCCTCTGATAATCCTCCTCATGATCCACAACTCCACCAATCTTTGTATTGTCTGCAAACTTACTATTTATATAATTGATTTGGATGTGAACATCGGGAGATATGGTTAGTAAGTTTGCAGATGACACCAAAACTGGAGATGTAGTGGACGGACAAGAAGTTACCTCAGAGTGGGACCTTAATCAGATGGGCTAATGGGCCAAGGAGTAGCAGATGGGGTTTAATTTAGATAAATATGAGGTGATACATTTTGGAAAGGCAAACCAGGGCAGGACCTGCACACTTAATGATAAGGTCCTGGGGAGTATCGCTGAACAAAGAGATCTTCGAGTGCAGGTTCATAGTTCCTTGAAAGTGGAGTCACAGGTGGACAGGATAGTGAAGAAGGCATTTAGAATGCTTGTCTTTATTGGTCAGTGCATTGAGTATAGAAGTTGCGAGGTCATGTTGTGGCTGTACAGGACATTGGTTCAGCCACTTTTGGAATATTGCATGCAATTCTGGTTTCCCTGCTATAGGAAGGATGTTGTGAAACTAGAAAGGGTTCAGAAAAGATTTACGGGAATGTTGCCAGGGTTGGATGGTTTGGACAATGGGGAGAGGCTGAATAGGCTGGGGCTATTTTCCCTGGAGCATCAGAGGCAGAGGGATGGCTATATAGAGGTTTATAAAATCATGAGGGGCATGGATACAGTTATTAGGCAGGGTCTTTTTCCCGGGGTGGGGAGATTAAAAGTAGAGGACATAGGTTTAAGGTGAGAGGGGACAGATATAAAAAGGAGCTAAGGAGCAACTTTTTCATGCAGAGGGTGGCGCATACATGAATGAGCTGCCAGAGGAAGTGATAGAAACTGGTACAATTACAACATTTAAAAGTCATCTGGATGGGTATATGGATAGGAATGGTTTAGAGAGATATGGGCCAAATGCTGACAAATGACAGTAGATTTATAATGGATATCCGGTCGGCATGGATGAGTTTGATGGAAAGGTCTGTTTCAATGCTGTATATCCCTGACTCTATGACTCTAATTGGACCAGCTATGTTTTACTCCAAATCATTTATGTAGACCACGAACAGCACCGATCCCTGCGGAACACCTAGTCATGATCCTCCATTCCGAAAAGTATCCTTCCACTGCTACCCTCTGTCTCCTATGACTAAACCAGTTCTGTATCCATCTTGCCAGATTACCCCGATACCATGTGACTTCACCTTTTGTACCAGTCTGCCATGAGGGATCTTGTCAAAGGCTTTACTGAACTCCACGTAGACAACACCAACATAACGGTTGATTAATCATCTTTATCACCTCCTCAAAAACTCAGTTAAGTTAGTGAGGCACAACCTCCCTGTACAAAACCACGCCGTCTATTGCTAATAAGTCCATTTGCTTCTAAATGCATATAGATCTTGTCCCCCAGAATCTTTTCGAATAATTTCCTTACCACCGATGTGAGGCTCATAGGCCTGCAATTTCCTGGATTATCCCTGTTACCCTTCTTAAACAATGGGACAGCATTGGCTATTCTCTCGTCCTCTGGAACCTCACCTATTGCCAAAGAGGATATAAAGATATCTGTCAATGCTCCAGCAATTTATTCTCTTTCCTCCCTCAATCTTCTGGGATAGATCCCACCAGGACCAGGGATGTAGCGACCTTAATACTTTTTAAGATGCACAACATCTCTTCCTGTTTAATAGCAACTCAGCTAAGAAACTCGACACTCCCTTCCCTGTGATAATCCTCCACCAATTCCTCCTCTTTGGTGAATACCGACACAAAGTATTTGTTTAGAACTTCATACATCCCTTCTGGCTCCATACATACATTCCCTCCCTTGAGTGGACCTACCTTTTCCCTGGCTACCCTCTTGCTTTTTATATATACATTGGGATTCTCCTTAATACTATGTGCAAGTGCAGGGAAATGAGGTTAGCGTGGATGGACATTTTGGTCAGCATGGGCCAGTTTGGGCCGAACATCCTGTCTCCGTGCTGTGGTACTCTATGACTCTATGACTGCCATCACTGTTACTGATTCCCCAGAGTCATTTTATATAGACCAACCCTTACTTAAATAACTGTGTTTTTGACTTTTTAAGTATCTGAAGAGACTTTTCCTATCTGTTTTTATATTTCTGGTGTCAATATTTCTTGGACAGTTGAAATTAAAGCATACACATGTTCTGATGTTCAAGGCAAAAGTTTGAGGAAATTTAGGCTTGAGCAAGTATTTATTATTTTACTCAATTTATTGATTTATATTATGAAATATATCCACATGGGGAAACCAAGCGTAGGCTTGGGGACCGCTTTGCAGAACACCTGCGCTCAGTTCGCAACAAACAATTGCGAACCATTTCAACTCCCCTCCCATTCCTCAGACGACATGTTCATTCTTGGCCTCCTGCAATGCCACAGTGATGCCACCCGAAGGCTGCAGGAACAGCAAATCATATTCAGCCTGGGAACCCTGCAGCCCAATGGCATCAATGTGGATTTCACAAGCTTCAAAATCTCCCCTCCCACAACCCCATCCCAAAACCAGCCCAGCTCATCCCCGCCTCCCTAAGCTGTTCTTCCTCTCACCTATCCCCTCCTCCCACCTCAAGCCCCACCCCCATCTCCTACCTACTAACATCATCCCGCCCCCTTGACCTGTCCGTCCTCCCTGGACTGACCTATCTCCTCCCTAATTCCCCACCTGCACTCACCTTTACTGGCTCCATCCCCGCCTCTTCGACTTGTCTGCCTCCTCTCCACCTATCCTCTCCTCTATCCATCCTCTATCCGCCTCCCCCTCTCTCCCTATTTATTTCAGAACCCTCTTCCCCTCCCCCATTTCTGATCAATGGTCTAGGCCCGAAGCGTCAAGTTTTCCTGCTCCTATGATGCTGCTTGGCCTGCTGTGTTCATCCAGCCCCATGCTTGTTATCTCCACATTGTTTAATTGTTCATTTGTTAAAAAATGTATTTAATTGAAATTTTAAGGTCTGTTGTGATTCTCATTGAAAACACAAAATGATTTGGAGGTGTTTGATATTTTTGATTGACTGAAGTTTTTAATTTAAAAGTTAGCTTGGTTCCACAAACCACATTGCCGAAAACACAACCGTAAAATACTGCAGACACTGGAAATCTGAAAGAAAAGCATTGCTGGAAAGACTTGGCAGGTTTGGCAGCACCTGTAGAGACAGAAATGGAGTTAACATATCAAGTGCTACACGAGTCTCCTTCAGAAGAAGTAATTTTGACTCCGAGTTCCAATTCTGTTTAGATAGGGCTTTAAATTAAATAGTGGCTGGGGGCAGGGGGTGTGAACGCAATCAGTTGCACGGAAAATGTTAAAGCAGGGAAGGGCTCACAGAGATTATTAAAGTTTCCAGAGCAAGTAATAGGACAAAGGGTATGGAAAGGCGTCAGGAATCTAACTTCAGGCACAGCAGATAAGGAGACAAATGTGAGAAGATGGGGTGATCAATGCAGGCCTGAGAGTGTTGCACTTCAATACATGTAGTATACAAAACAAGGTAAATGAGCTTTTAGTGCAGATTGAAATTGGTGGATAGATGTTGTAGGTATCACAGGGATGTGACGGTAAGTGCATCAGGCCTGGGAACTGAATAACCAAGAATTTGTGTCCTATTGAAAGGACAGGCAGATGGGCAGCGAATGCAGGGTTTGCCTTGTTAGAAAGAAATGAAATTGAATCGATAGCAAGAAGCACTACAGAGTCGGAATGTGTAGAATCTGTGTGGGCAGAGTTGAAGAACCACAAACCGAAACAGACCCTGATGAGAGTTGTGTACATGCCTGCTAACAATAGTCAGGATGTGGGGAAGAAAATTAATCAGGAGATAGAAAAGGTGTGTAAGAAAGGCACTATTACAGTAATCACGGGGAATCTCTACAGGCAGGTGGACTGGGAAAATCATATTGGTAGCAGATGCCAAGAAAAAGAATTCATGGAATGTCTATGAGTTTTTTTTTAGAGCAGATTGTGATAGAGCCCACTAGGGAACAGGCAATTCTGGATGTGGTGATGTGTAATGAGACAGACTCGATGAGGGAGCTTAAGGTGAAGGAACCCCTAGGGGGCAGTGGACCTAATATGATAGAATTCACCCTGTAGTTTGAGAGGGAGAAGCTGGAATCAGATGTAGGGGTATTACCATTGACTAAAGGTAACTACAAAGACATGAGGAAGGAACTGACCAGAGTTGATTGGAAGGGGAACCCAGTAGGGAAAACAGTGGAGCCGCAATGGCAGGAATCACTGCAAGTAATTTGGGAGGCACAACAAAAATTCATCCTTAGGAAGAAGAAACGTACTAAAGGGAGAATTTGCAACCATGGCTGACAAGGGAAGTCAGGGACAGCGCAAAAGCAAAACAGAAAGCACACAATGTGGTGAAGATTAATGGGAAGTCAGAGGATTAGGAAGCCTTTAAAAACCTGCAGAGGACAAATTAAAAAGCAATAAGGGGGAGAAGATGAAAGATAAGAGTAAGCTTGTTAGTAACATAAAAGAAGATTGCAGAGTTAATTTTCAGACATCTTAAAGGTAAGACAGAGGCAAGAATAGACATTGGAGCATTGGTGGAGGAACTGCATAGGTACTTTACAGTGGAAGACAACAGCAGCATACCAGAACTTCAAGAGAGTTAGGGCACAGACTGAGTGTAGGGTCATCATTAAGCAGAAGGTGCTAGGGAAGGTGAAAGTTCTGAAGGTGGATAAACCACACAGAACAGATGGACTACACCCCAGCGGTCTGACAGAGATAGCTGAGGAGATTGTAAAGAAATTAGTGGTGATCTGTCAGGAATCAGTGGAGTCAGGGAAGGTTCCAGAGAGCTGGAAAATGACTAATGTGATACCCCTGTTTAAGAAGGGAGGGAGGCAGAAGATAGAAAACTCTAGACCAGTTACCCTGACCTTGGTCATTAGTAAGATTTTAGATTCCATTATTAAGGATGAGATTGTGGTGTACTTTGAAGTGCGTGGTAAAGTAGGGCTGAGTCAGTACAGCTTCGTCAAGGGGTGGTTATATCTGACAAATCTGTTGGAATTCTTTGATGAGGCAATATGCAAGTTAAACAAAAAGAAGCCAGTGGATGGCATCTATTTGGATTTCCAGAAAAGGTGTGGCACAGGAGGCTGCTAATTTAGATAAGAGCCCATGGTGTTCGGGGCAAGGTACAAGATATATAGTTATATTAAAAAAAAACTTTTCCTGCCCTTGGGCCTCCTAAGCTGTTTAACAACTGATGAATTACTTTTGAAGTGCCACTAATTATACTGACAAATACAAACCAATCTGAAGTATACAGTATACAACAATTGCAATAACTAGCCAGTTAATCTGTTTTGGGGGCATTGGATGAGAATTGTTGACCAGAACTCCTCTTTCTATGATTCTATGGGATTTTTGACTTAAACAACAGAAATGTTGCCTCATGACAAAGCAGGAATTCCTTCCATTCTTCGATCCAACTTACTCACTCAAACCTTAGCATGGGGCTTGAACACATGACCCACTCATAATGTTTCCCTCTAGAATCCCTTATGCTGAAGAACTGGGAAATACCCGATACTAGATAGTATCGATAGTATCAGAGATAAAAGGTACTGCAGATGCTGGAGAATCCGAGATAACAAGGTGTGGAGCTGGATGGAGCAGAAATCTGATGAAGGGTCTAGGCCCGAAACGTCAAGCTTTCCTGCTCCTATGATGCTGCTTGGCCTGCTGTGTTCATCCAGCTCCACACCTTGTTATCGATAGTATAGTCAGTACAGTTAGTTTAGTTGGTCTTGTGGAGTGTAGTTGTTAAAGGCACTTGGAGGTGTCCATGAGACTCAGGGCAGCTATAGGCCTACCTTGTGTAAACACAACTTTTAAATGTACAAAATTACACATGGATGTGGACTCCATATGTCAGTACTTTGGGGATTACCGCAAAATCATATGTATAATGATACCTCTTGCATGTACAGTTCAATAGTGGTCCATAAATATCACTGATCATATCAAGTCATTGAACTTGAAACTTCAACTCTGATCCTCTCTCCACAGATGATGCCCAATCTGCAGTGAGAAGTATAGATGGAGTCAATGGATGGGAGGTTGGCTTGCATGATGGACTGGGCTGTGTTCAGAACTTTCTGTAGTTTCTTACAGTCCTGGGCAGAGTGGTTGATGTACCAAGCCGTGATGCATCTGGATAGACACAACAGGTCAAGCAGCATCATAGGAGCAGGAAAACTTGACGTTTCGGGCCTAAACCCTTCATCAGAAATGGGGGAGGGGAAGAGGGTTCTGAAATAAATAGGGAGAGAGGGGGAGGCGGATAGAGGATGGATAGAGGAGAGGATAGGTGGAGAGGAGGTTTGTCCGGAGGGAGGAGGGTAACTTCTTCAGGGTAGGCATCCTTAGAAGAGGCTTTGCAGTGGGGTTAAAATTGTATCAGAGATAAAAGGTACTGCAGATGCTGGAGAATCCGAGATAACAAGCATGGGGCTGGATGAACACAGCAGGTCAAGCAGCATCATAGGAGCAGGAAAACTTGACGTTTCAGGCCTAAATCCTTCATCAGAAATGGGGGAGGGGAAGAGCCTCCGGACAAACCTCCTCTCCACCTATCCTCTCCTCTATCCATCCTCTATCCGCCCCCCTTTCTCTCCCTATTTATTTCAGAACCCTCTTCCCCTCCCCCATTTCTGATGAAGGGTTTAGGCCCGAAACGTCAAGTTTTCCTGCTCCTATGATGCTGCTTGACCTGCTGTGTTCATCCTGCCCCATGCTTGTTATCTCGGATTCTCCAGCATCTGCAGTACCTTTTATCTCTGATGCATCTGGATAGAAGGCTTTCAGTGATGCATCTATAAAAATTGGTAAGAGTCTTCATGGACATGCTGAATTTCCTTGGCCTCCTGAGGAATTAGAGACATTGTTGTGCTTTCTTGACTGTTACATAGAAATCGGTGGACCAGGACAGATTGTTGGTGATTGTCACTCCCAGGACCATAATGCTTTTGACTATCTCCACCTCAGTCAGGATGTGCCCTCCACCTAGCTTCCTGAAGTCAATGACTAGCTCCTTTATTTTGCTGCCATTGAGGGAGATACTTTTATCTTTACACCATGCCACCAAGCACTGTATCTCTGTTCTGCATTCTGTCTCGTCATTGTTTGAGATCCAGCCTACAATAGTAGTGTCATCAGCAAACTTGTAGATGGGGTAAGGATGAAATTTGCCCACACAGTTATAAGTGTACAGGAGGCATAGTGAGGGGCTGAGCATACAGCCCTGTGGGGCACTTGTGTAGTGGATTATGGTGGAGGAGGTTTTGTTGCCTATTCTCACTGATTATGGTCTGTGGGTCAGGAAGTCAGGGATCCAGTTAGAGAGGATGGACTGAAGACTTGGTCTTGGAGTTTTGACATTAGTTTGGTTGGAATTATAGTGTTGAAGGTGGAGCTGTAGTCAATCAATAGATGCGTGATGTAGTATCCTTGTTATCTAGATGAGCCAGGGATGAGTGCAGAGCCGGGGAGAAGGTGTCTACTGTGGACCTGTTGCAATGGCAGGTGAATTGCAAGGGTTCAAGGCAGCTTGGAAGGCTACAGTTGATGTGAGCCAGACCTAACCTCTCGAAGCACTTCATAATTATGGAGGTCAGAGCCAGTGGGCATTAGTCATTGAGGCAGGGTTGCATGGTTTTTCTTTGCCACCGAAAAATGGTGGTCTTCTTGAAGCATGTGGGACCTCAGATTATTAGCAAGGAGAGGTTAAAGATATCAGTGAATACTCCCACCAGTTGGTACACACAGGGTTTGAGTGCACAGCTGGGGAACTCGATCTGGGCCAACCGTTTTCCTTGGGCTCACTCTCAAGAAAGCCGATGTAATATCTGCGGTGGTGACTGTACGCACAGGTGCATCCGGGTCTGTTGGGGCAGGTGACACCATTTCACTGACCTTCTGTTTGAAATGAGTATGAAATGCATTAAGCACCTCAGGAAGGAATGTATTTTTGTCCACTATTCTGTTCTGCTTTGCTTTGTGGCCTGTAACGTCGTGTAGGACTTGCCACAAACGACAGATGTCTATGTGGTTAGTTTGGCTCTCTAACTCAATCAGTAATACCTCTTGGCATCTCTAATGGCCTTACTGAGGTCATTTCTGGATTTCCTGTAAAACTCAGGATTGTCTGACTTGAACACCGCACACTTGGACTTCACTTGGACTGATTGATGAGGGAAATGCTGTAGATGTCATAGACATGGACTTCAGTACGGCGTTTGATAAGGTTCCACATGGCAGGCTGATGGAGAAAGTGAAGTTGCATGGGGTCCAGGGTGTGCGAGCTAGATGGATAAAAAACTGGCTAGGCAACAGGAGACAGAGAGTAGTAGTAGAAGGGGGTTTCTCAAATTGGAGACCTGTGACCAGTGGTGTTCCATAGGGATCTGTGCTGGGACCACTGTTGTTTGTGATATACGTAAATGATTTGGAGGAAGGTATAGGTGGTCTGATTAGCAAGTTTGCAGATGACGCGAAGATTAGTGGAGTATCAGATAGTGAAGGGGACCGTCAGAGATTACAACAGAATATAGATAGATTGGAGAGTTGGGCAGATAAATGGCAGATGGAGTTCAATCCAGGCAAATGTGAGGTGGTGCATTTTGGAAGATCTAATTCAAGGGCAAACTATACTGTAAATGGAAAAGTCCTGGGGAAAATTGATGTACAGAGAGATCTGTGTGTTCAGGTCCATTGTTCCCTGAAGGTGGCAACACAGGTCAATGGACTGGTCAAGAAGGCATACGGCATGCTTTCATTCATCGGATGGGGTATTGAGTACAAGAGTTGGCAGGTCATGTTACAGTTGTATAAGACTTTGGTTCGGCCACATTTAGAGTACTGCGTACAGTTCTGGTCGCCACATTACCAAAAGGATGTGAATGCTTTGGACAGGGTGTAGAGGAGGTTCACCAGGATGTTGCCTGGAATGGAGAGCGCTAGCTATGAAGAAAGGTTGAGTAGACTAGAATTATTTTCATTAGAAAGACGGAGATTGAGGGGGGACCTGATTGAGGTCTACAAAATCATGAGGGGTATAGACAAAGTGGATAGCAAGAAGATTTTTCCCAGAGTGGGGGACTCAATTACTAGGGGTCATGAGTTCAAAGTGAGAGGAGGAAAGTTTACGGAGATATGCGTGGAAAGTTCTTTCCGCAGAAGGTGGTGGGTGCCTGGGACACGTTGCCAATGGAGGTGGTAGATGCAGACATGTTAGTGTATTCTAAGATGTATCTGGACAGGTACATGGATGGACAGGGAGCAAAGGGATACAGACCCTTAGAAAATAGATGACAGGTTTAGACGGAGGATCTCGATCGGCGCAGGCTTGGAGGGCCGAAGGGCCTGTTCCTGTGCTGTAATTTTCTTTGTTCTTTGTTCTGGATCTCCTGGTGCATCCATGATTTCCGAATGGGCAATACTTGGACTAACTTCTTCAGCAAACAATTTTCTACACACTTACTAATGGAGTCTGTAATCATGGTGGCATACTCATTTAGATTGGCCACTGAGTTCTTGAGTATGGCACCCACTCCAAGTGGTCCAGTAGAAGGTCTTCTGCTGCCTCACACCAACACTGCATTACTTTCTGTACTGGATCTTCAAATTTCAACATCTGCTTATAAATCAGGAAGAAGAGTACAGTGTAGTCATCTGCTTTTCCAAAATGCTGATGGGAGCTGGAGCAGTTTGCATCTTTGATGGTTGTACTGCAACGGTCAAGGATGTTCAGCCCTCTGGTGGGACAATAAACATCTTGATGGTATTTTGGTAACACGCTCTTGAGGTTGGCCTGGTTGAAATCGCTGGTTACAATGAACAAGGCCTTAAGGCATTCTGTTTCAAGACTGTTTGTTTGTAGCATTGTTTACTTTGTCAAGTACAATCTTCATTTCTGCATGGGGTGGGATGTAGATTGCTGGCAGGATAGCGGAGGTGAACTCGTGCAGCAGGTAGTAGGGACGGCACTTTACTATAAGATATTCTATGTCCAGGGAGCAATAAAGCACCAGGGTCACCACGTCTGAGCACTGGGGGGTGTTGATTAGGAGGCAGACCCCGCCACCCCTCGCCTTGTCCAAGGATGTAGAGTGGTCCATTCGGTGAACTGAGAAACTGTCATGTTGTAAGGCACAGTCAGGTGTAACAGGAGTGAGCCATTTCACCGTAGAACAGAGCACACAGCAATCTCTCAATTCCTTTTGGAAAGTGAGTCTAGCTTTAACTTCATCCATTTTGTTCTCAATGGCTTGGATATTTGCCAAGAGTATGCAGGGGATGGGGGATTTGAAACCACTTTCTTTCAGTCTCACCTGCAGGCCAGCACATCTCCCATGATTTCTGATGAAGGGTTTAGGCCCGAAACGTCAAGTTTTCCTGCTCCTATGATGCTGCTTGACCTGCTGTGTTCATCCAGCCCCATGCTTGTTATCTCTTATTCCTGGTAAGGTGTTTGCTTCTGGTTGATCCTGGGCATTGGTGATGGAAGTCTGCTGTTTTGGAAGGTAAGTGTGTGCTCCCAATGGGGTCTTGGGTTCTGCTCATGGTCTCTGGTGCTCTGGGGATTCTTGGAGTCTGTTCCATTGAGCGTCCACATTGTCAAGTTCCCTTAAAGTTAGGTATCATTCCTGGGCTGATCGGGCCTCCCTACAGTCAGGCCACTGTGGGGTCAGGTGTCGTTCCTGGGCTGGTTGGGGTTCATTTCCAGGATTCCTCAAGGTCGGGAGGGTTGGGCCATTAAATCTATGTCAGTCAAAAACAAGCAACTAACCATTCTGATCCCATTTCCCAGCACTTGGCCCATAGCCTTGTACGCCTTGACATTGTAACTGCACATCTAAACACTTCTTCAATGTTATGAGGGTTTCTGCCTCTCCCACACTTACAGACAGTGAGTCCCAGATTCTCACCACCCTCTCATCCCCTCTAAACCTCCTGCCCCTTACCTTAAATCTATGCCCCCGGCCATTGATCCCTCCACCAAGGGGCAAAGTTTCTTCCTGTCTATCCTATCTGTGCACCTCATAATCTTAATCACTCTCAGCCTTTGTCTCCTCTGTTCTAAGCAAAACAATCCCAGTTTGTCCAACCTCTCTTCATAACTGAAACTCTCCATCCCAAGCAACATCCGGGTAAATCTCCATCTGCACCCTCTCCACTGCAAACACATCCCTCCTATAATGTGGATTCTAGAACTGCACACAATACTCTAGTTGTGACCTAACCAACCTTTGACACAGTTCCAACATCATCTCCCTGCTCTTAAACCTTATACCTTGATTAATGAAGGCAAATATCTGTATGCCATCTTCACCGCTTTTGTTACCATATTTTCTGTTGATGGGTCATTTGTCCATTCCTTGGAGAAGCTGATATTGGAGGAAGGTAATTTATTAGGACAGGTTTATGATGCATCACACTGGGGGTTCTCCTGGGGCAGACATAGTTAATGAATATTATGATCCTAAGTCTTCTCTAATTCTGAGATGTTATCGTTTCTACTCGGCAATTTGAGAACCAGAGGAATCCGTGTTGAGATTTTGAAGAGGTTAGGATGGCATGTGACTTTGCTTTAACCCATAATGAGATGCTGAGAGATTGTTTGGTATGTGGAATTAATGATGTAATCATGCAAAAGCATCTACAAGCTGAAGCCAAACTAGACTTCAAACAGGCACTATTATTGGCTTTATCATTGGAAAACGTGGCATATGGACAATTTGAAATACAGGGTATTCCAACAGACACCCTCACCAGTCCAACTGAGCTTGGGGAAAATCATTTGAGTGAAGGCAATTGCATAGCATCACTCAGGACTTATCCTGAACAGAGGGACTCTAGGTCAGCCCACAGCAAAACCCCAAAACAAAGCCTAGACTTGGCCAAACGGTTAAAATTTTCTTCAGGATCCAGGCCGGCAAGACATTGTCCTTGCTGCTGCTATGCAGACTTAAGGCAGCAAAAAAGTCCCACTAGACCTAAATTGGGTAAGATAATTCATAGGACCGTACCCGGGACGGAATCCAAAAGAGTTCATGCCCTGGAAAGTCTACCTACATCTGGTTTGGAACAGTTAAATTGTTCAGCAACATCCAAATCAGAACCAATCAAAATAAACATCTGGGTAAATGTTCACCAGGTTCTAATGGCACAGCCATATCGGTGATCACAGAACCAGTTTTTAACAAAATTCGCTCTGGGGTCCAACTCTTAAATTTGAGCAAGACCTTGGCTAGACTGAGAACCTATACCAGGGAACCTTTACAGGTTAAGGAGACAATTTTGATTCTGATTTCTTATGAAAAGATTCTGGTTCAGTTAGCACTGATTGTAGTTAAAGATTTGGGCCCAAACTTGATGGAATGACTTTGGTTGCGAGAGATTGTCTCAATGTTTTTGATTAGAAAAAGGCTGCCTGAGTGGAGTTATAATTAAATTCCCTCACGTTTTTCATGAAGGTCTAGGGACTATCAAAGGAGCCCAGGCCACCTTGCATGTTGACCAGGAAGCAATTCCGTGATTCTGCAAGGCCCATCCAGTGCCATTTGCCTTACAGACAAATGTAGAGGCAGAAATCAGAAGGCTGGAAAGTGAAGGAATCCTTTCCTTTATTCATTCAGGGGATGAAGGCATCACTGGCCAGGCCAGCATTTATTGCCTATTCCTAATTGCCCAGAGGGCAGTTTAGAGTCAACCACATTGCTGTGGATCTGGAGTCACATGTAGGCCAGACCAGGAAAGCATGGCAGTTTCCTTCCCTAGAGGACATCAGTGAACCAGATGGGTTTTTCCAACAATTGATAATGGATTCACGGTCATCATTAGATTCTTAATTCAAGATATTTATTGAATTCAAGTTCCAACATCTGCCGTGGTGGGATTCAAACCCAGGTCCCCAGAATGTTATCTGAATCTCTGGATTAACAGTCAGTCACCAAACCGGTCCAGTTTGTGGAATAGGAAGCACCGGGCACACCGATTTTTGAAGCCCCAAAGGCCAGTTCACTTTTGTCATAACGTCATAGAGTCCCACAGCACAGAGACAGACCCTTCAGCCCAAACTGGTACATGCTTACCAAAATGTCCATCCACTCTAACCCCATTTCCCTGCACTTGGCCCATATCCTTCTAAATGTTTCCTATCCATGTATTTGTCCAAATGCCTTTTAAATATTGTTAGCGTATACACCTCAATGACTTCCACTGGCAGCTCATTTCATATGCCTGCCACCCTCTGTGTAAAAAAAAGTTGCCCCTCAGGTTCCCATGTATTCTTTCCCCTCTTACGTTAAAGTGATGCTCTCTAGTCCTTAATTCCCCAATCCAAGGAAAAGCACTAAGTGCATTCATCCTATCCATGCCTCTCCTGACTTTATACACTTCTATAAGATCCCTGCTGAGTCCCCTACACTCTAAAGAAAAAAGTTCTGGCTTGTCCAACCTCTCCCTGTAACTCAGCCCTTTGAGTCCTGACAACATTCTTATAAATATCTTCTGCACTCCTTCCAGTTTACTAACATCCTTCCTATAGAAAGGTGACCAAAACTGAACACAACACTCCAAGTGCAGCCTCACCAACGTCCTGTACAACTGCAACATAACTTCCCAACTTTTATATTCAATGTTTTGAGTTTTTTGAGAAGGTGACCAAGCACTTGGATGAGGGTAGGGCAGTTGACGTGGTGTACATGGACTTCAGTAAAGCCTTTGATAAGGTTCCACATTGTAGGCTATTGGAGAAAATGCGGAGGCATAGGATTGAGGGAGATTTAGCAGTTTGGATTAGAAACTGGCTTTCTGAAAGAAGCCAAAGAGTGGTGGTTGATGGAAAATATTCAGCCTGGAGTCCGGTTACTAGTGGTGTGCCACAAGGATCTGTTTTGGGACCACTGCTGTTTGTCATTTTTATAAATGACTTGGACGCAGACATTGGTGGACGGGTTAGTAAGTTTGCAGATGACACTAAAGTCAGTGGAGTGGTGGACAGTGTGGAAGAATGTTGCAGGTTGCAGGGAGACTTGGATAAACTGCAGGATTGGGCTGAAAGGTGGCAAATGGAGTTCAATGCAGATAAATGTGAGGTGATGCACTTTGGGAAGAATAATAGGAAGGCAGAATACTGGGTCAATGGAAAGATTCTTGGTAGTGTAGATGTGCAGAGGGATCTTGGTGTCCAGGTACACAGATCCCTGAAAGTTGCCACCCAGGTTGATAGTGCTGTTAAGAAGGCATACGGTGTGTTAGGTTTCATTGGTAGAGGGATTGAGTTCCGGAGCCGTGATGTCATGCTGCAACTGTACAAAACGCTAGTGCGGCCTCATTTGGAATATTGCGTACAGTTCTGGTTGCTCCATTACAGGAAGGATGTGGAAGCATTGGAAAAGGTGCAGAGGAGATTTACCAGGATGTTGCCTGGTCTGGAGCGAAGGTCTTATGAGGAAAGGCTGAGGGACTTGGGTCTGTTCTCATTGGAGAGAAGAAGGCTAAGAGGGGATTTAATAGAGACCTACAAAATGATCAGAGGATTAGATAGGGTGGACAGTGAGAGTCTTTTTCCTAGGATGATCACGTCGGCTAGTACGAGGGGGCATAGCTGCAAATTGAGGGGTGATAGATTTAAGATAGATGTCAGAGGCAGGTTCTTTACTCAGAAAGTGGTAAGGGCGTGGAATGCCCTGCCTGCCAATGTAGTTAACTCAGCCACATTAGGGGCCTTTAAACAGTCCTTGGATAAGCATATGGATGATGATGGGATAGTGTAGGGGGATGGGCTTAGATTAGTTCACAGGGCGGCGCAACATCGAGGGCCGAAGGGCCTGTTCTGTGCTGTATTGTCCTATGTTCTAATGCCCTGACTGATGAAGGCCAATGTGCCAAAAGCCTTCTTCACCGCCCTGTCTACTTGTGACTCAACTTTCAGTGAACCCCATGCACCTGAACTCCAAGCTCCCTCTGTTCCACTACACTCCTTAAGCTCCTTCCATTCACGAAGAAACTCCTACCTGGATTTGACTTTCTAAAATGCAACACCTCATACTTATCTATATTAAACTCCATTTTCCATTTCTCAGCCCACTTCTCCAGCTGATCAAGATCCTGCTGCAATTTCTGATAACCTTCTTCACTGTCCATGATATCGCCCATTTTAGTGTCATCTGCAAACTTACTAATCATGCCTTGTACAATTTTATCCAACTCATTGATATAGATAACAAACAGCAATGGGCCCAGCATCAATCCCTGATGCACACCACTAGTCACAGGCCTCCAGTCTCACAAGCGTCCTTCCACTACTACTCTCTGCGTCCTACCATCAAGTCAACTGTGTATCCAATTTGCCAGTTCTCCCTGGATTCCATGCGATCTAATCTTCCAAAGCAGTCTACCACATGGAGCCTTATCAAAGGCCTTACTGAAATCCATATAGACTCCATCTACCGACCTGCCCTCATCAACCTTCCTTCCTCAAAGAACTCTAACAAATTTGTGAGGCATGATCTCCCACACACAAAGCCATGCTGATGACCCCTAATCAGACCCTGTCATTCTAAATGCAGGTATATCTTATCCTACAGAATCTTCTCAAGTAACTTACCTACCACAGATGTTAAGTTTACTGGTCTATAGTTCCCAGGTTTTGCTTTGCAGCCCTTTGTGAATAAGGGCACAACATTCGCTACCCTCCAGTCTTCTGGGACCTCACCTGTGGCTAACGATGATGTAAACATATCAGCCAGGGCCCCTGAAATTTCTTCCCTTGCCCCTTACAGGTTCTTGGATATATCTGATCAGGGCCAGGTCATTTATCCACCTTCTTACATTCTAATACTTCCAACACCTCCTCTGCTGTGATACAGACTGCCCCCAAGATATTGCTACAAACTTCCCTGAGTTCCCAACTCTTCAAGTCTTTCTCCATGGTAAACACAGAACAGAAATATTCATTGAGGACCTCGCCCATCTGCTGTGATTCCACACATACATGTCCACTTTGGTCCTTGAGGGGTCCTATTCTCTCTCTAATTATTCTTTCTCCTTTAATATACTTAAAGGATCTCTTTGGATTCATGTTAATCTTCTCAACCAAAGCTTTCTCATGCCCCCCTTTTGCCATCCTGATTTCCTTATTCAGTAAATTTCTGTATCCCCTCTCTACCTCCAGGGATTTCCTTGATCCCAACGGTCTATTCCTGAGATATGCTTCCTTTTTTTCTGGTCAAAGACTCAATATCTCTTGTTGTCCAGGTTTCCCTACTCCTGCTAACCTTGCCCTTCACCCTCACAGGAAGATATAGACCCTGAACTCTAGCCATCACACTTTCAAAGGCCTCCCACTTGCCAGAGGTGCCTTTGCCGGCAAACAAACTACTCCAACCGACCTCCTGCAAGCTCCTGTCTAATTCCATCAAATTTCACCTTGCTCCAATTTAGAACTTGAACCTCTGGACCAGTTTTGTCCTTCTCCATAACTATTTTAAAATTAATGCAACCATGGTCACTGGTCCCAAAATGTTCCCCCGACTGTGACCTCAGGCACCTGTCATGCCTTATTTCCCAACAGTAGGAAGAGTTTTGCCCCTTCTCGAGTAGGACTCTCTGTATACTGCTTGAGGAAACTTTCCTGAACGCATCTAACAAATTCCACCCCATTTAACCCCTTAACACTATGGCAGTCCCAGTCTATGCCAGGAAAATTAAAATCCCCCACTATGACAACCTATTTCTCCTGCAAGTCTCCCCAGTCTCCCTCCATATTTGTTCCTTTAATTCTTGTTGACTATTTGTGGGCATATAGTACAACCCCAATAATGTCTCCATCCCCTTCTTATTTCTTAGTTCCACCCACAAAGCCTCACTAGATGATCCCTCAGTTATTTCATCTCTGCTTACTGCTGTGACACTCCCCTTAATCAAAAGTGTAACTCCTCCTTCCCTCTTTCCTCCACCTCTGTCCCACCTAAAGCACCTGTATCCTGGCACATTAAGGTGCCAGTCCTGTCCCTCCCTTAGCCATGTTTCTGTAATGACTATAATATCCCAGTCCCACGGACCTATCCACACCCTAAGTTCATCGGCCTTACCTGTCAACCCTCTTGCATTGAAATAGATGCAATTTAATCCAACAGGCATTCCTCGCTCCCTGTCTTGTTCCAGCCTGACCTCTCTCTTCACCTTGCTATTTCTGATTACTGTATCTTCTTCCAGCCGCGCACTTGCCTCCCTGCTGTTGAGGATCCCAGTCCCCAGCCAATCGAGTGTTGTGGGGATTTTAAACAAATGTAAACTGTTTTTCACAGATGGATGAATACCCTATCCCTCAGATAGAGGATTTATACGCAAAGCTGGTGAGGGGGTTGTCCTCCTTGAAGCTGGACATGAGCCATGCATACCTGCAATTGCCATTAGATGAGGATTCCCAGAAGTACGCTACAATTCATATCTATAAGTGTTTGGACCAATATACGAGACTTCCATTTGGGGTATCGTCAGCCTGTTCAACATTTTAGCGGATGATGGAGAACATCTTACAAGGTGTATCCCACGTCACCATTTATCTAGATGATATTCTACTCACAGGGAAAAAAATAAAGAGCACTTCGAGCACTTGGGCATAGACCTTTCTCCCAGGCAGGTGTACGCCTTAGAGTGGAAAAAGTCAGAAGTCACACAACACCAGGTTTATTTGAAATCATAAGTTTTCAGAGCAAGTACAAATGTTGTGAGTAGAGTGTTGACAGGCTAAATAACAAGTCTCTGCAGGTGATCAAAAGTGTCAGATGGTGTGAGTAAAGTGTCCATAGCTGAATGGCAAGTGAAGGGATGATCAATGAACCAATTAATTGAGGCAGAGAGATAATTACAAATAATCAAAAATAAGGTGGTGCTACAGACAAGCCAAATGGCTGGAATAACACAATAGGTATAAGAGTCAAATGACGAGGGTCTAACCAGAGTAATAAGTAATCCAAAATGGTACAAAACTAATTAAGGTAGAGAGATCATAACAAGTTATCAAGGTGATGGTGTCAAAACAGAATAGTAAGGAAGATTTTATAAGAACAGTGTGGTGGGGCCACATGTAGCGACACAGTTAACGCTGTCCTCAAGGGTACGTAACTTGGCTATTAGCCTCTGCTTGGCGATTCTGCATTATTGTGTGTCTCAAAAGCCGCCTTGGGAGGACGCTCACCCGAAGATCCAAGGCTGAATGTCATGGATCGCTGAAGTGTTCCCTGACAGGGAGGGAACATTCCTGTCTGGCAATTGTTACACAGTGTCCATTTATCCGTTGTCATAGTGCCTGCATGGTCTTGCCGATATACCATGCCTCAGGGCATTCTTGCCTGCAGCGTATGAGGTAGACAACATTGACTGAATTGCATAAGTATGTACCGTGTACATGGAGGGTGGTGTTCCCGTGTGATTGTAGTGTCCATGTCGATGATCTGACCTGTCTTGCAGAGTTTGCCGTGACAGGGCTGTAGAGTGCTGTGGTCGATGTTGGCCTGAAGGCTGGGTAGTTTGAAGATGAGAAGTGGAGGCGTGGTGATGGTTATGGTGAGATGTTTGTCATTATCAATGACATCTTGAAGGCTACAAAAACATGGCATGGTTTCTCTGCACCAGGGAAGTACTGGACGATGAAGACTACTCTATCAGTCTTATCCTGTGTCTGTTTTCTGAGGAGTTCATTGTGGTTTTTTGCCGTGGCAGTCAGAACTGGCGATTGATGAGTCGAACATCCTATCCTGTTCTTATGAGGGCCTTTTTCTGTGTCTGTAGGTGTCCGTTGCTGAGCAGATCCTGTGTATATGAAGGGCTTATCCATAGGGGATAGCTTCTATAAAATGATAAGGGTGGAAGCTAGAAGGAGCAGTGCTTCAAAAGCTTGTGATTTCAAATAAACCTGTTGAACTATAACCTGGTGTTGTGTGACTTCTGACTTTGTCCACCCCAGTCCAAGACTGGCACCCCCACAGGTTAGAAGGGAAATGTGCATAGTGCAGGCACTCTAGGTGACCTACTTGGGCTACAGAGTTGACAAGACTGGCTTACACTTGTTGAAAGATAAAGTGAGGGCAATCAAAGGTGCCCTGGCTCCCAAGTCCATACCGGAGCTTAGGTCATTCCTTGGGCTGGTGAATTATTACAGAAAGTTCATAAAAATCCTGGCCTCTATCCTGGTGCCTTTGCATCAACTCTTAACAGAGGGTCAGCTTTGGAAATGGTACCATTGGCAAACCCTAGATATCAGGAAAGATATCATCATTTGATTGTGCTGGCACCAATGATCCCAAGCGAGATCTGGTATTGACATGTGATGCCCCCCCCCCCCCAACCCGTATGGCATCGGGGTGATATTAGCTCATAGGTGCCCAATGGAGAGGAACATCAAATAGTAAATGCGTCCAGGACTTTGGCTAATGTAGAGTGTAAATATGCCCAGATAGAGAAAGAAGGATTGGAGGTCATATTTGGAGTCAGGAAGTTCCACCAATACCGTTATGGACAAAAATTAGTGATAATAATGGACAACAAACCCCTACTTGGTCTACTTAAAGAGGATAAGGCAGTGCGGTGTGGACTGCATTCAGTGGTGAGCTTCAATACTATGTGCATATAATTCCAAGTTAGTAACACTTTCCAGAGGCTGAGTAGTGAATGCGGATGCACTGAGCCACCTCCCGTTAGCAGATACACCATCAGTGTTATCCACAATGGAAGAGTCTGTAACAGACTTTCAGTCACAGCTGACAATATCAGACTTGGGAAGCAGAAAGATCCCGTCCTGGCAATACTGGTGGTGATGGGGGAAACCAAAGGGCAGTCACAGCCAGGAGAGAAACCTTTTCGGACCCAGTGAGACCAGATCACAGTAGGAGATGACATGTTATTATGGGGAACAACAGTGATTGTTCCAAGCAAAGATTGCTACCAGATACTGTCTGAACTCCAACAGGGCCATCCAGGGGTTTCCAAAACGAAGATGTTGGGAAGACGTTACGTCTGGTGGCCAGGCCTGGATGCAGACATAGCTGCATTGGTTGGGGGGCAGTGCCCAGAGTGCCAACAGGGAGAAACATTACCACCACCAGCTCCCCCACACCATGGGAAAAGTTGGTTAAACCTCAGACTCGGTTACATGTTGACTCTGCAGGTCTTTTCATGTGCCATCTTTTACAAGCAGGGAATTTGAGTATTTCCTTCAATAAATGGCCTATCAACCACAAACAGGAACTTTACGTCCTTTACATGTGTCATAAAGACACAACCTGCAAGGCTGTATATTGTAAACAGGGTTGGATTATGAGAGTAGGGAAGCCTTACTACAAATGTACAAGGTGCTGGTGAGACCATGTCTATGTTACTGTGAACAGTTTTGGCCCCCTTTTTAAAGAAAGATATCATTTCATTGGAGGTGCTTCAGAAGATTCATTAGGATGATTCCTGGTAAGGAGGGATTGCTTTGTGATCAAAGGCTAAACAGGTTGGGGCTCTACTCACTGGCGTTTAGAAGAATCAGAGGTGATCTTATTGAAATGTATAGGATTCTTAAGGGGTTTGACAGGGTAAATGCTCATGGGAGAGTCTAGGACGAGAGGACATGGTCTCAGAATAAAGGAGCACCAATTTAAAACAGAGATGAGGAGGAATTTCTTCTCTGAACATTGTGAATCTTTGGAACTCCTTACTACAGAGAGCTGCAGAATAGATGGATAGTTTCTTAATCAGTTGGTGAATCAAAAGTTAGGGAAAGGCAGGAAAGTAGACGCGAGGAACATTGGATCAGCTATGATCCTATTGAATGGTGGAACAGGCTCGAGGAGCCGAATGGTTTACACATTTCCATTTTATCTATTCAATTATAACTAGACATAAATCTGTTTTGGTTTCTGTTCCTCACTTACAGTTTCTTACTTCTAACCTTCCAAGGATCTGTCACAGACTCCTCCCTACTTCCCATTGGCATACTGTCCCTCATCATCAGTTTCCAGAATCAACTGACCACACTGAGCGGTCTTGAAATTCTCTGACAATCTGACACCCAACAATCATTATTGGATGGATGGGAACTTCCTTATAACTACTTACTTGGAAGAGTGAAGCAGTCTTCTCCTCTTGTTAAAGAAGTGTGAAGCAGGTTGAACAGCCCTGTAACAAAGACATCAGCCCGGAGCTCTGGATTACTACTCCAGTGACATTACCAAGCAGACACCACCTCCCGTGAAGCTGTTAACTACCCGCTCGATAACTTTGTTTCCTAACCACCAGCTCAATCTTTTACCTGTGCACCTGCTGATGCCCAATCAGATTGATCATAATCTCAGTGGCAGTTTGGAGCCAGCATTGATCTTCCCACCATGTTTACATTTCCGTAACATTACCGGTCTCCCTCCACCCCTACCTCAGCTCATACAGTCAAACAGCATGGGAAAAGACCCTTAAATCCAACTCATCCATGCTGACCAAATTTTCCAAAGCTGATTAGGCCCACTTGCAACAAAAACAAAGTTGCTGGAAAAGCTCAGCAGGTCTGGCAACATCTGTGGAGGAGAAAACAGAGTTAACGTTTCGGGTCCAGTGACACTTCCTCAGAACAGGTCCCACTTGCATATGTTTGGCCCATATCCCTCTAAACCTTTCTCATTCATGTACTTATCTAATACAGAAACTCCATAATGTGCCTTTATATCATGTAGACTGACTTTTCTAATACATTTCTGACTGGCCTCCCATGTTCTACACTCTATTAACTTGAGGCCACCCAAGTCTCGGCCACACATGCCCTACTTTACACCAAGTTCTGTTCACCCATATCATTTGTGCTGGCTGGTCTATGTTGGCTCTTGATTAAACAATACCATGACTTTGAGGTTTCTCTTATTTTCAATTCCCTCCATGGCCTCATCCCTCTCTATAATCTCTGGAATTCCCTGCAAAAATCTCTCCAGCTCTTTACTTACCTTTCCTGATGAAAACCTACTTATTTTTATTCATCAGCCTGAATTGCTCTTTCCCTCAGAGTCAGACTTTGTTCCATGTTGCTCCTTTGAAGAACCTTGGAATGTTTTATCATGTTGAAACTACCAGATAAATGTTTGTGGGCTTTGGACAAAGTCCTGCCAGAACTTATCAATGTTATTGCATTGTTCAGAATGGCTGTGGTGGACAGTTGTCATAGCAACACTGTAAATGTAATCAATGGGAAAACATATCTCCAATATGATATGGAAAAAGTGTTGAGCAGCCAACACTTGCTCCCAGCCTGTGTCTATCACCCAGTAGTCATTAGGACTGTATTGAGTGATAGGAGTGATATTGAGATCACTCCCCAGGCTTGATCTACTGATGAAATCACTCCACAGAGGCTGGTATCCTGTCACCAAGTCATCCTCTATTCATATGTCAAAAATCCTTGACTACTGCCCCTTCAGAGCGATCTCCCAGAGTGTCAGAATCTCTGATACTCCTGTTTGTATCTGTCAGTCAGGGCTCCCTGATCGGACCAGATTAACAGCCCCAATCAGGGAAGCCATGTTCTCAGGTCCAGCTAGCTGACCTTTTTACAATCACTGCATCCTTCCTCAACTGAGCCTGAGGACACTGGCTGGCCTGTTTTCTGCAGAGCCTTCTGGGCCATTTTCGCATTGGGTCAGGTTCCATCATCTTTCTACCTATTCATTCAGAGGATGAGGTCGTTTCTGCCTAGGACAGCATGTATTGTCCATCCCAGAGGGCAGTTCAGAGTCAACCACATTGCTGTGGGTCTGGAGTCACATGTAGGCCAGACCAGGTAAGGATGGCAGTTTCCTTCCGTAAAGGACATTAGTGAGCCAATTGGGGTTTTCCAACAATCCTCAGATTCGGATTCACGGTCACTTTAATTCCAGATTTTATTGGATTCAAGTTCTACCATCTTCCATTGCAGGATTTGAACCAGGTCCTCAGAGCATTACCTGAGTCTCTGGATTAACAGTGTCATGTTAATACGGAGGGGGGAGGGGGGTGCAGGCAATGGCACAAGATGCACTGCAGAAACTCACCAAAGATCCTCAGACAGCACCTTCCAAACACACAATCTCTCCCATCTAGAAGGACAAGGGCAGCAGATACATGGGAACACCACCCCCTCCAAGTTTCCCTCCATGCCACTCACCATCCTGACTTGGAAATATATCACTGTTCCTTCACTATCACTGGGTCACAACCCTGGAATTCCCTCCCTAATGACATTGTGGGTCAACCCACAGTGCATGGAATGCAACGGTTCAAGAAGGCAGCTCACCACCACATTCTCAAGGGGCAACTAAGGATGGGCAAGAAATGCTGGCCCAGCCAGTGACAACTACATCCTATGAATAAAAAAACCTCCTGAGGTTCACTGGTGCTACTCAGGAAGATGTAAACTAGAGTGGCAGGGAGCTGGGAAACAGAGCAACAGATGAGCAAGTGGAGGGATTGAGAGGAAGGTAGATGTTAGGACCAGTAAGTCTGAAAAGAAGGGCAGGCAGAGACATGTAAATGAGCACAATGGTACCAATGGGCTGGAGTGTGTTTATTTCAATGCAGCGAGTATTATAGGTAAGGCAGGTGAGCTTAGAGCCTGGATCAATACATGGGACTATGATGTTGTGGCCATTACAGAGACATGGTTGAAAGATGTACAGGACTTGCTGTTCACCATTCCAGGATTTTGTTTTTATAGACAAGATAGAGAGAGAGATAAAAGAGTTGGAGAATTGCATTACTAATCAGGGAGAACGTTACATGCGCACTCAGAGAGGACATACTGGAGGGGTCATTCAATGAGACAAAATAGGTAGAGCTCAAAAATAAGATGAGTGTAATGACTCTAATAGGATTATAATCTAGGCCCCACAATAGCCACTGACACGTTGAGGAACAAATATGTAGGCCGATTGTGGAAAGAGTTGTCATAGTGGGTGCCTTTAACTTCCCAAATACTGTCTGTGACTCCCTTAGAGCAAGAGGCTTAGACGGGGCGGAATTTGTTAAGTGCATCCAAGAGGGTTTCTTGAAACAGTATGTGGATATTCCAACTACAGGAGGGGCCATATTGGAGCTTATATTGGCTAATGAGCCTGGTCAAGTGACAGGCTTTTCAGTGGGATAGCACTTTGGAAACAGTGATCACAACTCCTTAAGTTTTAAAATAGCCATGAACAAGGACATTTTGGGCCTAGACCCTTCTTCAGAAAAAGCTTTTTCTGAAGAAGGGTCTAGGCCCGAAACATCAGCCTTCCTGCTCCTCTGATGCTGCTTGGCCTGCTGTGTCCATCCAGCTCTACACCTTGTTATCTTCTATGTAAGGTTGAGGAAGCTAAGATCGGACAGGGCCCGTGAGGAATATGAAAAATGTAGGAAAATACTGAAGCAGGGAATTAGGAGAGCAAGAAGGGGCCATGAAATGACCTTGGCAGTTCGGTTAAAGAGAGTCCCAAGGAATTCAATACATACATTAAAAACAAGAAGACAACTTGTGTTGTGATTCGAGGCAGAGGATGTGGGCAAGATTCTAAATGAGTACTTTGCATCATTATTCACCCAGGAGAAAAAATTGAGGTTAGTGAGATTAGCGTGGAGAATGCTAATATGCTAGGATATTTTTGAGATCAAAAAAGAAGTGATGTTAGGTCTCTTGGCGAGTATTAAGGTGGATAAGTCCCCAGGGCCCAATGGTATCTACCCCAGGTTATTGAGAGAGGCAAGACAGGAGATTGCTGAGGCCTTGACCAGGATCTTTTTATCTCATTAGCCTCTGGAGAGGCCCTGGAGGACTCACTAGTAGCTCATGCTGTTCCTCTGTTCAAGAAAAGGAATACGAAACATCTAGGAAATTGTCAACTGTGAGTCTCCCATCGGTGGTCAGGAAGCTATTGGAGACAATTCTTAGGGATGGGATTTATGCACATTTGGAAAAACTTGGCCTAATAAGGGACAGTCAACATGGCTTTGTGCAGGGCAGGTCACATCTTACTAACTTGAATGAATTTTTCAAAGACGTGACAAAGGTGATCAAAGAGGATAGAGCAGTAGATGTTGTCTATATGGATTTTAGTAAGGTTTTCAACAAGGTCCCTCATGGTAGGCTCATCCAGAAGATTAGGGTGCATGGGATCCACGGTGACTTGGCTGTGTGGCCCACAGAAAGCAGCAGTACCTTTTATCTCTGGTAGTGGTGGAAGGGTATTTTTCAGGCTGGAGGAGTGTGACAAGTGATGTTCGCAGGGACCCACACTGGGACATCTGCTGTTTGTGATATCTACAAATGACTTGGAAGAAAATGTAGATGGGTGGGTTAGTAAGTTTGCAGACGGTACAAAGATCAGTGGAGTTGTGGATAATATAGAAGGTTGTCAAAGGATACAGCGGGATATGGGTCAGTTGCAGGTATGGGTGGAGAAATGGCAGATGGAGTTTAATCTGGGTGAGTATGAGGTTCTGCACTTTGGGAGATCAACTATTAAGGAAAAGTATACAGTTAGTTGCAGGACCCTGAATGGCATTGATGGACAGAGAGACCTTGGGGTTCAAGTCCACAGCTCCCTGAAAGTGGGTACGCAAGTAGAGAGGGTGGCAAAGAAGGCATCAGGCATGTTTACCTTTGTTGGTCAGGGAGAGGAGTTCAAGAGTCAGGATATCATGTTGTAGCTTTTTAAGACTTTGCATTCAATTCTGGTCACCACAGGACAGGAAGGATTTTGAGACTTTGGAGACGGTGCAGAAGTAGTTTACCAGGATGCTGCCTGGATTAGAGAGTATGAGCTGTAAGAAGAGGCTGGACAAACTGGGGTTGTTTTCTCTGAAGTGGCGGAGGCTGAGGGTAGGCTTGATAGAAGTCTATAAAATTATGAGATGCCCAGATAGTATTGATAAACAGAAACATTTTCCCAGAATTGAAATGTCTAAAACTAGGGGTCATGCATTCAAGGTGAGAGGGGTAAAGTACAAAGGAGATGCGACGGGCAAATATTTTACACAGAAAGTGGTAGGAGTCTGGAACGTACTGCCAGGGATAGTGGTGGAGGCAGATACAGTGGGTTTTTCAGACGGATTTTTAGATAAGAACATGAACATGCAAGGATAGGGGTGATATAGACCAAGGGCAGGCAGAAGGATTAGTTTGATTTGGCATGATGTTCAGCCCAACATTGTGGAACAAAGTGCCTGTTCCTGTGCTGTACAGTTCTATGTTCTAAGTTCTAAATTTAAAACAAGTTACTCTGATCATGTGGTATAGTTATCATGCACTTATCAATGATACGGTACAAATTGACACAGCCTGGTTCATGCACACTCTTCCACCTTGTTAGGTTGTGCCAAGGGGACAGAGTGATATTAATATTGCCCACGTACATACAGAACAGGGAAATAGCAAGCAGCAAACTTGGGAAAGGCAACAAATTATAATACCAGCAGATGCATATTTTTAAATTATTTGCACCCTTTATTGTATGCCATTTACAAGATAAAATTAACTTTTTTTTTGCAAAGTCATTGAATTCGCAGAGGCCATTTGATTTGTCAATAAGTTTGGATTTGAGGATAGATGGAGAGAGATTGCTCCTGCTGTTAACTCTGGCACAGGCCTGGACAGAGCAAAGGGGCAGAGGCACTGAAAGGGTGTAAAAAATGGAGGATTATAAAGTCTAGGGAAGTGAGGGGCAGAAACAAGTGTCTGTATAGAGAAGGAGGCAATAACACAGGCTATGCACTGGCAATTAAGAAGAAACAAAAGAACTGTGGATGCTGTAAATCAGGAACAAAAACTGAAGAAGGGTCACCGGACCCGAAACGTTAACTCTGTCTTCTCCTCCACAGATGCTGCCAGACCTACTGAGCTTTTCCGGCAACTTTGTTTTTGTCTGCAATTAAGAAGAGTTATTTTGTAAAAATTAGTGCAGAAGATTTAAAATGAATGAGTTGTGAGAACGCAGTTGTAACATTGTATTCCTCACTCTGTTTTATTACTCTTATGCACCTTGTATGGTATGATCTGCCTGTACTGCACACAAAACAAAACTTTTCACTGTACCTAGGTACATTAAATTAAGTCAAATCAAATCAAATCAAAAACAGTCTAATACAGTCTGGGAGACAGTGGGAACTGCAAACGCTGGAGAATCTGAGGTAACAAGGTGTAGAACTGGATGAACACAGCAGGCCAAGCAGCATCAGAGGAACAGGAAAGATGACGTTTTGGGCCTAGACCCTTCTTCAGAAAAACTGATGCTGCTTGACCTGATGTGTTCATCCAGCTCTATACCTTGTTATAACACAGTGTGGAGCTGGAGGAACACAGCAGGCCAGGCAGCATCAGACAGCAGGAAAGCTGACATTTTGGGTTGGGACCCTTCTTCTGAACAGACCCTTGTTCCTCCAGCTCCACACTGTGTTAGACTCTGACTCTAGCATCTGCAGTTCTTGCTAATTCAAAAAATACCCTTCCATAAGATAGCTATCTCTCATGTCTTAAAACATTCGAAGACTGAGAATGTTGTTGATGTTGTCGTATCTTTTTAATTATTATTCTGCTGTGGCCTCTCGGAGAGGCAATCACTGACCTGTTAGAATGGGCCAGTCTAAGGAAGAGATAGTAGGAACTGCAGATGCTGGAGTCAGAGATAACAGTGCGGAGCTGGAGGAACACAGCAGGCCAGGTAACATCAGAGGAGCATGGGAAGTTGATGTTTCAGGCCTAGACCTTCTTCAGAATGGTCATTTCTGAAGGGCCATTTCACCTCCCTGTTCCTCTGATGCTGCCTGGCCTGCTGTGTTCCTACAGCTCCACACTGGGTTATCCCAGTCTAATGAAGGTTTTTGTTGAACTGAGGGAGAAGCTGTGAATGTCGGTTGGGTCAGGAGGTGGCGGTAGAGCGCTATTCTGCATCCGCATCTGTCGAATTAATAAAATCAATTTGATATTCCCTGCTCTGGACTCTGTCAAAGGAAGAGAAAAACCTTCTTTATTGTTACAGAGGAGCTTGTGTGATGACCAATGAATGAAACTAAAATTAATTCCAAAAGACACAACCATATGGGAATCAGGCAATGATATATTTAATGTAGACATTCGAAATACCTTTAAGATTGTCGCCATTAACAGATGAGGCATTGCAAGCTCTGAATCCATTACAGTTAAATATTTTAGCAATTTTACTGCTTTTCCTGAGTAGCATTTTCTTTTCATCCGTTGCACTTGAAGATATTTTGAGATATTTATGGACCCAGCCAGGCCTTATATAAAACTAACCATTACATTCTACAGAAAAGCAGTTTTAATTTTCAGACTGGATACCTTCCTGAAGGCCCTCTGCATCAGAAAATAAAACTAAATGATTCCGATTATTTGGGAGAGAGTTTGAGGTCTTTCTCTCGTTCTCGAGAAAATCTTGTGGAATTCATAACTTGGATAGCTAGAGATTTTCGAAGACTAGTTTAGTCTTCGCCTGTTTTTATTCACGACAATCCTTATACTCTTCAATACAAGACACCTACAGCAAAAACAATAGCATCCTTGATGAAAACTCTTTTTTTAGTCATGTTTTCCCGACAGCACACAGATTTCTTCAATTTCAGGTCAAGGTGGAGACAAACAGGAACCTGCTGTTTTGTTCTTAAGGCTCTAGAAGATAATTTCAAAACTTCAAACTTCTTCTTTTCTCAGAGAGCTGTGAGTGTTTGGAATTCCCTTCTTCCGGAGGCAGTGGATGCAGAATAGTTCCATATTTTTGAAGCTGAGGTAGATTACTACTGAGGGGGTGGGGAGTGGGAGACTTTCCCGGATATACAGGGCGGTAGGATTGAAGTAAAAATCAGATCAACCATGATCTTACTGGATGGAGGAGCAGGCTCGAAGGGCCGAGTGGCCTACTCCCGTTCCCTATTTATCTGTAAGATACTGTTGAAGGATGATTTTGGTATTGGATGAGTTAAGTGAGTGGGTAAATGCACCAAAGATGGAGTGCAAAGTGTGAACGGCGAGAGATTGAGAGAGGTCGCTGCAGATAAACATGAAGGTGCCGCAGGTGGTGGAGAAGGTATAAATGGTAATAAAAACAGAAACTGCTTCCTTCCTCGGGTCACTCAGCCCAAAACGTTAGCTCTGATTTCTCTCCAATGATGCTGCCAGACCTGCTGGGCTTTTCCAGCAATTTCTGTTTTTGTTTCTGATTTACAGAACCCACTGTTCTTCCGGGGTTTTTTTTAGTATTTAATTCACTTCTGTATCTGTTCCAGCTAAACCCACCTCAAAGAAGTTCTGCTCCTCTCTCTAATAGGATATCCATTCTAATCTATTTTTCTTGTCCGCATCATTATTTTCACTGCTGCTTCTGGTGATTAACAAGGTATTTGCTAACACTTGCTTCCACAGCCACATCACATTCCTCAGTGACTGCCACCAGCTCACACTCACCCCATGTGGATACCAACTTTGAATCCCCCCAGGATCACAGGTATCTCCGCGATGTTCAATGTTCCTCAGGCAGCTGCTGTCACCACATCCTGAGACCCACACTCAGTGCCATATGTCCCAATATGCACATGCTCGACCTCTCTCTCCATCAGCTGCACCTCACGTCAGCTCAGAGCTGCCCTGCTCCCTAGGTTCACTTCATCCTCAGGCTCATCTCATGTTCTAACAAGAAACTTTTTGTTTTCCTTTCAGGCCTCAAGAAATGCAAAACAAATGGTGTGTTGGCCTTCATGGTAGGAGAGGATTTGAGTGCAGGAGCAATTACACAGGACCTTGATGAGACCACACCTGGAGTACTATGTGCAGATTTTGTCTCCTTGTCTGAGGAAAGATGTTCTGGTGATTGAGGGAGTGCAAAGAAGGTTTACCAGACTAATTTCTGAGATAGCATGACTGATAGGTGAAGAAAGATTGCATCAGTTAGGACTATTTTCACTGGAGTTTAGAAGAATAAGGGGAATCCCATAGAAACCTATAAAATTCTATCAGGACTAGACACAGGAAGGATGTTCCCGATGACCGGGGAGTCCAGAAATAGGGGGCCACAGCTTAAGGATATAGGGTAGGCCATTTAGGACTGAGATGAGAAATTTCTTCACCCAGAGAGTGGGGAGCTTGTGGAATTCTCTGTGACAGAAAGCAGTTGAGGCCAAAGCATTGAATGTTGTTCAAGAAGGAGCTAGATATAGTTCTTAGGGCTAAAGTGATCAAAAGGAATGGGGAGAATGTGGGGACAAGGGACTGAGTTGGAAGATCAGACATGATCATATTGAATGGCCAAAGTCAGAAGTCACACAACACAGGTTCACCTGATGAAGGGGCAGCACTTTGAAAGCTTGTGATTTCAAGTAAACCTGTTGGACTATAACCTGGTGTCGTGTAACTTGACCTGTCCATCCCAGTCCAACACCAGCACCTGCACATCATGTATTAAATGAGGGAGCAGGCTCAAAGGGCCAAATGCGGTACTTCTGTCCCTATTTTTATTTTGTTTAAATTATCTTAAACTGTTGTAATGGAGTGAACAACAGTATTTAACACTGGTTGAAACGTCCTCTCTTTATTGACTTTAAAATATTATTTATTTATAAAGATTGGCGACCGTTTTTCCTGATTGTCAAGAATTCTGAACCATGCCGACAGCGCAGGGACTGAGGGAAATGATTGACCAGCTGGAGGCGCTGCACACTCACTGTCTGGCTGAGACCCGTTTTACTGAGCACCCCACACTCAGTACATTTATTAATCAGGTACAGATGGAAACATGTGCCTCCCTGCCGCCGCCCTCAGTAAATGCTGGACGGTGGGTTTGTGTGCTTTTGTCCTGTCTGGGGGTTTAAAACTTTCTCCGCGCGAACTCCCGAGAAGCAGCAATGTTAACAGATGGAAGAATTAGGCTGAAAATATTCGGAGCTTCCTTCTTAAGGACACAGCCCACGGCGTATTTCCCACTTCACTTTTCTCAGTTCTCCCAAGTTTGGGGACGGCGGGGGAAACGTGACACTTGCCTATAAAAAGGAAAGTCTACTGTTAAAAAGAAGGTCCCTTAAATCTCAGCTCCCCTTTTTTTAAAACGGCTGTTAGTAAATGGGCCATTCCTGATCTCTCCCAGTGTGTTATTGATAAAAGGTGGGTTAGCTCCTCACTAGGGCAGTCTGCCTGATGCTGTGTGCACCCGCTGCTCTGACGAAAGGGCCTGAAGTTTCCAAATGTACAGTATTCTCTTGTAGGAACCCCCAGGATTAAAATCACACCGTGAGAGTGTGGCCGCTGTAATCATGATGCTGAAACAAAGATTTCGGGATATGTTCTAAATTTTCTTGGAGAAGGACAGGACTCTGACATGAACTGATAGGTCCCGTGTTGTAGTTTTGAGGTTAATGATGAGAGGAAAGATGTGGCTGTTTGAGGTACAGGTTCTGCAACGCTTCAAATTGGCAACTTTGCGAAATTAAATACATCGATGTTTTGAAACTCGAGTTTCATGAATGAGTAACCTGGAGATTCACCAGAAGGATGAACTTGACCGAATGTCAAGTATTCGTATTATTTTGTTGTTAAGAAAAAATGAAAATATCATTCGACCAGGAATACCATGCCTGTGTATGACCGTTTAACCAGCCTTGCACCAGCATCCGGTCCAGTAACGACTCGAGCAAAAGCAGCAGTTGCTGAAAAAGTTCAGCAGGTCTGGTAGCATCTGCGAAGAAAAGTCAGTTAACGTTTCAGGTCCGGGTTCTGAACAAGGGTCGCAGGACCCAAAATGTTAGCTCTGATTTTTCTTCACAGATGCTGCCAGACCTGCTGAGCTTTTCTAGCAACTTCTGTTTTTTTTCCTGATTTCCAGCATCCGCAGTTCTTTCGGTTTTTATTCATTAACTTCGCTATTTAGCGCTCGAACATTTCGCTTTTCCACCGCTTATTGTTGTGATGCGCTGGAATTTGATTGGATACGCTCGAGTCAATGTTTTGAATTTTAAAATAAATTGAGGTACTAAAATCAAGTTTCGTTCTAACAGAATTATTCTAAGAGGCAACGTCTAGTAATGTTGCGCTCTCTTTCTCCGCCTTGGGAAAGATGTCAGTCCTGCTGAGTTTCTCCAGCAATTTCTGTGCTGATTGGGGGAAGTGCGGAGCTGTTCTACTCCTTCTCATAGTTCTAGACTTCCAACTCCTCTGCCATTGGGTCAATAGAGTCTGGAAGACGCCGGGCCAGTTCCGAGTCTCTCCCCACTCCCCCGAATGGCCCCAGACTGGCCTGGCCGGAAGGTTTGCCCAGGTGCGATCTTAGAATTGGTTCTGCTCACGAAGACCCTCAGTACGGATGGTGGTTAGACAGAGAGAGTTGCTGGTTTCTGGGACAGCTATTGGGAGGGGTTTTGATCTATGTGGAATTGCACCCCAGTGAATGTCACAGAGACAGTACTCAAGGAGAAAATTAACAATGAATAAAGCTATCTGCTTAGTTAAGCGAAGATGTGGTAGATTATGATGTTTAATTGTTACGCAAATGTTAGACACATGGGGTTAGCCCATACAATTTCCCACTGCTGAGCTTAATAATATCCACATCTCCGTACTTTTGTATGCACGGATGATGTAATGAAGAGCCGAAGTCTTACAGTTTAATACTTCGCTGAACATGACTGAACCGTTACAGTCGTTCACCAAAACCCTGTTGGTGACTATTCCATTTCCTCTTCAGTTGGCCTCTGACTGTGTTTTAGTTGTTGGTTTATTTCCCACACCACCTGCCTCCCTCATCCCTGTACCTCTACACTCTGTTTCCTTCCTTCATATCAAGACTGTTCCCATCATTTTTGACTTTCCTGTTCTGATGATGCATCAATTTAATTCAGGTTTAATTTCTTTTATATGTAATCTATGTTATTTTCCATTGTGCAATCATTTCATTAGGTTCCCCTGCCTTACAACAAAAATACATACCAGAAGTAGTTCATTGGCTATGAAGACATTTGGAACTTCCTAAGGTATAGAATGGTCTATACAAATACAAATTCTTTATATCCCGATATTTATTCTCTTCAGTTCCTGGAAGATGAAAATCACGTTTCTTTCAATTCATCAAAGGCAGTTTCTTTATGCGCTCTTATCTTTTGGCTCCACTCTACCTTCCTCTATTGATATTCTTGTCTCCTCCAGTTTCAATTGGCACTCCCACTTCACCATTGCAAGAATTACTCCTTTGAACCATTCTTTCACCCTTTTTGTGCCAACACCTGTTTTCCCCTCGAGCCTTAATAATCTATAAATCCAAATTCAGTCAAAATTTCTAACACTGCTCCTCCAAAAAGCTTTTTAAATCCCTGGTAGGTCAGTGCCTGATAAACAAAACCTCCCACATCTAGCTCAAAACCTATCAAATTTTTATTTCAAGTGTTGCTGCTTGGTCCTGTTCATTTGGTACAGCTATAGACAGTCTTGATCCAGCCTTTTTTTAACCCTCCTAAACTGCAAATCTAACAGTCTGTATCTTCTCTTAGCGTCCTCCTCCCATTGGCCTGAAGACTATTCTCTCTCTCTCTCTACCTTCCACTTTATTTCTTCCTCTGGTCTCTCATTCTGCCTTTCTCAGCGGATTGCACCTTACACTACTACATTATTTTGTCAGAGGGCCAAAATGATGGAACTCTGGATCTCTCTCAGTCCTCCAGAATTTCATACCCAGACTTTTAAAAGTAAAGCTTGACATCATTTGGTTAACACATCCTGATTTACAATATCTTCTCCTCCGATCTTTTCAATGTACTGGTATTCTGTACTTCAAACTTTTGCCAACTTGGCTGATAAGTACACTCTTAAAAGGGGAGGTTGGCAAACAGCGTTGGCGTCAAGCGTTCTTCCTCATCCTTATTCAGGAGTCTCACAGAATAGATCACAATCTCCATTGGCCTGCCTGTGGATTGAAGTCTCCTCTCTGTATGGGAGTGCCAGTATATCATGCCATTTCTTTTGCTTCCATGGGTCGAGAGCTTTCATCACTGTTTAGATGGCTGACCGGGTCTGTCTCCCTGGATCCATTGCTCACTTATTTCCCTTCACTTTCCATTTATAGAAGGCGGGGTAATACCTGTACCCATTTGGTCCATTGGAAGAGAAAATGCAGGAGATGAGGAGAGAGAGAGAGAGAGAAAAGCAAATGTTCTTTTTGTGCTCAGTTCTTTTCTCCTGTGATGTATATTTGTCACATTTCTAAAATAATTTCACTGAAAGCTCCTACATTTAAGATTTATGGGATCCATGGTTTTGTTTCTCACCTGTGCTTACGTCTGACTTCAGCGTCAACTGGGCCAATCTGGAATTATCTCCATTCTGCAGTAGGAAATTTTAATCATAACCTCTGATCTTTACTGGTTGTTACAACAGCATTTCACTTTTCACCTTAGCCATCTCTGAGTAATGATACCTATTCAATGTCAATCTATACCATGCTATACATTGTTCTGTTCAAGTGAGCAGGGGCATGCCTGTCATGAATTGAATGGAACAAATAGAAACAATGTTGGAGAAACTCAATGTGCCTGTCAGTATTTGTGGAGAAAGAGTCCAGTGACTCCTGTTCAGATTCTGCTTTTATAGGAAGTGATTGACACTTCTCCAAAGACTGGCTGTAAAAAAATTTCATAATGGACAGCTTTAAAACACACCTCCAAAATGGAGACAGGATAGTGCCCATCTCATAGCGCCATCAGCCTCTCCCAATCCCAACCCCCACACTCCCCCATCTCTTACCCAGTCCCTCAATCCCTCACTTCCCCACATCTCCCAACCCCAACCCAGTAGTCTCCCCTCCCCTCACCACCCCCTACATCTCCCATCAGTCCCCCACTGCCCCCACATCTCCCCTCCAGTCCATCAGACTTCCTTCTCTCCCTCTTGACTTTCTCTGTCATATTTCTCTGCCTTTTTCCTCTATTGCCTGTTGTCTCTGCTCAGGTCTCAGAGCCCACAGCCTGTGATGACTGGATGAAGTGAAGGAAGGGCTGGTTTTTGCGGTGATCTGCTCCTGTGTTTGTCTGAAGTTGTGTTTTTTTTGGCGGAGTTAGCTTGCGTGCATTCGCTCGCTCACCCTATAGAACAATGATAAATATCCCTCTTGATCACTTGATTGATTACCTCTCTGAAAGGTCACGCGGGCTTGCAGTAATTTCCTTTCGCCCGAGGCTTCCTTTTCACTTTTACTTCATCCACGACAGCTCGACGTGTTCAAGACCCCCCCACCCCCTCAGCACCCCCTCCCGTCCCCTCCGCCTCTTCCCTTTATTCTGCAACCTACAAATAAATAATAAAAAAGAGCTTTTTTTTGTTTTCGAAGCAGAGGTTGAATTTGTTCCAGTGGTTTGCTGCAGAAGCTCTGCCAGTCCTTGCCTGTTATAAACTGACTGTTGTCAGAAGGTACAGCCAGGAGCAGCCGCCTTTCGGCGTCTCCGGGGTCTCTCTCAAACCGCTTGTTCCCTCTTGGACAGGATTTGGATTTGAACTGCTGGACAAGCTATTAATTTAGCCCGAGTACCCAAGGCCCTGAACCCAATTAATTTCTAATGATTACAGCCCAAGGGGCTATCCATATCTCTCTGCTCCTTTCCATTTCTGTCATGAGGTCGGTGTATAAAAGGTGTATTTTTTTAAAATTGTTATTAAGAACAGTGAGTTACGGCATGGGGAGGGGGACCGTTTCCAGTGAGACAAATTGAGCTGTAATCTTCAGACCTGGCGTCCACATGAGGGGAGTGGGTTAATCTCCATTCGCTGGCTTTGGTCAGACACTAGTTTAATTTTTAAGCAGCTGGCTTTAAATCAGTCCTTGAATAAACAGCGAATAATTGCATTACAGTGATTAAATTAATCTGCTGGTAGTTAAGAGAATCTAGATTTTTCTATTGTACCCGTTTTCCTAGAGTTCAGTAACATGATGTAAAGTTCAGTGAACAGGGACAATAGCAGAGAGTAACTTGTCCAACAAACACGTAATTGACAATATGTGGAAACAAAGACAAAAAGCGTTTACAGCGGAATGGTAGATTGTATTTTTTTAATCGGGTAAAAACTTTCTCTGGCCCTTTCGCTGCTGGTGTCGTCAGTCTGGGGAACGGCCATCGATTGAAAAAAAAAAGCCCATTCCATGTTTGTAGGAATTTCGCTCGGGTCTTATTGGCCGTGTCTGAGCTGAGGCAAACTCAGATGGAGAGGACAGCTACTGAAAAAACCAGAACAGGAGACCGGGAGGGGCGTGGGGGTGTTCAAACTTGCTCCTCAAACTTGGTCAAAGCTTACCAGGAAAAATCCAGTTTTAAGCAAATCAAATATGAATATCATTAATTTTGAGATCTCAGCGCGCGATTCAGCTTAGAAAAATTAATCGTTTATTTCAGAAGGCCGGATTTACATTGCGGCTCATTCGATGCTAAATGTAATTACAAAATACAATGAGACGAGCTTGTGGTGAGCGATTGATCACCAATAAACACCCTGGCTGGAGACTTATTATTGATCATCGATTACTTTAATAATTCCATCTATGAGATATTTCAGATGGTTTACTCAGCGCTCCCTATCTGACACGGGACATATATACCATCCAGAATAAAATTGTCTTCCTTCAGTCCGTTTCCAGACTGGACTCATTTTGTTTTAGATTTAAAATAAAACCAACGTCTAATTTTCTTTTAATTACATCTTTTCAAAATGCATTTTTGTTTTATTTCAAACGAACCCAGTATAAGACTCTCTGATCAGACTGAGTAGAGATGTTAAAAATATTATCGATTCAAACCTCAGCGGTTTGGGATCCAGATCCCGAACGAAATGTCTCGGTGACTCCCGCATTTATTTTTGAGGTTTAAATTCAAGAGGGTTCTGTACTCGAGGATTTCTTTCGTAGACGGATTGTTAAAAAAAAGTAATTGAATTTCCCTGCGAAGTAACAAGTGAAGCTGTTTCAGATTCTCCGGGTATAGAGAATGCCAGACCATTTCTTTACGATTGGCGATAAGTGTGAATGTTAAAGATTAATAATTACAAGAAAGCATTATTTTATTCGAGGCCATTGGTTTGTTGCTGTGTGTTTGTGCCCCTGGGTGAAATGATGTGAGAGCCACAAATCTGTTCCAATCCATCTTCACTGACCTTCCCTGTACAATGGGGTGGCGAAATTCGAAGGCATTTTCATGGGAGCTTCAGAGAAGCCGGTCCGCTCGCCACGAGGGTCAGTCACACAGTGGCCTGGCAGGTCCCCTGTACGATCAGCACTCGGCCACAACTCAGCCGCTAGCCGTGTTATCCTTTTACCCCCTCGGGTGGCTATCTGCTGCCGCTCCCTTTGTAAGCCCCGTATTTTGGGGAGAGGTTTGGGGGAGGGGGTAAGGATATTGGAACAAATTGGGGGAGGCGAATGGCGAAACAGTGCGTCGCCGCTGTAAAACAAACCTAGCGAACATGGGCTGAAGTTCCCCGCTAACGAAATCAGCGAAAATCCACGTTGCCAGCGTGATTCGCTGTAGGGCGGAAAGATTAATGTGCAGGGAACTTGGCCGTTTCAAACTAATTGAAAGTTTCGATTTCTTTCTTTCAAAATATTTATCATATTATAAATATTCTCCATATTCCCAATCTCAGCAGCGGCCACGGGCAGAGAGCTGCCGGTTACACAGCACAGCGAAACTGGGCTGACTGATTCCCCGAAAGCTCAGACTCAGGGAAGTTGTTATTTTAAAAATAAACTTTCTAGGAGAGTGGACGGTGTGTGCGTGAGTGTGTTGTGTCTGTGCCCGTGTGTGAGTCTGTATGTGTGTGTCTGTGTCTGCGTTGGTGTCAGTTTGTGAGTCAGACTGTGTGTGTCAGTTTGCGTGTATGTCTGTGTGTCAGACTGTCTGTGTGTGTCAGTATGCCGGTGTATCACTGTGCGTGTCAGTGTGCCACTCTGTGTGCGTCAGCCTGTGTATCAGTCTGTGTGTTTGTGTATGTGTGTGCCACTTCTGTGTATGTGTCTGTCAGTCTGTGTGTCTGTGTGTGTCAGTGTGCCTGTGTATCACTGTGCGTGCCAGTGTGTCACTCTGTGTGTCAGTCTGTGTGTCATGTGTATCAGTCTGTGTGTTTGCGTCTGTGTGTTTGTCTATGTGTGTGTCTGTCTGTGTCTGTCTGTGTATGTGTCTGTGTGTGTCAGTCTGTGTATGTGTCTGTGCCTGTGTGTGTGTGTTTTTAGACTGACCACTGGCTGTAGGGTGCAGACCCCTCCGTTATTATCACCAGTAAGAGACCCCCTATCAAATCAGGGTGAATGGACGGAGGGATAAGGAGAGATTAAAGCGGCCGTTCATTTACAGTCGATTCAAAATTTGCACAACACGAAGATTTTGACGAACTTCGTTTCGGAAAATCAATGAATGTGCATACATTGTAGCATCATGATGGATACACTGAAGATGTTTTTAACAAGTTAATGATGATGGTTCAGGTAGTCTCACTTGGAGCTGCTGTGTGCAGGAACGTGGGGTGTGAATGGCAGATCGCTCATTGACTTCAAAATATCAAATGTCCTGAAGACACACACACACACATATACACACAAACACATACACAAACACACACATACACACACACAGACACACAGACACAAACACACAGACACACACATACACAGACACACAGACTGACACATACACAGTGACACACTGACAAGCACAGTGATACACAAGTACACTGACACACAGACTGACACACGCACAGAGTGAGACGCAGACACACTGATACACACACAGACTGATGCACAGACTGACGCTGACACACACACGAGAGGGATGGGGTTGGCGCCCGCTACTTTCAGGGCGTTGATGAAGCTGCTCGGAGTGAGTGCGGGCTCGATGCGGCCACTCTGCCCACGGTTGCTGGAGCGAGGAGGCAGCGGGGGAGGGGACAGGGCCGAGGGTGATGTCCTGCCTGGAGTCACTAATCCCCGGGGCTAGAGCGGGACAGAGCACTTTCTCTGTCCCCCCAGGGGGATGGGGTGGTTGAGGAAGTGGGGTGTGGGGTTGGGGTGGGGACGGGGGGAAGGTGCTTTGCTTTTGGATACATTCTGACACCATCTCGGTTCAAATGATCCATCCGCCAAACTTTTTGGCGGCGCGGCAGCAAAGCAGTGCGCATGTGCGAAGGTGTCTAAACTGACAATGCGGGAGAGATAGCGAGTCCGGATTGAGAAAGAGAGAGAGAGAGAGAGAGAAAGAGGAAGAGAGAGAGAGAGAGAGAGAGATCGAGAATCCCCAGCAGCGCCGGATACAGCACCATGAGATCCAAAGGCAGGGCTCGCAAACTGGCCACAAGTAGGTGCATTAGCCCATTTCTCTGTGCTTTTCCCCTCTCTGCCATTTTGTCTTACTCTGTGTGTGTTACTGAGTGTGTGTGTTATTGTGTGTGTGTTACTGAGTGTGTGTTTCTCTGTGTGTGTTACTGTATGTGTTACTGAGTGTGTGTGTGTTACTGTGTCTGTGTGTGTTACTGAGTGTGTGTGTGTTACTGTGTGTCTCTGTGCGTTACTGTGTGTGTTACTGAGTGTGTGTGTGAGAGAGAGAGAATCGGTGTGGGGATCTCATCCACGCAGGCTGCTGAACCTGCCGTGCAGAGCTCAGTACAGCCTGTGGAACCTCATCCCGAGGCAGCTCCAGAATGGCATTGCCAAGTCCCCTTCCTCCCCCACACCCCCACCCCCACCCCCACCCCCTCTCTCTTACCCCACTTCTGGCTGCACTTGCCGCATCCGGAGGCTGTTGCTCTCCCAGGGAAAGGCTGAGGGAGTAGGGGCTGGGGCTGATGCAGGGGCAAATTTGGGTCCTGGTTGTATTCTACCTCTGAAGTTTGTTATTGTTGCAAAGTTAAACGCGAGGCAGGCAAAGAGAGAGAGAGAGAAAGAGGAGATGGGAACTTTGTGGAGCAGTTTTTGCAGTTGGCTGGTGAGCGGACTGTGTGCTTTCTTTGCAAACAGTGGGCGCTGTTGCCCAACTGCCAGAAAGCTTCTCTCAAACTTCCGACACGGTCTGCAGCAGCAGGACTAGGGTTTGGAGAATGGAAAGCAGGTGAATGTGTCAGAGTAAAGCTGCCAGCCAGGTTGTAGCTGCTGCTATCGCCACAGTGCCGGGAAAGGGGACTACATTTCCATAGTGCCTGCGTCTGTGTGTGTGTGTGTGTGTCCGTCTGTGTGTTAGTCTCTGTCTCTCTGTGTGTCTGTGTGTTAGTCTGTGCGTGTGTGTCTGTCCGTCTGTGCGTGGATGTGTCTGTGTGTGTGTGTCTGTATGTGGATATGTCTGTGTATGTGTGTGTGTGGATGTGGCTCTGTGTCTGTGTGTGGATGTGTCTGTGTGTGTGTATCTATCTGTGTATGTGCCTGGGTGAGTGTATCTCAGGCCCCACCAGCTTGCTCCCGGTACCAAGCAGAAAAAAAAAGGACTGACCATGTCACTGTCGCGTTAATATTCGGTAACGATTGAATGGGAGAGATTTAGGGTTCCACCGGTTAACATCTTAGACGATCCTTACATTGAAAACGTGCTTCCAACTAATTATTGGCGTGACATTTTTACTAGTGAGCATGTGTCCATTTCTTTTAAAACTGGTTTCTTTTGTAAAGCGGATCAAGCGTATGATATGGAACTGAAAGCTGGCTAAAAGGGAATTTTGTTTAAGAAAAGTGATATGTTTGAGCCGCTGTACCTGCAATGTATATCCTTGAAATAATTAAACAATTTCCCAACAGCTTCATGTTGAGTCTGTAATAAAAGCGGCTAGTTTGGGGCACACAGTTTGTGGAGTCACCGTCTTCCCCGGTGGAGGGGGGGGGGGGGAGGGGGGGGGGGGGGGGGGGGGGGGGGTACGGTGTGCAGGTGAGCTCTCTGCTCTGTGCCCAGGACTAATAGCAAAGATGTAAACATGCCGAGAGTGAGCTGCAGCAGCTGCCCGTTTGCAGTGTGTGTTTCAGAGCCCGCTCGGGTCTAATTATTACCGAGTTAGACGGCGTGCGACTTCCCAAATCTACAACAAGTTTGTGTTTTGCACTTTCGAAAAGGCAGCGATATAACTTTGTGGTTAAAAAAGAGCAGAAAGCGCCGTTTGGAAAGGCTGCAAGAATGATATATCAGCTGGTGTTACAATCAATCACGCGGCAAGTGATTTCATAAAGATATTTTATTTAGGGTAATTCAGGAAAGAATTGAGTTTCAGCCCTCCGCAATATTCTACTTCTCGGCCTTTCTGCCACCAGAGTTTGTTCTTAACAAATACATTCCTACAAATTCTCTCTAAACCGACTCGTCACTGAAGACCCTTAGCTCTGGCTAGATCTTCTCCTCCACAAATTGAAGGCACAGCTAATATTTCACGTGTTCACTATCCTTTCAGAAAACTTAGGGAGAATCAACCTTCTCCGTAACAGTTAGCTACTTTTCTAAATGTTGTGACTAATAATGAGTACTGAACATGGCCAGTGAATGGACAGGCTGTTTAGGGTCCCCCACTGTGTCGGCAGATTTGCCACTTTTCTGAAGATCATTCAGATTAAGAAATTATCATCTTAAACCAGTCGGAGACGCCGAGTAATTGTGCAGTAATTTCACTTCGATGTGTACAGGATCTCGAAAACAACACACTGCCCTTTCATCAGCTGGTCACAGCAGAATTACCGTCAGAATCTGTAGAGTCTAAATCGTGAATTCAAAAACACATCGTTACCTCCAATTTCCTAAAACCGTACCATCATTTCGTCTTCGAAATTATGAATTATTTGTTTTCTTTGAGCCTGGTTTTCTGTTTGGGTCAGATTGCAGCAAATGTTAACATATAGTTTGTGTGAGGACTTTCACTGATATTGATTACTTCGTTGTGATTTTTACAAAACTTGCCAACGGTATCGTCTGTTTTACACTTATTTTTTGCTGAGGTTTCGCTGTTTGCCGAAGCTAACGGACGATTCGGCGTTAACCACATTCTCATATAAAAATAGACAGCGCACCAGCAGCGACTTGAACCTGTAAGATAGGAAAACAAAAACCGACACCGCTTTAGATCAGAATTTTCTGTTACATTTTAATGTTTCGCTGTGAAGGTAAGATAGGGAATTGTGATGCGGGGCTGTTGGCCATGGTTTTAGGTGAAATGAAAATGGAATGAGAATATATTTGACGTGGCAATGAGTTGGATGTTCTTGCGGGAGACTGTCCCTCTCCAGTACCTGGCGATGTATTTCGTGAAGTTCTGAGATCACTCTATGCTCGGCTTCCCCATAAACCGTCGCTCTGCGGGTATTTTGAACTCATACCAGCTCAGTATCCTATGGTTCCGGGGTTCCCCAATCCGCTCTCTTCCTTCTCTCCAGACACACACACACACAACACCCCACTCCCCCGAACCGCAGCAATTTGCAGCTAATTCCGACCCTGGGTTTTGAGAGAAATTGTATTATTCCTGGCCTGAACTACAACTGGTTTTCGCTTGTAGTCTGGTAGTCCTCGCTGAGTGTGGTTGATGCATGCTGAATGCGCCTTACTGGGCACTGAAATGTCTTTTGGAACAGAGTAATTTTTTTTAACGGGACATTAATTCAAAACTGTAGTGTCTTCCAACCAGTTTTTCAGTTGCATGAAAACGGAACGATACTCAGCGCACGATTTCATCAGGCTTGTGAGCTAGCAGCCCTGTTTGAAAATTCACAATAAAACATTCAAGGGGGAAAAATCAGATTAAAGTATCTGAATCTGGTTAATAACGTGCACAGCGAACGGACAAATACACGAGCCGCCTGTAATTTTGATTTGAGGATGAGACATTTTAAACCTCAAGCCTTTAAGTCCCAGTTGGGAGACAGTCCCTGCTGGGTCCCATCTCTGATTCCGCACAAGTTAGAACTCGGTGCTTCACAAGGGCAATGTTTTCACTTCAGTTCAAGGTGAAGGGTGAGGTTTAATTTTTATTTCTAACCCCTTACAATTATTCTCAACATGTTCGCACTTTGTTGCATCTATCATGTGAAATGGAGACGGGCCCCTCTGAGTGGGGACGCTTTGATTTGGGCATCTTGCTCTGGTATGTTTCTCCCCGAGTCGGACAGTAGTTTCACCATGTTTGTCCCTTTATACCCACCTAGCAGCTTCCCCCCAACCCCCGCACGCCCCCCAACCCCCACTCCTCTCTCTGTCTGGCTGTTGAGTGTAAGGTTATTGTGCTCCAGGCCCTAGCTGATTCCAAATTTAACTTTGCACCCTATTTCCCCGCACAGAGTGCGGGCCGAACAATGTATCCCTGAGACGGGGTTCATACCTTACAGTGTCCCCGAATGGGGGCGGGGGGTGGGGCACAGGACGATGGGGGTTTTGCAGATATCAACATTAGGCCCCCCGGTATCATTCCCAGACTCGTTAAAACAAAACATGTGACATTGCTGAAATCTTTGGCCTAGAATAAATAAAAAGGCCTTTCGTTATTTTGTTTCATGTTGTTCAAGGATTAAGGAGGGATGGAGATGATGGGGAACTGATAATGAGAAAATGAAACTGCGACGGTTTTTGTTTTCAAAATGATTTAACCCCGTACTTTGGAAAATGCTCCGTGAGTGATGATAAAAAAATCTCTGCTGTGTTTGAAAGTTGATTCTGTCCAGGTTATGAGTCTGTGATGTGTCCTCCCAAAATAGATCACTGTGATCCCTGTGGGAATCCTGTTTGGAAAGGGGAGCGGGGGCTGACTCTGTGCCCTGCTGGCGAAAGGGAATGGGGTACATTCCATAGAGAGACTGAGAAACTCAGATACAACAGGAGCAAGTTGTGGAAAGGACTGGAATGGAAATTACCGCAGCCTCAGCACAGACTGACTGTTCTAGGCCGCAGTTTGTAAGTTTGAGGGAGCAAGAAGGGTCTGAGCTGTTCAGCTCCCCCCACCCCCACCCCCACCCTCTCCACTAGCCCCCGGCAGGGGCAGACAAAGATTTCCGTCAAGTTTCGGGCAATAAGAAGGGGTTAGTTCCCCGTCCACTGGTTTCTCCCTTGGGATGAACCCTGGCGAGAAGCCAGCCCTGTACAATGTCAACACTGAATATTCCAATCCCCAGACTACTTTTAACTACTTTCTAAATAAATAAACTCATTGTGTGTCTGTGTTTAAAATTATTTCACCTCTTTTATAAGCTTCAACATCTCATTATGGTGATCTCAAAGGGAGGCGGCAGGGGGCCTGGCACGGATACATCCCGCCGGCAAATTTACTACCTCACCGGCAATATCCGCCCTCCACCCCAACCTGACCCAACTGTGGCCGGGGGAGCTCGGGGAGTGGGACAGAGAGGCGCAGACGGAGAGAGAGGGACGGGGAGGGGGCGGGCGGGTAGCGAGAGGGAGGAAGAAAGAGGGGGAGAGAGAGAGAGGGTGGAGAGTGAGGGGAAGACGGAGGAGTGAGAGCGGAGAGAGAGGGAAGGTGAAAGAGGAGGGAGAGAGAATGGAAAAAAGAGGGGAGAAAGGGGATGGGGGAGAGAGATAGAGACAGAGAAGGAATGGACGGCAAGGGTCGCCAACATAATGAGGAGCTTGGCGAGAACAGCCTGGGATCCCTAATGGCTCCTTCCAAACTCGAACAGTGAGTTGAGGGGAATCCATGGTAGCGATGGAGGGAGATGGAGATGGGCTCCCCAGGGGGAGAAAACCCTCCACTGGCACCCTGGGCTCCATATGGCTGTGGGGACCCGCTTGCTGCTATCGCCCCCACCCCCAGTCACCCCCAGTCTTCTTTGAGTCTCCCCCAGTCTCCTCCAGTCTCACCCAGTCTCCCCCAGTCTCCTCCAGTCTCCCTCAAACTCCTCCAGTCTCCTCCAGTTCCTCCAATCTCACTCAGTCTCCGGGCAGCAGATTGGCCCCTCAATGGGGTCACAGTCCGCCAGAGCAGCAATAAACAGAGCCTCAATTGAGGGAAAACTTTGTAAAGTTGTACAAGACTTGCGGCCTCAGTGACCCAGGGGGTACTCGCTGTGGCTCGGGTGGGTATTGGGGCTGGGGTGAGTTTTGGGGCCAGGGTGGGTAATGGGGCCAGGGTGGGTAATGTGGCAGGGACTGGGTAATGGGGCTGGTGTGGGAAATGGGGCTGGGAGTGGGCAATGGTGCTGGGGGTGGGTATTGAGGCCGGGGTGGATAATGGGTCCAGGGTGGGTAATGGGGCTGGGTGGGTAATGACACTGGGACTGGGTAACGGGGCCGGGGTGGGTAATGGGGCTGGGGTGGGTAATGGGGCCAGGGTGGGTAATGGGGCCAGCGTGGCTAATGGGGTGGGGAGTGGGTAGTGGGGCTGGGGGTGGGTAATGGGGCCGGGACTGGGTAATGGGGCTGGGACTGGGTAATGGGGCTGGGGGAGGGTAACGGGGCTGGGGGTGGATAATGGGCCCGGGACTGGATAATGGGACCGGGACGAGGTAATGGGACCGGGATTGGGTAATGGGACCGGGTCTGGGTAATGGGGCCGGGAGTGGGTAATGGGACCGGGACTGGGTAATGGGGCCGGGACTGGGTAATGGGACCGGGTCTGGGTAATGGGACCGGGACTGGGTAATGGGACCGGGTCTGGGTAATGGGACCGGGACTGGGTAATGGGACCGGGTCTGGGTAATGGGACCGGGTCTGGGACTGGGTAACGGGACCGGGTCTGGGTAATGGGACCGGGTCTGGGTAATGGGACCGGGTCTGGGTAATGGGGATGGATGATGTTTCCCTTTTACAATATGACCCTTTTTCTCTCATTCTGCTCCGGGGAGAATCCGGGACCTCAAATTTGCCTCCAATTATTGAGGACAAATTATTCACCCGTTTCTGATCGAAATGTGCCAGCTCGGCAAGACAGCGATTGATCTAAATTGGGAGTAATTTGTTTTTCTTGTAATAAACTCCTTGTGGTAAAAAGGGACAGGATTGTGAAAACTTTCCCTTCAAACACTCGCGACTTTCACATTCCTGCATCAACACCTTTACTGGGGCCATTCTCTGCAGTTTCTTTTCGATCTCGGAGCAGTATTTTGTATTTTTCTACATTGAAGTTTGGGAATAATTTTTAGCGGCATGTCACAGGGACCAAACGCCGGAAGAAAGTCTGTTGAAAAGCAATGATGATGCGCACTGTATTCAGATTAACAATCAGATTCTCTCACCAGTCACTCCATCCAGCTCCTGCCCCATCGCGAATTTCAAACAAAAATGTTTTGCAAAAACGAACTAGAAGCAAACCTGCTGTGTTCATCCAGCCCCATGCTTGTTATCTAGAAGCAAACAAGGTGTCTGATTTTTACATGTTTGCTGGAAACATCAGACAAGATCACGGACTGTGAACACGTCTCCCTTAAGGAGAGAGCTCTGGTCGCTCCACAGGAATTGTTCATCAGGTTAGGAGGAACACGTTAGCGGCCAGGCTGCGCTTTCTGCCGCAGTCAACCACGGTCAGCGATGGGATCGTTTGTTGTGTTCTAATCAACGTTATTCTACATCCAGCCAATGTCTTTGAGAAGGAAAGTGAGGTCTGTCTGAGGCCAAAGTAGTTTAAAACAAGTTGGACATGAAATCTTGGAGCTAACTTAGCCCTAAATAGGAAATCACAGCGGTCCAAAACTTCAAACAAAACAGGGGACAATAATCCCAGGATGGTTCCCTTATGGATGGGATGATCTAAATAGAAATAATCTGTTTCCTAATTGGCAATTCTACGCTGCAGGTTCCATTAGTTGGGTGAGCAGAGTGGGAATACTGCGACCCGGAAGATAGATTTCTCACTAGAGCTTTGCGACAGCTCTATACAAACACACAACCTAATGTTCACGAGGTGCTTATTCCTGGCTGTCCAGACAGTGGGACACAACTTAATTCCCCGTACTGGTAAATTCTGTAACATTGTCAGGATAAAAATCCATCAGTCCCCCTGCACATGCTTTGGAATCTCAAATCTTAGGATCTGCCAACTTATACCAAGCTGTAATGTTGAATAACTGGAGTATGTGTGGAAATAAAGCCAACAATCTGCAATGGGCAAATAGAAGGTATACGGGTGAATGCTCGGAACTGCAGCTTGGAAACTTCTACATAGATCGAAAGGTTTCTCCGGGTGTATACTTTCAGCTGACCAAAATAAAATGAAACAGTGTGTCCTGAACTAGACATACACGTTTGTTTAAAATGCACTTACATAAATTACACTGTGTGTAACACAAGACTAGTTTCCAAGGATCCAGCGCTGTCACTATTGGCATTATTTGCATTCAACAGTTAGGGAGCAAGACTGAGATACAATGCACAGAGTATGACCTAAAAACTATTACTGCCGCACAGTTAGACAACAGTTTTATATAGTTTCTGAAGCTTCTCACTGTTCAAATACATTCAGTACTGTATGAATTTCACCATGTACTGCTCTGAAGTTTTCACTATAGATTTTTAGAACAAATATTTTCTAATGTATGCAATTTCTTTCACCATTAAATATATTGTTTATCATCAGACTATAATGACCCAGACACTTGTATTTACAGTGTAGGGCCTATGTGTGGCATAATGCAGGGAAGAGACCACCAGAACAGCTCCTGCATTGAACAAATAATCAGTGATAGAAATCAGAATAGAACGGAATAGTTACAGCATAGGCGGAGGTGTTTTGTGCCTATGCGCGCTCACTAGAGGAACAATTCACCTCGTTACATATCCCTTTCTTCTCAATGTACAATCTGATGAAACATAGGGAGAGTTTTCTGTTCTTTAAAACTAATAATATAGAATATGCAGTGTATACATGCAGAATAAATAGGATGTATTATTTGCAGGGAGACAGGAAAATCTCTCAGTTTTGTGCATGCCTATAAATGAATTCACACTAACTTGTGCAGTCAGTTTCAACAGGCCCAGTGATTTCTCTCTGTCTCGCACACGCGCGCGCACACACACACACACACACACACACACAAAATTGTTTTATTTATTCATGGAAAGTGGGTGTTATTGGCTCAGTCAGTATTTATTGCCCAACCCTAATTGCTCGGGAGAAGGTGTTGGTGTGTGCCTCCTTGTACCACTGCAGTCCCTCAGGTACAGGAACATCTTCAGTGCTGTTAGGGAGGGAGTTAAAAGATTTTGATCTGACAATAATGAAGGACAAAGTGATATATTTCAAGGTCAGGATGGTTAGTACTTGGAAGCATTTTCACAATCTTCAATTTAAATTCATTCTAATCTTTAAATAATCTTCACTGAATTCTCTGTTGGTTGAGATGGTGTTGTGATGGGGTCTTGCTCTTTCTATCCAAAGATGGCCAAAGAGAGTCTGCTTGAAACTGAGCTCCTAGAAGCTACAAAGCTTTTCAATCCTTTCTAGATTGTAATCTTTTATTGAAATTGTTTTGTGTGAGCTTCTATTATAAATTTGAAATAACCCAAGCGTCACTGTGCTTCAAGAAAATGACCATCACAGTACAAATATTCTCTCTGATGCTCATCAGAATAAACCACATAATTAATAATATTTTCAGGTAGTCTTAACTTAATTTCAGTTTAAACCAAAACACTAGTTCCCACCAAGATATGACTCAGTATTGAATGATTGTAAATACAGGAGGTATCTTTTTGTTGAAAACTTCATAGAAATTTGTAGGAAAGTGATAAAAATATTTTGAATTTGGATAATAAATTTTACTGAAGCAACAGAATTTTGCTCAAAGCCGGTTCTGCTGATCTTAGAGTCAGTCTGATAGAATACAATGAATGTATACGGCCACTCAGTCCTGCAATGTACAAGGCTCTGGTTGTGCTTATCACCTTTGTCTGCCAAGTTCTTGGTGTGCAAATGTATCTACTTTTATTTGGATATTTGAGTTCTTTGTGTGTGTATTTGAGGCTGAAAAGTGCTTCTTCTGATCTTGAACTAAAAAAGCAGAAAACAAAACCTTTGTTATTATTTTAGAGCATAGAACATAGAACAATACAGCACAGTACAGGCCCTTCGGCCCACAATGTTGTGCCGACCTATTATCCTACTAAGATCAATCTACCCTGCATACCCTGCATTTTACTATCCTCCATGTACCTATCCAAGAGTCGCTTACAATTCTCTGAAGTATCTGACTCCACTACCACTGCCGGCAGCGCATTTCACACACCCACCACGCTCTGTGTGAAGAACCTACCTGTGACATCTCCCCTACACCTTCCTCCAATCACCTTAAAATTATGCCCCCTCATAATAGTCATTTCCACCCTCTTTGCTGAAGTTTGTACTTTGTAAGAGAACCACATGCAAACTTAATGATCACAGGCTGAATTAATGTATTGCTACGGAACAAAACAAAGGAATGGCTTTCTTTTGAGGCTAGTGATGATTGGATTATAGGGAGCAGGCAGGATGGTAGAGATAAGATTAACCATGATTGTATCAAATAGTGGTGCAGGGTCGAGGGGCTGAATAGCCTAGTTCCTACGTTATTATGTACCCAATTACTACATGCGTTGTTGATACATAGATAAAACATTCTAATATTGCAGTTTTTAATATTTGATTTAATCACATAGTCATTAGAGATGCAAATTTGGCAATTTTCAGTTGAGCCCTTTATGCAGCAAAGTTCTTTTTTTCCCCTATACCTCCATCAGATCATCAAGTGGATCAATTAAAAAGAAACTTTGGAGCCAAAACCCACTATTTCTGCAAAAAATGGAGGAATGAATCTTCTACATCCAATAGGAGGATTAAGCCATGACATTTTGGAATGATAGGTTCTGAAATATGAAAGTCCCAAGAAAGTGATTTCATTAGCAGTAATGAAAACGTATCAACCAATCATGATACGCCACCAATAATTATCCTTCAATGCTATTTTAAGCAACTAATGATGCATTTATCCATTATAAATGTCAAAGTTCACCCAGATGTGGAGACTATGGTTCTGGAAGAAAATGACTAAACCTCAGAAGTGAGAAGAGATAGCAGGAACTGCAGATGCTGGAGAATCTGAGATAACAAGGTGTAGATCTGGATGAACACAGCAGGCCAAGCAGCATCAGAGAAGCAAGAAGGCTGACGTTTCAGGCCTAGACCCTTCTCCAGCTCTACACCTTGTTAGCTCAGAAGTGAGAACCCTGATTTTACCCACAAGCTATTGCATAAGCTTGAGCCATGACTTTTTTTGGCAAAGACAGTAAGTCCAGTAGATTCCTGGTCTAATTTTGGCTGGAATCTGCCAGCAGAGTTCTCTCACCTCTTCCAAGGCATTGGATCCGGGTGTTTTGACTGAAGTGTCCAGCGTGACTTGGTGGGGAGAAACCCTCCAGGCTCACCCTCCGAAAGGCCTTCAATTCAAGGCAACAGTTATTCTGTTCTCCAGACTGCAGGCAGATGTCACAGGGTTCCTTAGTCAACATCTGTAGGCTAAGCCAGATTGATTTACAAAGTTAAAGTTGTAAATTGTATTCAAATATTACAAAGCAACCTTTGGTGGAAAAGATTACTTTCTATAGTACCATCCTCAATCTGGGTGGGGAATATGGTGCTCTTCTGGCTTGGCAAATGTCAGCTGCCATTTATTGAGGTGGCGGGTGTTGGGGGTGGGGTGGGTGGTGCTGCTGAGGGGCAGGCTAAATGTTGCCTCAAACTTTCAAGTACCAATTACATATGGCATTTCCCGCCTAAACCCACAAATTTCAAAGGGTGGTATCAGTGACAGAAGACTTGGTTGAACACATGCCAGTACTTATGCAGTCCCTTTGGATTTATAGTCAGTCGGATAGAACCTGCTATCAGCAAATCATTTTGTGCTAACTTCATAATGCGTTATGTTTCACTTTTTACTTGAAGTTTTAAATTTTTTTTCACAGAAGTAAACATATCAAAAAACAATCTCATGTGACCAAGTGCAATGAACGGTAGGAATTTTTGGAACAGGAGTAGGCCATTCGGCCCCTTGAGCTTGTTCTGCCATTCCATGAGAACTTGGCTGACCCGTGGCCTAACTCTATCGACCTGCTTTTGGCCCATATTCCTTATGACCTTTGCTTAACAAAAAAGAAATCAATCATATTTAAAATTAACAACAAATCCAGCATCAAGGGCAGTTTGTGGACGGGAGTCACAAACAGCTACCACCATTTGTCTGTAGAATGATGATAACTTTAGGAATCTTAAACATCACCATAAATGAAAGGAGACATTTTAAAATACTCATAAAATTAAATTGAATGAATGTGTTTTAAGCTGTTGACATTACCTTGTCTGTACTAAATCTCCACACTTGAGTGTGCAGTGCTACCAAGACGAGATCACACGTTTAACATTTTCCTTTTTCCCATAACCTTTTCCAATTTGGCAAGGATTTTGTGGATCAAAGCACTTATTTGGAAAGGAAATTTGCTTAGATACAAAAGAAAGGAAGTGGAATCCCTGAACATAAATTGGATGATTCTGCAGTCTAACAGTCCCAGCAGAGTGTAGTCCTTACAAAGAACAATACTGGAAGGGTGTACATCTTGGGAAAATTTTGGTTTCCTAAAGTTAATACTCAAATTTCTTGTTGGACCATTTTTGGTCATGCCATAAAATGAAAGCCAACATAAAATGTTGTAACCATTTGGGATAATCATGAAAGTATAAAGAGCTGTGTGCAGTTTTTATGCATGGCACATCACTCTTTGACAGCCTTCCTCTTACACAGAACAGGAGTAAACCAATTGCAAAGTTATTTGAGCAAATTTGTATTTCTGAACATGTGATTTAGTGCATTGAGACTGACACCACTTTGGCCAAAACATGTATCAGTTAACGAAAGTTACAGTCATTGAAACTGAACATGAATACAGTTAAGATAACAGAAAATGTTGGAAATATTCAACAGGTCTGGCAACACCTGAGGAGAGAGAAACAGAATTAATGTTAAAGGCAGCAGTACCTTGTCTCCTGGTGAATACAGTAACTTGAATTCTCTAATCATTTGCTTGTATGTGGAGTTATATTAACAAGCAAAGTGGAGCAGTGTTGAAGGTAATTCAGGAGCGACTCAAATAATCAAAAATGTCCCCACAAAGAAATACTAGTGTAAAATTATATTAGTCACATAAATATAACTTTCTATAGTGAAGAGTTCATAGAAGGGTTCTGAAGAAGGGTTCTGACCCAAAACATCAACTTTCCTGCTCCTCTGATGCTGCTTGGCCTGCTGTGTTCCTCCATCTCCATAATGTGCTATCTCTGACTCCAGCATCAACAGTTTTTACTGTCTCCATAGTCCATGGAAGAGCAGATGGATGTTAATTCTTGGCAATTTTTTTCAAGGATCTGTTAACATTGCAATCTAGGGAAAATTGATTTTTTAAAAGAAATTTGTGAGTGTTTGATTTGGAAAGTTGTTGATTTTCTCAGCTGCTATGGCCTCAGTTGTCAAAATGTGAGCAGAGTTTTCAGAGCAGATTATAGATTGACCACAATCTTGGCCAGATTGGCCTGAAACCTGTTCAGTGAGATGAGATAACATGAATCAAATGCTTTTTTTTCTGGGACCTATAATTATGGGGCATCAACCAGAAGGGAATAGCCTCGAGGAAGAGATCCATAATTTTAATGAAATTGTGTAAACCGAATGTGGTGCATGTGTGTATTCATTGGAGTGCAGTCTTCATTTGTTCACAGTTGTACAATGCCTCCAAAAAATCTTTGGTGAGTTAACAGAAAGGTCCAAAGAGATAAAATTGGATTGAAGGTAGGAGACAGAGGACGGAGGTGGAGGGTTGTTTTTAGACTGGAGGCACGTGGCTTGCGGTGTGCTGCAAGGATTGTTGCTGGGTCCTCTCTTTTTGTCATTTATGTAAATGATTTGAATGTGAATGTAGGAGGCATGGCTAGTAAGTTTGCAGATAACACCAAAATCCATGGTGTAATTGAGAGTGAAGAGGGTAATCTCAGAGTACAATGGGACATTGACCAGATGGACCAATGGGCTAGGGAGTAGCAGATCAAGTTTAATTTAGTTAAGTGCGAGGTATTGAGTTCTGGTAAGGTAAATCAGGGCAGGACTTATACAGTTAATGGTAGAACCCTATGGAGTGTTGCCGAACAAAGAGACCTGGGAGGGAAGGTGCATAGTTCAATGAAAGTGGAGTTGGAAATAGACAGGGTAGTTTCATAGAAATTTCATAGAATCCCTACGGTGTGGAAACAGGCCCTTTAGCCCAACAGTCCATACAGACTCACAAAGCATCCCACCCAGACATCCCTGAGCACTATGGGTAATTTATCATGAGATAGTAGGAACTGCAGATGCTGGACAGTCTGAGATAATAAGGTGTGGAGCTGGATGAACACAGCAGGCCAAACAGCATCAGAGGAGCAGGAAAGCTGACGTTTTGGGCTTAGACGCTTCTTCAGAAATGGTGGAGGGGAGGGGAGATTTTGAAGCTTGTGAAGTCCACATTGATACCATTGGGCTGCAGGGTTCCCAAGCGGAATATGAGGCACTGCAACCGCAGGAAGTTCTACACCTGCCCTTACACTCCCCCTCACCCCTATCCCAGGCCCCAAGAAGACTCTCCACATCAAACAGATGTTCACCTGCACATCTGCTAATGTGGTGCACTGTATCTGCTGTTCCCATTGTGGCGTCCTCTACATCGGGGAAACCAAGTGGAGGCTTGGGGACCGCTTTGCGGAACACCTATGCTCGGTTCGCACTAAACAGCTGCACCTCCTAGTCGCGAACCATTTCAACTCCCCCTCCCATTCCTCAGACGACATGTCCATCCTGGGCCTCCTGCAGTGTCACAACGATGCCACCCGAAGGTTGCAGGAGCAGCACCTCATATTTCGCTTGGGAACCTTGCAACCCAATGGTATCAATGTGGACTTCACAAGCTTCAAAAATCTCCCCTCCCCCTACCGCATCCCAAAACTAGCCCAGCTCGTCCCCGCCTCCCTAACCTGTCCTTCCTCCCACCTATCCCCTTCTCCCACCTCCTACCTACGAGCCTCATCCCACCCCCTTGACCTGTCCGTCCTCCCAGGACTGATCTATCCCCTCCCTAACTCCCCATCTACACTCATCTTTACTGGCTCCATTCCCCTCTCTTTGACCTCTCTGTCTCCTCTCCACCTATCATCTCCTCTATCCATCTTCTATCCGCCTCACCCTCTCTCCCTATTTATTTCAGAATCCCCTTCCCCTCCCCCATTTCTGAAGAAGGGTCTAGGCCCAAAACGTCAGCCTTCCTGCTGTGTTCATCCAGCTCTACACCTTGTTATCTCAGGCTTTCATTACGGCCAATCCACCTAGCCTGCACATCTTTGGACTGAGGGAGGAAACCAGAGCACCCGAAGGAAACCCACGCAGGCACAGGGAGAACGTGCAAACTGCACACAGACAGTCGCTTGAGGGTGGAAATGAACCTTGGACCCTGGTGCTGGGAGGCAGCAGTGCTAACCACTGAGCCACCACAGTGAAGATGGTGTTTGGTATGCTCGCATTTATTGGCCAGAACATTGAGTACAGGAGTTGGGATGTCGTATTGCGGCAGTACACAACATTGGTAAGGCCACATTTAGAATACTGTGTACAATTCCGGTCACCCTTCTACAGAGAGGATGTTGGAAAACTTGAGACGGTGCAGAAAAGATTTACAAGGATATTGCCAAGATTGGAGAGTTTGAGTTGTCAGGAGAGGCATTTGTCCTTGGAGTGTGGGAGGCTGAGGGGTGACCCTTTAGAGTTTTGTAAAATTATGAAGGGCATGGATAGGCTAAATAGCCAAGATATTTTTCCTAGTGTGGATGAGTCTAAAACTAGGGTGCATAGGTTTAAGGTGAGAGGCGAAAGATTTAAAAGGGATCTGAAGGGTAACTTTTTCACGCAGAGGGTGGTGCGTGTATGGAAAGAGCTGACAAAGGAATGGCAGAGTCTGGTTCAATTGCAACATTTAAAAGGTATCTGGATGGGTAGATGATTAAGAAGGGTTCAGAGGGATATGGGCCAAATGCTGGCAAATGGGATTACGGAAGATGGGGGTGACTGGTCAGCATGGAAGAGTTGGACCAAAGGGTCTGTTTCCATGCTGTACATCTCTATAACTCTGTGATGTGCTCCAAAAGAGAAGTTTTGAAGAGATGTTTAAAGGAAAGCAAAGAAATTACATTTGCTCAGCACCATTTAAGATTTTCAAAGGTCCAAATGTACTTTAATTCAATGAGGTACTGTTTTAAGTATGAACACAGTGTTTCACAAACAAAGATATGACCAGAAAATCTGCATCTAAATCATGTTAGATAAAAGATAAATACTGGCCATGACACTGGGAGGACTTCTCTGCTTTTTTAAATAATGAACTCCTACATACATTGGAGTGGGTACTGATGGTACTACATAGAATATAAAATATGACAGCGCAGTACAGGCCCTTCGGCCCTCGATGTTGCGCTGACCTGTGAAACCAATCTGAAGCCCATTTAACCGACACTATTCCATTATCATCCATATGTTTATCCAACGACCATTTAAATGCCCTGAAAGTTGGTGAGTCTACAACTGCTGTAGGCAAGGCATTCCATGCCTTTACTATTCTCTGAGTAAAGAATCTACCTCTGACATCTGTCCTATATCGATCACCCCTCAATTTAAAGCTATGTCCCCTTGTGCTAGCCATCACCATCTGAGGAAAAAGGCTCTCACAGTCCATCCTATCTAATCCTCTGATCATCTTACATGTCTCTATTAAGTCACCTCTTAACCTTCTTCTCTCTAACAACAACAGCCTCAAGTCCCTCAGCCTTTCCTCATAAGACCTTCCCTCCATACCAGGCAACATCCTGGTAAATCTCCTCTGCACTCTTTCCAATGCTTCCACATCCTTCCGATAATGCGGCGACCAGAACTGTACGCAACATTCCAAGTGCGGCCGCAACAGAGTTTTGTACAGCTGCAACATGACCTCACGGCTCCGAAACGCAATCCCGCTACCAATAAAACTTAACACACCGTACGCCTTCTTAACACCCCTATCAACCTTGATGGCAACTTTCAGGGATCTATGCACATGGACACCGAGATCTCTCTGCTCATCCACACTACCAAGAATCTGACCAGTAGCCCTGTACTCTGTATTCCTGTTACTCCTTCCAAAGTGAATCACCTCACACTTTTCCACATTAAACTCCATTTGCCACCTCTCAGCCCAGATCTGCAGCTTATCTATGTCCCTCTGTAACCTGCAACATCCTTCCACACTATCCACAACTCCACCGACTTTAGTGTCATCCGCAAATTTACTAACCCATCCTTCTATGCCCTCATCCAGGTCCTTTATAAACATGACAAACAGCAGTGGTCCCAAACCAGATCCTTGCGGTACAGCACTAGTAACTGAACTCCAGGATGAACACTTCCCATCAACCACCACCCTCCGTCTTCTTACAGCTGGCCAATTTCTGATTCAAACCGCTAAATCACCCTCAATCCCATGCCTCCGTATTTTCTGCAATAGCCTACCGTGGGGAACCTTATCAAATGTTTTACTGAAATCCATACACAGCACATCAACCGCTTTACCCTCATCCACCTGTTTGGTCAGCTTCTCAAAGAACTCAATAAGGTTTGTGAGGCACGACCTGCCCTTCACAAAACCGTGTTGACTATCCCTAATCAAATTATTCCTCTCTAGATGATTATAAATCCTCTCTCTTATGATCCTTTCCAACACTTTACCCACAACCGAAGGAAAGCTCACTGGTCTATAATTACCAGGGTTGTCTCTACTCCCCTTCTTGAACAAGGGGACAACATTTGCTATCCTCCAGTCTTCTGGCACTATTCCTGTAGACAATGATGACATAAAGATCATAGCCAAAGGCTCTGCAATCTCCTCCCGAGCTTCCAAGAGAATCCTCGGATAAGTCCCATCCGGCCGAGGGGACTTATCTATTCTCAGCCTTTCCAGAATTGCTAACACCTCCTCCTTATGAACCTCAATCCCATCTAGTCTAATAGCCTGTACCTCAGTATTTTCCTCGACAACATTGTCTTTTTCCTTTGTGAATACTGATGAAAAATACTCATTTAGCGCCACTCCTATCTCTTCGGACTCCACGCACAACTTCCCACTACTGTCCTTGACTGACCCTAATCTTACTCCAGTCATTCTTTTATTCCTGACATACCTAGAGAAAGCTTTAGGGTTTGCCTTGATCCTACCTGCCAAAGACTTCTCGTGTACCCTCCTGGCTCTTCTGAGCTCTCTCTTTAGGTCCTTCCTGGCTAACTTGTAACTCTCAAGCGCCCTAACTGAGCCTTCATGCCTCATCTTTCTATAAGCCTCCTTCTTCCTCTTGACAAGAGATTCAACTTCTTTAGTAAACCACGGCTCCCTCACTCGACCACTTCCTCCCTGCCTGACAGGTACATACTTATCAAGGACACGCAGTAGTTGTTCCTTGAACAAGCTCCACATTCCAATTGTGCCCAGCCCCAGCAGTTTCCTCCCGCATCCTATACATCCTAAATCTTACCTAATCGCCTCATCATTGCCTTTCCCCCAGCTATAACTCTTGCCCTGCGGTATATACCTATCCCTCGCCATCGCGAAAGTAAACCTAACCGAATTGTGGTCACTATCACCAAAGTGCTCACCTACCTCCAAATCTAACACCTGGCCTCATTCATTACCCAGTACCAAATCCAATGTGGCATCGCCTCTTGCTGGCCTATCTACATACAGTGTCAGGACACCCTCCTGCACACATTGGACAAAAACTGACCCATCTAAAGTACTGGAACTATAGCGTTTCCAGTCAACATTTGGAAAGTTAAAGACCCCATAACAACTACCCTGTTACTTTCGCTCCTATCCAGAATCATCTTTGCTATCCTTTCCTCTACATCTCTGGAACTATTCGGAGGCCTACAGAAAACTCCCAACAGGGTGACCTCTCCTTTTCTGTTTCTAATCTCAGTAGACAAGTCCTCATCAAACGTCCTTTCTGCCACTGTAATACTGTCCTTGACTAACAATGCCACACCTCCCCCTCTTTTACCACCTTCCCTGATCTTACTGAAACATCTAAACCCCGGAACCTGCAACAACCATTCCTCTCCCTGCTCTATCCATGTCTCCGAAATGGCCACAACATCGAAGTCCCAGGTACCAACCCATGCTGCAAGGTCACCCACCTTATTCCGGATGCTCCTGGCATTGAAGTAGACACACTTCAAACCACCTTCCTGCCTGCCGGTACACCCCTGCGACCTTGAAACCTTATTCATGACCTCACTACTCTCAACTTCCTGTACACTGGAACTACAATTCAGGTTCCCATCCCCCTGCTGAATTAGTTTAAACCTCCCTAACAGCATTAGCAAATTTCCCCCCCAGGATATTGGTACCCCTCTGGTTCAGGTGTAGACCATCCCGTTTGTAGAGGTCCCACCTACCCCAGAATGAGCTCCAATTATCCAGGTATCTGAATACCTCCCTCCTGCACCATCCCTGTAGCCACGTGTTCAACTGCTCTCTCTCCCTATTCCTCACCTCGCTAGCACGTGGCACGGGTAACAAACCAGAGATAACAACGCTGTTTGTTCTATCTCTCAGCTTCCACCCTAGCTCCTTGAATTTCTGCCTTAAATCCCCGTCCCTCTTCCTACCTATGTTGTTGGTGCCTATGTGGACCGCACCTTGGGGCTGCTCCCCCTCCCCCTTAAGGATCCCGAAAACACAATCTGAGACATCACGGACCCTGGCACCTGGGAGGCAACACACCAACCGCGAGTCTCCCTCGTTCCCACAGAATCTCCTATCTGTCCCCCTAACTATGGAGTCCCCAATGACTAATGCTCTCCTCGTCTCCCCCTTCCCTTCTGAGCAACAGGGACAGACTCTGTGCCAGAGACCTGTATCCCATGGCTTACCCCTGGTAAGTCGTCCCCCTCAATGGTATCCAAAACGGTATACTTATTATTGAGGGGAATGGCCACAGGGGTTCCCTGCACTGTCTGCCTGTTCCCTTTCCGTCCCCTGACTGTAACCCATCTACCTTTTTCCTGTACCTGAGGTGTGACTACCTCCCTGTAACTCCTCTCAATCACCACCCCCCCCAGCCTCCCAAATGATCCGAAGTTCATCCAGCTCCAGTTCCAGTTCCCTAACGCTGTTTCCAAGGAGCTGGAGTTGGGTGCATTTCCCGCAGATGAAGTCAGCAGGGACACTAGTGGTGACCCTTACCTCCCACATTCTACAGGAGGAGCATGCAACTGCTCTAACATTCATTCCCACTGTCCTGAATTCTCAAAAAACAGACTATTGGAAAATAAAACTAGTAACTTACCAAATCGGCGCTCAGAACCTTTTTGGTTAGAGGAGGAGGATGGGTGGGAGACACTACTTTAGTAGTGTTTCAGGTAAAGCAACCGCCC
>JAHRHZ010000017.1:53119124-53196454 GCA_024137785.1 Ginglymostoma cirratum
GAGGCGTCGGGTTTTCCTGCTCCTGTGGTGCTGCTTGGCCTGCTGTGTTCGTCCAGCCCCGTGCTTGTTGTCTCGGGTCCTCCAGCATCTGCAGTGCCTTTTACCTCTGATACATGCTTAAACCCATTCTTTTACATAGAGTTAAAACCATGACCTAAGAAACAATCATTCCATTTTTCTTAGCTTTTAAAATTATCATCAATTGGAAGGTAAAGGCAGTGAAAATAGCAACGCATCCATTGGTAAAGTTTTACGATTTTTTATACATTCTGAAACACTTTATTCATGTCTGCTTTCAGCCAAGATTTGAACTCTTATCCTCACCATATCTGTCTAGTGAAGGTCAGCCAGCCTGGACACAAAAGCAATGCTCTTTAGTCACTTACTCTGGCATCTTCCTACCATATTGAAACATTGCAAAACAACTCTGTGGATAACCTCTAGTTTGTTCAAGGGATCACAGAGAGAATGTTTGTCTGTTGTGGGTCATTATTGTTGAGTTTAAAAGGATAATGGATCAGGACTCTTGAAAGGTGAGGCAAGCACCACCAGTCTAAGCAGTGTTTGAAAGAAGTTGTGTAAACAGAGAAATACCTAGACAACCATGCTGTTGTATGAGGTGGGATTAATAGCCCAGTAAGTCTGTGGTAGAAGTCCAAATCACTTCAAAAGCTTCTGACATTGAAAAGAAAGGTTTGCATGTGGATAGTTGTGGATGAGTTTGATTGAAGCCGCCTTCTAATAGGCTGCTCTGAAATTACTTTGTTTATTATATTAGCTCCTTATTCATTCAGAGGATTGATATATCAAACCACTCCTCGCTGAAATTTAAAAATATTTATAACAGCTGCTTAAAATAAAATGCTAATTATATTGTAGATGAAAATGAATGTGCAAATCCAAGTGGAACAACTTAAACTTGATGATATTTATCACAGTTTTTGCGCAACTTTGTTGTTCTTTTCAAATGCCTTTCACTTTCTAATCTCTTCATTCTCCTATTGTGATCCAGCACTTCCAGTTAGACAGCATTAAATTCACAGCATAACTTGATAAACTACTTTCTATAACTACAGACAGCAGTCCACTGATGTTTCTAACTTGGAACATAACCAGTTAAATTAAACACAACCAAGATGTTGGTCAGGTGATGTATTGTAACTGAAGGGTGTTGGACTGCTGAACACCAGTGTAACTATGCATAGTAACTACCTGTGGCTTTCGGAATATTGTTGACAAGAATGAGTACTGCAGGGAGGAGCAACAAATTCACCATGACACCATGGTGCAGGGATCCATTCAAGTAGGGTTTGTGAAAATGTGACAATATTTAGGGGATAGACACTAATTTCTACAGCCAAATGTGTAAGTCTGAAAGACTATGTTTTTTGTCTGGTGCCAGTACTCAGGAATCTTAGAGTTGGAAAGGAACCTCGAGTAGAAGGGGAATGATCCAGGAGTTATGGTCTGTATAAGTACCAATCACTGAGGTTAAACTAAGGAAATTCAGCAGAGCTAGTACAAACAGTTAGGGACTAGCAATTGCTGGAGGGGGGCAAGCTTTTCATTTCACAATCAGCAGGACAAGGAGGCAAGAAACAAACTTGAAAAGAGGAAGACCGATATAGGCAACATGAGAAGAAGGTGCTAATTGGTTGAGCCGTCATTGTCATGGAGATACAGCAAGAACAGTAAACTGTCTGTCTTAGATCACACAGGTGGACTCTGATTGGTCTGAGTGCTGCCATGTGAATGGCGCTGAGGTTGGCAGTTTACATGGACCCCTTTTTATCCAGTGAGGAAACAGCAATGTATCACTTTTGTCTGCGTGAAGCAAGTCCTGTGTAATGATATATTGACCTTCTAGCATGCACGTATGTATTACACTGCAGGCCTGACCGATATTCTCAAATTCTTTAATTCTGAGCACAGCCTGGATTATTTAATAAACATTATCCAATAATTGAATCACATCTAATGGTGGGCATATTGTTCCAAGGTGTACATACACTAGGTGGTTGAGCACACTACCCGTCACGAATAGTCAATGGGACACATTGCTGACGGAGTCCACTGGCCAATGTGACACCTGCATAACTGGTGTCACATTGGTATTGAAAACTATTTGTGTGGGGCCAAACATATTTTTGCATTGACAGCAACATCCTGTTGATGGAGGAAATCACTCATGGACTTTCTGCAAAGTAGCAGCATGAGAAAACTAGTTTTCATAGGATCATAGAATTGTTACAGTGCAGAAAGAGGTCATTTGGCTCATTACACCTGCACTTGTTCTATTCCCCTATTGTCAATCTCTTGCCTTTCTCCCATATTGATACACACCATTTTAGTCCAAATAATCATTCAATGCCCTCGTGAATGCTTTAGTTTGACCTTTTTCCTTTAACTAGAGACCGAATTAAGAAGCAGAAGCAAAAAGTAATAAACTTTTGATTGCTACCTAAGCCATGCGCAAAATAGAATAAGATAGGTAAAATCATATACTTAAAGACAAGGCCCAAAGACCAGTGTTGGATCTCTTATGTGGGACTTTGTTGAAAGCTTTCTGAAAGTCCAATAAACCACATCCACCGGCTCCCTCTCATCAACTCGACAAGTTACAGCTTCAAAAAATTCCAGTATATTTGTTGAACAAGATTTCCCTTTTGTAAATCCATGCTGACTCTGTCTAATTCTGTTACTGCTTTCCAAATCTTCCGCTAGTAAGTCTTCAAGAAGGGGGTGGCACGGTGGCTCAGTGGTTAGCACTGCTGCCTGACAGCCCCAGGGAGCAGGGTTTGATTCCACCCTTGGGTAACTGTCTGTGTGGAGTTTGCACACTCTCCTCGTGTCTGCATGGGTTTCCACCAGGTGCTCCTGTTTCCTCCCACAGTCCAAAGATGTGTAGATTAGGTGGATTGGCCATGTTAAATTGCCTGTAGTGTCCATTAATGTTTAGGTTAGGTGGGTTAGATATGGAGAAATGCAGGGATAGGGTAGGGGAATGAGTCATTGGGCAATGTGGACTTGTTGGGCCAAGTGGCCTGTTTCCACACTGTAGAGATTCTATGATACTCAGGGATACAATTTTAAAGTGAGAGGAGACAGATATAAAAAAGACATGAGGGAGTAAATATTTTCACACAGAAGTTGGTTTGCATGTGGAATGAACTTCCTGAGGAAGTGGTGGATGTGGGTACAATTATGACTTTTGGATAAGTACATGAATAGGGAAAGGTTTGGAGTGATATGACACGAAGATTGGGGGAGTAGCAGAAAGCATAGGGGATTGTCAAAGAATACAGGAGAATATCGATAGACTGGAGAGTTGGGCGGAGAAGTGGCAGATGGAGTTCAATCCGGGCAAGTGTGAGGTGATGCATTTTGGGAGGTCTAATTCTAGAGCGAACTATACTGTAAACGGAAGAGCCTTGGGAAAAGTTGATGAGCAGAGAGATCTGGGAGTTCAGGTCCATTGTACCCTGAAGGTGGCTGCACAGGTGGATAGAGTGGTCAAGAAGGCATATGGTATGCTTGCCTTCATTGGACGGGGTATTGAGTATAAGAGCTGGCAGGTCATGTTAAAATTGTACAAGACTTTGGTTCGGCCGCATTTAGAATACTGTGTACAGTTCTGGTCGCCACATTACCAAAAGGATGTGGAAGCTTTGGAGAGGGTGCAGAGAAGGTTTACGAGGATGTTGCCTGGTATGGAAGGTGCTAGCTATGAAGAGAGGTTGAGTAGGTTAGGATTGATTTCATTAGAAAAAAGGAGATTGAGGGGGTACCTGATTGAGGTCGTCAAAATCATGAAGGTTATAGACAGGGTTGATAGAGATAAGCTTTTTCCCAGGGTGAGGGATTCAATAACGAGGGGTCACGCGTCCAAGGTGAGAGGAGAAAAGTTTAAGGGGGATACACGGGGAAAGTACTTTACACAGAGGGTGGTAGGTGCCTGGAACGCGTTGCCAGCAGAGGTAGTAGAGGCAGGCACGGTAGATTCATTTAAGGTGGGTCTGGACAGATGCATGAGTAGGTGGGGAGCAGAGGGATACAGATCCTTAGGAATTGGGTGATAGGTTTAGACAGTGGATTTGGATCGGCACAGGCTTGGAGGGCCGAAGGGCTTGTTCCTGGGCTGTAAGTTTTCTTTGTTCTTTGTTCTTTATAGGGGCCAGGAGCAGACAGGTGGGACTAGCTTAGTTTGGGATTAAGTTTTGCATGGAATGGTTGGACTGAAAGGTCTGTTTCTGTGCTGTATGATCTATGACTCTAACATTTTCCCCAGTACTGATGTCAGGCTGATGGGTCTTTGGTTCCCAGTTTTCTCTCTACGTCATCTTTTAAAAAAAAAAATGGGCTTACATCCATTATTTCCAGAGTCACTTCCTTAAGTACTCTGGGATGTAGATTATTAGGTCCTGGGGATTTATCTGCCTTCAGTCCCAGCAATTTCTCCAACACCATTTCCATACAAGTGCAGATTTCCTTCACTTTCTCTCTCTCACTAAACCCTGAATTCTCCACTATTCCTGGTATCTTATTTGTGTCCTCCTTTGTGAGCACAGAATCAAAGTAGGTATTTAGTTGGTCATCTATTTCTTTGTTCCCCATTATAAATTCCTTTTAACATCGAATTTAAAATCTTTATATTTTTCTGTTCTCTGGATTTGAAGCTAAGGTTTGTCAAACCACCCTTATCAACGCAAAAGTAGTACTGGCTCACAGAGATTGCACAGATTATTAAAAATAATGGCCACTTAGAAGTTTGTATCAGCGGAAGGCAGAAGATGCAGGGCACAATTTTTCTAAGTTAGTCACTTTTCACCCTCATTTGTGATTTGGCTTTTGAGGCAGGGCTGTAGAAACCAGGTTTGAACAATAATCTAATAGAACAGGCAGCTGCTGCGCAGAAATTTTAATTTGGTTTCTGGAGGGATGAGGTTTAGGCAAACTTTGCTCACCCATATCCATCTTATATAATGAACACAATGATCACACTATCCAACATTGTACAGATTTGGAAATCTTCCTTCGCAAAGGAAACTGCATCAAAACCTTGCCAAGTTGAGAACTTCGAAAACCACCACAATATTTTACAATGATTTCTAGAACATGAGTAAGGCACATACAAATGACCAGAAAACTGATTCAAACAATTTGCAAAGATATGTTTGAAAAACAATAGGATTGACTCTGACCAGTAATTCTGTTTGTGAACCAGCAGCCCTGGCTTATAGTGTTGCCAGTGGAATAGAAAAATCAAATATAACATAAAACTATCAGTCTATTTTACACTCATGGCTCCATTGACCAATGCCACTCCTGCAGAATTTTTACCAGGTGATGGAAAGGATGATCAATGAATGCTGTATTCTGCATATGTTCAATGTTCTGCAGATGTCCTGCTGACTGGCTTGTTTACACAGCATGTGTCTTCCATAATAAAACATTAAATTTTGATTAAACTGTACAATGCTTTACAACATGTGTAATATCAAAACTATGCTGCACAGTGTGTATACCCACACCTGTTACATAAACACACTTAATCGCTGCACTGTCTGGCCAAGAATTTATAAGTTGAGACAAAAAGTTTTCTAACTGAGGCATGGAATAGATTTGCCATTCCTCAGTTCCGTCTTGTGGAAGTTCTATGCAGTCTGGACAGTCACATGTGCTCTATAATCTCCTGCAATTGAATGATGCAAAGAGCAAAACTGATGTTCATTTTTTTTTATAAACACAGAGTCAACAGCTTCTACATTTTCTGTTTACAATCAGACTTCAGAGAGACTGGATCTAGTTTAAAAACCATCCAAGCTTTAAAATCTGAAATTGATTTGGTGCTGTGTTTAAACTAGTGGCACTGACATACTTCAGAAGTAGTTGTTGAATGCCACTGGTGATAAACATTAAAAACTGAGGTGGTAGCTGCCCTGAAAATTTTCCAAAAATGTTTAAATTCAAGCTTTTTATTAAAAATGGCAGACCAATGAAACCAGATGGGAAAAAGTAGAGTAGCCAAATATTTTTATTGGAACCCACCTGATGATGACAAGCTTTACTCTTCAAATCTTTTGATATATTTTTCTAATACCCTGCAGCACCCTGGAGCTTCATGAGTTTGGATAAAATTTCATGTTTTTCCTATTTTAAAAATAGTTTTTTCCAGTTTCACATCTGAGTCCATTTCCCCTCCAATCACAGCTAGCTGCTCCTCCCACACTCCATCTCTTCGACACATAAAATACGGTTAAAATTCTCATTGCCATCACAATAATCTCAGAATGTTATCACGTTTCCAGTATTACTGACGGCAGTTGTATAACCTGCATTTCATTGTAACTTCTGCTGGATCATAAACAAAGTACAAAGCTTATCCCATTCAGAGTGAAAAGTCACATTGAAGGCAAGGTTGATAGTTCATGAAAGGGCTTTGAACTTTTCTTTGGAAGTCTATAAGAAGATATTTGATGATCACAGTGTCATCAAACCAAAATCAAATTGAGCAAAAGTGCTTCCCTTTTAGAGGGACACAAGTAATTGAAACAGACACAATTCCAAAATAAACAAAGATGATTTCAAAAAGCTTTGGATTGTCTTGATAAGATGATCCTTCATTGATCAAACCCAACTCCCACCAGCATTAATTATTGACTCAGTTCGATCTGTTCAAAGGAATCTGCTCCTCATTAACAGCCTCTTAGTACAGGAACACGAGCCAACACCAATCATAATCTACAGCTATAACCCTCACTTATTCTAATCATCCATTATTTTGTGGCTTAGCTGAATTTAGGAGCAATTATCTGTTATTTTTCAAACTGCCCAGCCACGTTATGTTGTTAAGCTACTGGCAAGAGATAAATGTGGAATAATGTTTCCTGTCAGCTTTTCAGAGCTTTTGAGGCACAGTGGTAGTGTCCCTACTTTTGAGCCTGAAGGCCCAGGTTCAAGACCCTACTGGGCTGTAAGTTTGTCATAATGTGTCCTATCAGCTGTGAGAGGGCTCTTGTGGCACATTGTTAGTGTACCTAACTTCCAAACTAAAGGTCCTAAGTTTGAATCCCACCTGCTCCAGAATTGTTTCTCACAGGTTGATTAGAAGGTAACTCACAGTCATGTCATTTGTTATTAGGCTTTTGTAGCACAGTGGCCATGTATCAACCTCTGGAACAGGAGACCTGGGTTCAAGTCCCACCTACTGCCAGTATGTGTCATAACAATTCTGAACAGGTTAATTAGTAAAATACCTACAGCATCAAAATTAATCCTTTCAGAGCCATTACCTTATGCAACACTTCTTGTCAAGCTTTCTTCCCTATAACCATTGTAAATGATTACTTTTACATTTAGTTCAAGGGCTCTCACTGCTTGATGGCCGAGTTCCCACCTCAGGACCAGGAGGACAGGGTTCAAGTCCCACCTTCTCTGGTGGTGTGTCTTAGTATCTCTGAACAGATTGATTAACAAGAATGTAACATCAGTGAAGAAAGTCTTTGATTCTATCTGGTGGGGAAATTTTTTATAATTATTGCATATTCAAACATTTGAAGATTTTGGTTTTTTTTTCAAAAAATGTTGACTGTAAATGAATGGATAATAAAGTGATATTACACAGTTGGTAGTTTCATGAAATGCTTGTCAGTTTCACAATGATACTTAAACAAATGAAGTCAAAGTGAGTTGCAATTCTGATAACTGATGTAAAAACAGAAAAGGCGTTGTAAGGCTTTCATCGGTATAAATGTCAATAAGTGTGCAGATTAAATAAGGAGAAGATGGGACAAATGCCAAGGAACAATAGGGGCTTATTTTTAAAAGTTATTTGATATGGACAGGCGCAATTTAATATGAATAAACAAAATATGGGAGAAAACATCTTTGCCAACTCCTATCTGTTAAATAAAGTTATTCTGTTCAGAGATGGTAAAAACTGCCGATGGTGGAGTCTGAGATCCTGATTCTGAGTCTGAGAATAAAGTTATTCTGTTCGGAGATGTTATTATATTCTGGAGTAGGTGGGACCTGAACCTGGGCCAGAGTTTGGAGCATCAGAAGAACCCCCCCATTTGAGCAATTCTACTACAGTATGCTGACAAATGAGGTTAAATGGGACTATCAACTGCACCTTGGACTCCAGATCAAAATAACCTTAGTCTGGGTTGCATTAATAGAAGCACCATGCATAAAAACTGAGATGAGATACTGAGAGATAGTAAGGACTGCAGATGTTGGAGTCAGAGATAACACAGTGTGGAGTTGGAGGAACACAAATAGGCCAGGTAGCAGCAGAGGAGCTGGAAAGCTGACATTTCAGGTCGGGACCTTTCTTCAGAAAATGAAATGAAATAGTGGTTGGGCTAAAAATTGATTTAAAAATGCATGGAAAAGGCTTGGCTCTGCTGTAAGTTGCTAAGACTGATTGGGATCCTTCTGAAGAAATTGTGGAGGCATTGGTCATATCCACCTAATTATCCTTCGATACAAGGGTGGCGTCAGAGAATTGAAACTTTTCACAAGTATACACTAGTCAGTTTAAGCTTATTGGTGCGAAAATGATAATCTGAGACAAAACCATCAGTCAGTGGACGTGTGAGTTAGTTAGGGATAGTGAGTATGGTTTTATTAAAGCCAAATAGGCTAAATAGCTGGACTTTTTTGATGAAGCAAGAGAAGTTGATATGAGTAATTTTTATTTTATATTCACTGGTGGGATGTGGGTGTCACTATTATCTGTCCCTAGTTGCCCTTGAGAAGGCAGTCGTGAGGGTCCACATGCTGTAGGTTGAACAATGTGATGTAGGTGAAGTGATGTATGTGAGCTTCCACATTTGGTAAAGTGCCACATAATAGGCTTGCTGACAAAATTGAACTCCATGAAACAAAAGGAACAGTAGAAACATGGATATGAAGTTGACTTAGAGGCAGGAAGCACAGAGGAGTAGGAAATCATTACATCTTGAAGGGAGCTATACAGTAGTGTTCCCCGGGGGCCGTACTAGGAATACTGCTTTTCTTGATGTGCATTACTGACAAAAGGGTCAGTTTGGTCAGTTGTCTGATGGCTGGTTATAATATGGAATCATGTCAACAGCATGGGTTCAATTCCTGCACTGTTTGTGGTTACCATGGAGATTCTATCTTCTCAACTTCTCCTCTCACCTAAGGCATGGTGACAGTTGGGCTAAACAACTGCCAGTCATCTTTCTCACTAATGGGACTATAAGGACTTTACCTTTATTACTGACTTAGATTTGGGGTTTCAGGGCTGAATTTTAAATTTTGCAGATGACCAATTGTTGGAAATATAGTGAACTTTGAGGAAGTCTTCAAAAACACATTGGAATGGAGAAACACATTGCAGATTAAAATTAATGTAGCAAAGTATGAAATCATGTGTATTGGTAGGAAAGCTGAGGCAGACACTATAAAGTTTGCAATTCTAAAGTGGCTGGAAGTGGAGATATGTGGATTCAAATTATTGAAGATTGTCACACAGAATGACAAAATAGTTAAAATGCCATTTGGGGTCTTGGAATTTATACAGGCATAATGTGCAAAAGTAAGGAGGCTATGATGAAACGTCATCAAACACTGGTTTGACCTCAACTACCTTGTTATGCCCATTTCTGGACAGTGCACTTTAGGAAGTGATCGCAGTAGAGGTTACAAGAATGTTTCTGAGCATGGGAGATTTAGTAATATAGAGTCGTTCTCTTTAGCGCAGAGATAATTGAGAAGAGATTTGATGGAGCCGTTCAAAGTCATGAGGGCCTGAACAGGATTAATGGAGAGAAACTGATGTCATTGGTGGAAGAAATGGATTTAACTGGCTAAAGATTCAAAGATGATCCCAGGAAAACCATTCTTGCACACAGGAAATGCATGAACTGAAATGCACTGCCTGAAAGTGTGGTTTTCACAAGGAAATTGGAACTGCTCCTGAAAAGGGGCAATTCTTTTTATGGTTATGGGAAAAATATGGGAGAGTGGGACTAGCTAAATCCTTTTTTACAGAGTATTTCCATAAGTTAAACAAGTAAATGATCTCCCTTTACACTATAACCATTCTGTGAATTATTGCTGCAGGAACTATCATTCTTATTGATACTGGGATACTCTTATGTGGTTATTGTTACCTGGTCTTGGAAGGTAATTGCTTTCTGAAAGTATCTTCAGGTTAGTGACCAAGATGGCTGAGTGTCGTGAGTGCAATTTATGAAGAAAAACTAAGATAAATGATCTTGTTTTTCTTGGAAAAGGGAGATTTGGAGGTTACTAAAGGGATGTTTTGAAATTGTTCAGCACTTGATCAAATTAATCCAACAAATTATTTCTTGTAGTATGTAAAAGGTTTAGCGGACATAAGGTGAACAAACCAAGAAAACAAATGGAAAGAAAAAAGAGAAGTCAGATTCTACCTTCTCCAGGAAGAGTAAAGACAGAAGAGTTCAAAACAAGACAAAGTGTTCTTTTGGAGACAGAAGGTGTTGAGGCCAGTGATGTGGATAAATGAGAACAAAGTCGACCTTATGACAAAAATAATTATTATTGTCTTTATGAATAATAGATTCATCCCTTTTCAATAGCCACAGACAAATGGGATTAACACTTGCTTACAGCTAGTTGTTCATGTAAGTTGAAGAAAATAAATATTCCCGAGGCAGGTTGATATCCATACCTCAAAGTAAGGTCATGATGTCTGCACTTTGAATTCTGTCATTGTTCTATGATCCATCTAAAATGTTTGGAACTGATCAATGGGACAAGCTAATTCAGTCAATAACAAGAATCCTTTAACTCTTAAGTTGTGCTTCCTTGGCAACTGGGTCTATGTGGGGGAACTAATGAGGAGAAAGCCAGAAGTCACATGATACCTGATTATAGTCCAACAGGTTTATTTGAAATCACAAGCTTTCAGAGCAGCACTGGTGTTGTGTGACTGCTGACTTTGTCCATCCTGGTCTAACACTGGCATTTCCACATAATGATGAGAAGAGCAATGAATAAATGAGAATACTCAATAGTCTTCCTGGGCATATGCAACAGACTTTTCAAAGATTCATCATCAAACTTTCCTACTCCCTTCAAAGGTTTCTAATGAAGTGTAATCACCATGAGGTACAGGAAGTCCAAGGATGATGCAGCTTCTTTCATTTTCACTGAGGGCATGTTGTTTGCTCTTGTTTAACAGCTTCCAAAAAAATGTAGCAGTACCGAACCATGTGTGGATATTAACATAACAACGCAATAATGTTCGCCTTTTAATACAGGCTTCTCTCTGTTCGGAATGTTCTTGGTTCTTGGGGTATTTCATGCCCTTGCTACAATCCCTTAAGGAAATCCCCAGTTAGAAGCATTAAGATTCAATTCAAAATAAATCTGTGCCCTTTCTTCAGTCACTGCTATTCACGCCATGCATAACATTGTTAAGAAAAAATTAAACTAAATAGGTCTTTTTTTAGGTTAAAAAATGTGCTGATGTATTTTGTGGTTAGTTTAAACTAACAGTATCAGCATTTAATATATTTTTATAGCTTAGCCCTGTTCAGGCTAAGAAAATGAATCAAATTAAACAATTGGATTACTATCCCTTTCCTAATAATAGTGATGAACTAACTGGCGAGTGTTTGCTCATGGGATTTAAATGGGAAGAGGAACCACCCCTGCAAATTCTCATTCTTATAAAAATATAGGATGTACAGAGTGAAAGACACACCAGGGAATTCAGAAAAAAGTACGGGTCTAATTTCAGAAATTTCATTCTGTATGTGAAACCATTCCAAGAGTTGTGGCAGTTATGAAATGTTTAAAATTCCCATTTCCTTGTAATGTTTAGAGTTATGTCTGGTTCATGCTGCAGACAAGTTGTGTGTCAATGGTATTACCAATGCCCATGGATGTCCTGAAGTCTCTAGGAGTTAATCTCCTGGATAATGCTATGAACTACTCAAAAGAGAAAACCTTGGGACATTCAAAAAAAATTTTTGAAAACTGTTTGTTGAACACTTGCATGTTCTGGTTACATTAGTACAGGAGATCGGAGAGGGTGATAATAACCATTTGTATGAGTGGGGTGATTCAAGAGAGTTATGTCATGAAACCTTCAAGACTAATCTCAACTACACGTCCAGCAAGAAGTGTGACTCCTTCCTGTAAATTGGTAATGGTCACTTATCAAAATAGCCTTGCACTACATGTTTCATTTTAAACTAAACCATCAGTGAGCAGCCTACTATATCAGATTGGCCACTGGTTTTCCAACCAACTGTATTTTACTTCCATTAAAAGAAGGGCTGATGATTTAATCCAATTAATTTCCTAGAACATAGAACATATGAACAGTACAGCACAGTACAGGCCCTTTGGCCTACAATGTTGAGCTGACCTATTATCCTACTAAGATCAATCTACCCTGCATACCCTACATTTTACTATCCTCCAAGTGCCTATCCAAGAGTCGCTTAAAAGTCTCGAAAGTATCTGACTCCACTACCACTGCCGGCAGCTCATTCCACACACCCACCATTCTCTGTGTGAAGGACCTACCTCTGACATCTCCCCTATACCTTCCTCCAATCACCTTAAAATTATGCCCCCTCATGATAGTCATTTCCGCACTACGAAAAAGTCTCTGATTATCCACTCTATCTATGCCTCTCATCATCTTGTACACCTTTATCAAGTCACCTGTCATCCTTCTTCGCTTCAATGAAAGAAGCCTTAGCTGCCTCAACTTTTCCTCATAAGACATATCCTCCAGTACAGGCAGCATCCTGGTAAATCTCCTCTGCACCCTCTCTAAAGCTTCCACATCTTTACTATAATGAGGTGACCAGAACTGAACACAATATTCCAGGTGTGGTCTAACCAGAGGTTTATAGAGCTGCAGCATAACCTCATGGCTCTTAAACTCAATTACCTTGCCAATGAAAGCCAACAAACCATACACTTTCTTTACAATCCTGTCATCTTGGTTAGCAACTTTGAGGGATCTATGGACGTGGACACCAAGATCCCTTTGTTCCTCCACACTTCTGAGAATCCTGCCATTAACCCTGTATTCTGCATTCAAATTTGACCTTCCAAAATGAATCACTACCAGCCATTAAATTTCATCAGCCATTAAACACATGAGACCAGTAATATAAGACAAAACAGCAACTTGCATTTAGATGGCATCTTTGATGTAGTAGAGCATCCCAAGGTGCTACAGGAATGTTAACCAGCTAGGTTTGAAAGCAAGCCACAATAAGATATGGGTTAAAAATCATCGTCAAAATGGTAGGTTTTAAGGAATGTCTTAAAGGAAGAAAATGAAATAGAGAAATGGAGAAATTTAAGCAGAAAATTCCAGAGTTTATGTTCTTGGCCGCTGGAGGCATTGGTGGATTTTTTTGTTCCTTTTATTGGGATTTCAGCATTACTGGCAAGACTAGTATTTGTTGTTGCTCATCCCCAATTGCCCCTTGAACTGAACGGCCTGCTAGATCATTTCAGCAGGAATTATGTATCAACAACATTGCTGTGGGCCTGGAAGCACATGTCGGTTAGATAAGTGAACATGGCAGATCTCCTTCCCTAAAGGACATTGGTAAACCAGTTGAGTTCTTAGAACAGGTCAATGATGGTAATGATGACTATAAAACTGAAATTGCCTTTCAGTTCTCGACTTATTATCTTACCTGCTGTAGATCGATTTGTACCCATGACCCCACAGCATTAGTTTGGACCACTAGTGTAGTGATATCAGTACTAACTCTCCACAAAATGGAGATTGAAGCAGTTTAAAAACCAAAAGAACTGCAGATGCTGTAAATCAGGAACAAAAACAGAAGTTGCTGGAAAATCTCAGCAGGTCTTGCAGCAGCTGTGGAGAGAAAGTCAGAGTTAATGTTTTGGGTCTGGTGACCCTTTCTCAGAACTTTTAATTGATACAGAGCATGGACTGCAGTGGCTCAAGAAGGCAACGGGCCACCACCTTCTCAAAATGGGCAATAAACGTTGGCCCACATCCCATAAGTGAATAAATAAAGAGAAATGCTTGAGGACACAATATGGAGGGATATTGGATGGCAGGAATTCAGATACAAGGAGGAAAAAAAAAATTAAATGCATGTTTGGGAATTTCAAACTGGAGATGCCCTTTAAAGATAGCCTATGAAGGTCAGTAAAGACCAAGTTTGATGAGTGAGATAACAAGGTGTAGTGCTGGTTGAACACTGCAGGCTGAGCAGCATCAGAGGAGCAGGAAAGCTAACGTTTCCGGCCTAGACCCTTCTTCAGAAAAACTGCTTGGCCTGCTGTGCTCGTCCAGCTCTACACCTTGTTATCTCAGATTCTCCAGCATCTGCAGTTCCTACCATCTCTGAAACAAGTTTGATGGGTGAACAGGATTTAGTGTGAGTGTGGGCCTAGATATCCAAGCTTTAGATTACCTCATAGTTAGAATGTACAATGTGAGAGGCTGACCAGCACTCCACACTCTCTCTCGGTTGCATTGCCATATGCCTGTGTGCCTACTAGGAGGTTCCACCGATGTTGATTAGCCTGGGATGCTGATTTGCTTCTATTTGAAGAAGCTGCCGCTGGAGTATTCCAGGGAATGCTGCCAGAAAGCATTGGAATGGTGAAGTCTCAAAGTAACAAAGTTATCGATGAAGCCCAGCAGATGACCTGATGTAGGGGAAGTCTTGGATGATCTTGTAGAGATGGAAACATGCTATCCTAACAAAGGTGCAGATTAGTACATCAAAGTTTCCCTCTGGTCAAATACTGCACTCAAATTTCAAGCTGTCAGTTTCTGCTTCAGACAGTTACCGGGGACTGAGGTAGAGTTGCTGGTGAGGGAATTAAATTTTGCATTCATTTAAAACTGAGATGTGAATGAATTTCTTCTTTCAGGAGGTAGTGAATGTCTCACATTCTCTACTTCCAAGACCTTGGGGGCTAGATCACTGAAAGTGTTTAAAGAGCAGGTAGGTAGATGTTTGAAATATCAGAAAGTTGAGGGCAATAAGGGGCTAGTATGAAAGCAGAATTGAGATTGAAGCAGATCGACAATGATCTTATAGAACAGTGGAGTAGGCATGTGGGGCTGAATGGCCTTCTGCTGGCTGTAGTTCTTATTTGCTGCTGTGATAAATAAGGAGGTAGCCACTGGTGTCATAGGAGCCTGGAGAGAGTGGGTCCCATACTTCTGTATGACTAAACTCAGGGTATTCTATTTGGGTAACAGGCTTGAATGAATTGAATTGAATTGGATGATTTTATCGTCACATGTATTTTACATTAAAAGAACAGTAAAATACAGTGAAAAGCTTCAATCTACCGTCTCCTCCATGAGTCATCAACTAGCTCAGGACCAGCACCACCTTGCCACCACCTGTGCTGGACCCACCCTGGCCCACCCTGTCGATGACAGTGTGTTGCCCTTCCACCGCCAATGCCAGACCTAACCAACGATAAAGTTATCAATCCTCTGGTGCCAGTCAGGTGTCAGTCTCAGTGGCATAGACTTCTGCAAAACAACAACAAAAAAAAAGTGTTTAACCTTCCAGGTAAAAATTCTTAAGGGTCACAACTCTGTGCATCTCAGGGTCATTTAACACCTGGTTACTTGTTTTTACTGAAAATATAGCTCATGTTTTGAATTTGCACGATGTAACTCAGATATCTTATTGCTCCTCAAACTGCCCATCTATTTGATGCTAGTTAGAAGGAGAAAAACATCCTTTATTGTCATGTGTCCTCAAGTACAGGAGTATCGTGAAAAGTTTACAATGTCACCCCATCTGGCATGATCTTACGCATAAAGTACCTAGGTACAGCACATTACTTGAAGCTATTCATAGGAAAAGTTAGAAAAACGAGAGATAAAATTAAGCAGATAAGCACTACAGCCTTTGTATAAAGGGCCTGCAGTAGATCAGCGCAGGGGGCTTCCACATGTGGTCTGACCGGGCTCACAAGTCGCTGACCGTCCACGCCAGTCCCAAGTCCAACAACCCGTTCTGCTCTGGGCACACTGACCATCCCCGTTCTGCCAAGCCTCCAGCCTGTTGGCCTTCCCTGCTACATTCGGGCATCCAGCCCGCTGACCTTCCCTGCACTGATGGAGCATCCTGTTAGGTGGACATATTATGTAGTAGCCCTTCTACTGCTGAACCTTCATCCATGCCATTTCCAACTTCTTGATCTCAATTTATCAACATACTCCTGGCCAGCATCCCATATTCCATCCTCCATAAGCTGGAGGTCAAAACTCTGCTAATGTAACAACTGGCAAGCTCCATTGATCATTGTCTCTGTGTTCACTGACCTACAACAGCTTGGTTAAGAAATGCCTCAAGTTTAAAAGTGTTCATCCTTGTTTTCAAATCCCACATAACCTCGCTCCTCACTATCTTTGTAATTTGCTCCTAAGTTACAAATTTTCTGGATCTCCAATGCTGCCCCAGTTCTAACCTCACAAACATTCTGATGCCAAAACCTTCAACTTGGAAATTCCCTTTCTAAATCTCCTAAACAATCTTTCCTCCTTTTATGCCACTTCTTAAATCCCACGGGCCAAATTTTACGTTTCTTTGGCTAATTATGATTTCATCAAGGCTTTTTGGAGAGATTCCTGACGCAAGTGGGAGATATTGCAGTAATTTATCAAGTGTACCTCATTGAGTACGTCTCCTGCCCTGTGCCAGCCCTCATGTCTGATTGTAGCTCCAGATTACCTTACTACTCAGCAAACACCCCCTGGGAAACCAGCTTCCCTTCCACCTGCGCTGTATTTGCGAGGCTGCTCTGCCCTTGGACAAGTGTTGGCAAACTGTCGTTGCCCCTCACCAGCTACACTTTGGCCCAGCAGCCACATATCCACACTGCCCACGGCACAGAGCTGGCATAGCTAACCCTCCCTCACACATATAACCCCAAACCCTCACCCTCATCGCTGTTTAACCACCAGGCCACACAGTTTCCCTGTCCTCCACTACATTGCATCTAAAGACCCTGTATGAGTCCCTGCTGCTCTGTCACCAATGCCGATTGGATACCCATGGACTTTCATTGTCTGGTAGGTGAACATTACACACAGACAAGTCCAAATGTGAGCTTCTTTTATTCACAACCAGCAAAAGAGAGCGCAAAAGAAACCAATGAAAGCTGTAAGTCATGCCCACAATGCAAACTAAATGACAATCCATGATGGTCCTCTGCACCCAGTTCCTATTACCTGAAACCAGGGATCAGTCAGGCTCTGCCTGGTTTGTAGCATCCAACACAGCTGAGCTCTGACAGTCAATCTTCCTCCATTTCCTCAATATCCTCCTTGTCCTCCTCAGAAGATTTCTCCCGTTCCCCAGTTCTTCAGCATCCAGCACATTGCCTCACTGCCTGTGCCAGTTGTGCAGGGCACGGCTTCACCAGGCTGATGCAGCACACTCTGGCTGCATTATACGAGAGGATATCCTCCCCCGACTTGACCCTTGCCCCCAGACTGGTCCAAACAGAGGAAATGTATCTTCAGCAGCCTCATGGCCTGTTTCTGCTCCACTTTGGCCCTGGGCACAGCCTGGGCAGCAACTTTGTGAAGGTGCAGTATTTGATGAGTCACCAACACATCACACCAAAAAGGGAGAGTGTCCACTGTGCTCTGAGCCCCTTCCCAGGCCAGATCCATCTCAACCATTCCACATCCCATTGCATTCCTTACCGTCCATCATGATGCTTCCATGACACATATTTAGGGATTATGTCCTCATTCCACAGTGCCTTTGGAAGTTCTACAGAGCTATAGGACACTTTCATCCAGCCAACACCTCCTTTAAGTTCTTGTTGCTAACTTCAATATTACTGAGATGGTGATGTATATTTAGCTGACCTAATGGTCTGATGCAATCCCTTTGAACAACATTTGACACATTGGTATGTTTACTCTGCATGCTTTGCATATTTGTGAGGAAATGATAACTGGAGTTTACAAATGCATGGTTTATATATTTGTCCCTTCAATGTCAGGACGTGAATCGCATGATTTTGTCTATCAAGGAATACTGACTCCACCCACTCTGGGCATTGTCCCATTCATTTTCTAGTTGCATAACATGTCCAGGATAGCACCTGATGCTGGGGAATACAGCTCATGGTGCACACCATCAACACTGGACCCCACCTGGTCACCAGGAACCCTTCCTCCTGTCCCCACCGGGCCTCCATGCCCCCTTCTCACTCTCACTACTGTGATGGCTCATTTCCATCCATCTCCACCCTCATGTGGAAACCCATCTCATTGAACTCTGCCTCCAGTGTCCTCCTTTCTCCCTGAACCCTGACATTACATCTTAATGATACCTCCCTTCACTGGTCCTGTATGCTCTCCTGTGGAGGCCATGTTGGTGGTAACAGTAAATAATGCCACCCCCTTCCCTCGTTCACCATGCTCCACAATGCTGTTCCACAAAACCTCCATACACCTGGTCACCATCCTGTCCCCACCCCGACAAATGATTGCACAATGTTCAACACAAGTCCCTCCGATACATTCAGTTGGGTACATTCTGGGCTCCAGCTCCATGTGAAACGTGAGGAGTTTGGGGGTTGATATATACAACATACAAACAGGACATTTGTCCAAATACTTTGGCACTGGTATTTGTGGACTACACACGCCTCATTCTGTCCATCATCTAATCTCTCTCTCATGTGACATATGATTCATTTCTTTTGCCACTGAATGGACCTTTGTGACAAATTCTGAGCTGTTCTTGATATTTCTTAAAGCCAGTCGTGGAGGGGGTGGAGGGGAGATAAGACTTGAAGAAATGCAGTTTCAAATAGGTTAGATGACACAAACAATTTCAGTTTCCCAAAACACCCACATGATCTGCTATCTAATAGAAACAGATATACATAGTTAATAAAACTCGATGATGGAATTATCAGGCCAGTCCAGCTGCCCACTTGGTAGGTTCAGAAAATGCTCATGTCTAGACATGAAGTCTAGCTATCTTGGGAGTGTCCCTGGGCATGGCATGGGAAAACAGTGTCTTGTTTATCACTAGGGAAATGCTAAGTATAAATAACAATGACCACGGCTAAACATTTTAAAACCTTAACGGTGAGCAGCCAAACTCTTGGGGGGTGTTCAATCTATTGCACTGTGTAAATATTCTGGGCAGGGATATCACTAAATGACGGCACATGATCTCACCCATGAGGTGAGATCTCTCAGTGTGTATCAATCAATATTTATGTCTAATTGAATAATGAAGAAAAGAAGTGTAATTCTGTCTTCAAATGTGACAAGACTGATCCCCACGTGTTCCACTGCCAATTAGGTTCTGCAAGTTTATTTAACTCGGAGACTTTTTAAAATTTAATTTATTTTCAAAAGTGAATTCACATTGACATCTAACTGTTGCTGTTTCCAAACACACATTGCTGTATTTTCCTTTAGTCTCTAATTTTAGAGTACAATAAATACATTAACATTTAGGAAGTAACCGATGGAAATCAGATCAAACTGTTCAGAAATCAGATCAGAGAATTCCAGGGAATCCAAAAATCTAATGTTTCTCATTGAAAGTATTTTCATATGAAACTGGTGCAGAATATTATTGAGAAAGGAGAAATCAAGTGAATGCATTATGTTTTGAACTGTAATCAAATTTGTACTAAGGTTATGATTTTGACGCATCACCTCAATGATAATAAAAGTCAGCCATACAAACATTTTTTTCTGATGAAGGGTTTAGGCCCAAAACGTCAAGTTTTCCTGCTCCCATGATGCTGCGTGACCTGCTGTGTTCATCCAGCCCCATGCTTGTTATCTCGGATTCTCCAGCATCTGCAGCACCTTTTATCTCTGATACAAAAATGTTTCCAGTTTGACAGCCTGGTGCAGCATCCAATGCAAGGAATCTCCTGATGCAGCAGCAGTAAAAATACAGCAGATATGTAACTCATTGGAGGAATTACCAATAGCAGCATTTCCAGAAGATCCTGGCTGTTGCAGACAGAATGTTATGGCTATAGTGTGTCTTGTTGCCAACAAAAAAAATGTGAAAATGTAAGACATTGGAGCAGGATTTGACAATTAGGCCCGATAAGCATGATCTGTCATTCAATATGGCCATGGCTGATCATGAGCTTCAGTTTCCCTTTTCCACCTGCTTCCCTTATTCTGAGACATGAGAAATCTGTTTCTTAGAAAATAGAACACAGAACTCTACAGCACAGGAACGGGCACTTTGGACCACAATGTTATGCTGAACATGACACCAAATGAAACTAATCTCTTCTGCCTGCCCTTGGTCCATACCCTTCCATTCCCTTCATGTTCATGCGCCTATCTAAAAGTCCCTTAAACAGCCCTACCGTATCTGCCTCCACCACCACCCCGGCAGTGCGTTCCACCATCCTACTACTCTCTGTGTAAAAAACTTGCCCCAATATCTCCTTTGAATGTACCACCTTTCACCTTTAATACATGTCTCCTGGTATTAGATATTTCAACTCTGGGAGAAAGACTCTGATTGTTAACCCAATATGCATCTCATAATTTTATAGACTTCCATCAAGTCTCCCTTCAGCCTCTGCCCCTCCAGAGAAAACAACCTGAGTTTTTCTAGCCTCTCCTTATAGCTCCTCCCCTCTAATCCAGGCAGCATCCTGGTAAACCTCTTCTGTACCCTCTCCTTCCTGTATATCCTTCCTGTAATGCGACTGCAATCTTCACACTGAGAGCAGGTGTTAACATGTTGTCTGGGGCATTGTCCAAAGAAAGAGGGAGTAAAAAACCATTGATGTGCCCAAGGGCAGAGGCAGCCTGGTTTAAAGGTCCACCTTGGTGCTCTGAGGTTTCACCCCAGCTGTATTGATACATTTCAGGTCAACCATCTTTTATTCCCACCTCTAACGCATGCTGTGCCCTGCACTCATCAACATAATGTTTTACAAACTCTACGCCAAGTCAACAACAACTCATGCCCAAGGCCCCCATGCTCTCCATGCCAAATCATGGTTCTTCTATGCCCATTCATCCAGTATTCTATACACAGACCAACAAAACCCACTGGTAACGATAGCATGTGTAGAACTGGTTTAAACAAAAATCATTAATCTTCCTTTGGAGAAAAAAAACCTATTTCTACAAAGTGATGGAAGTGTTAAACAAAGAAGTAAAACATCAATAAAAGAATTGAAACGTTTCACAACTCTTAATCTTGTGTTAATGAACATGCAATATCAAGAAATGATATCACAGAAAAAAACAACTTTGTATCAAGCCACCAAGATGCTTTGATCTAAACAAGGGAAAAGGAAGTTGAATTACAGGCAAAATGAGAATGACTGCCCTGACATCATGGCCACATTTGATTCAGTGTGGCATCAAGGAGCCCAGGTAAACTTGAAATCAACAGAAATCAAGGAAAACAATTCACTGACTGGAGTCATGTGTAATAGAAAGGAAGATAATTGTTGTTGTTGAAGACCACTCAGTTCATTCCCACGGGTGAATAAGTTTACCAGGGCAGTATCCTTGGCCCAATATCTTTAGCATGTTCATCAATGACCTTCATACCAACATAAGGTCACACATTGAGTGTACCTATGACGATTTCACATGGGTCACAACCTCTCAATGTCTCCCACCAAGTTCCTTCCCAAACTATTTCACTGGTACTGTCTCTCATTCTTCTCAACTCCAAAAGGTTTCAATATCCACGGCCTCTTATCTTATAACTAACCTAATGAACCTTCACCTCATTGCCTTAAGGGAACCTGACCTTTTAAATACAGTACTTCATTTACATAATCTTACTGAAGCCCTGTAATATTATCACAAAAGTTCCTAGTTTTGTACTCCTCCCTTCTTACAATCAAAACTAATGTGCCATTTGCTTTCCCAATTGCTTATTGTACTAGCATGGATACATTGCATCCCATGTAGAATTAGGGTAGGACTGTGGCCTCCAAGTATTCAAGGGGCAGTAAATTAAAATGTGCATGACAAAGTGAGGAAACAGGAGCAAAATGTACACTGGGCTTTTGTCGAAATGCCTGTTTCTAACAACTGATACTGTTCCTCTGGGAGTTTTAGCCTTTGGCCTAAGAATCTCTGGAATTTACAGACAGTGATTGGACTTGTTATGAAAAAATTAAGAATCATTTGGGCAGGAGTAAATTAATCAAGGGAAGCCAGAACTGATTTGTTAAAGGGAAATCCATATTAACTAAGCTGATTAAGCTTTTGATGAAGATAATGTGTTTGATGTAACGTATAAGGACTTGCAAAAGGGGTTTGATTTGGTGTCACAGTGCAGTTGTAGGGTACTTATCTCTGAGTCACGAAGCCTGGATTCAAGTTCCACAAACACATAATAGGTTTGAGTGAGCTGCTATAATACCTTAGATTTTATTAATAATGGCAAAGTTGACAAAAGAAAGGAAATTATATAAAACCTGTGTATTGTTTCAGTTTAATTTGCAGTATTGTTTCTATTTCTCGCCTTTGTGAAGGATGTGAAGACTTTAGGTAGGGTGCTGAAGACATTTAACGGAATGGTTGTAGAGATGAGCAATTTTAATGATGCTGATAGATTGGAGAAGTTGAGCCTGAAGAGATGGTTGAAAGGAGGTCGATAGAGATATTTAAAACGCTGAGGGCCCGGACAGAGTAGATAAGGCAAAACTATTCCTGCTGCAGAAAGGATTGAGCTCAAAAGGTCACAGTTTTAAGATAATTATCAAAGGAAACTATGGTGACATGAGGAGAAACATTTTCATGCTGTGAGTGTTTAGGGCCTGGATTGTACCAGCTGAAAATTAAATGGATGAAGGTTTAATGGAGGCCTCCAAGAGATAATTTGCTTTTTGTCTGAAAAAGGAGAAATTGTGCAGTCAAGGAGAGCCACATCTTCTCCTACCGAGAACCATCACCATTGTGGCTGGTGAAATTATCTCCCTTCGCACTACAACCATCCTGTGGTTTTGTTTCAATCTGCATCTCGCTGCCTGAGACTGTGGTAAACAAAGATTCAACCATTGAATTTGGTAAGTTCAAGAAGTAAAAAAATTGTGGGAAAGGGCAGGGAGCAGGATTAGCCACACTGACAGTTCAAATGTCCTTCTTTTGTACTGTAATTATTCTATGATTCAGTGCAGGGTTATTGCGTACACTACTAGCTGCTGTAGTTTTATGCTAGAAGTATCGTTCAAATTATACAGGACCAATTAGGACTGTTACTTGGTCCTTGAATGCAGTGGCAAGTAGCGCATTGCCTGTTCTAGTTAAAATACCAGTTTTGATTTCTAGGAATTTGGGTACTTGTATTTTGATATATAGTCTTGGTGACTGAACCTCTGCACCAGTAACACACATTTGTAAAATGATTCCTCTGAGATGAACATTCCACAATAGTGATTACACCCAAATTGCAATCAGTGTCATAATTGAGTTAATAAGCCTGAAAATCACATTCATGCAAAACACTTGACAGTACCTCATGTTACTGACCTAAGGCAAACTGCACATAGTATTCAATCTTAACAAAACCAGAATTCTGTGCAGTGCAATGTATGATAGCATTGTTATTAAATATTCATTTGTGACCTTGTAATTCACTTTCAACCCTGTTAGTTTATGAATTATGACATAATGTACAAACATTTAACAATGGTATCACGTGCCATACCAGCATTCTGAACCTGCCACTCAATACCAGGTTTGCCAGCACTTGTTATCGAAAGGTCAAAGGAACGAATTTTATTCCTTCGCATGCTTCATTGAGTTTTCTTTGGCATTAGATTAGCAAACATTCTGCCATGGCAGCCACAAGTAAATGTCTTTTCAAATTTTGTTTCAAAGTTCCTAATGATGTCCAAGAATGTCCATATAGAATGAATTGATTGCATGTGGCACTGAATGTTAGCTTTTCTGAGGACTAATTTTCACAATTTTTCAAGCATTTCATTATAAGCAATTAATCATCATCCACTTGCAATCTATTTATTAATTTTCACATGTGTGACAATGTGCAAGTTTCAAGCCAAAATGGATGGCATGGATTTATTCTATTGGTAAAGAGGTTGCTTGATATCAGCGAAGAAGTGCAAATTAGGATAATGTCTATGCCAACGATCCCTAATAGGCACCAAATCAGTAAGTATGGCACTTCAGAAACATTGGCATATTTGTTACCATAAGAAAAGTGAGCTGCTGGAAAGCCTCCTCTTTTATTGATGTTGGGAAACTGCAGAATCATGCTAGTTTGATGCTGTCAAAAATATGGCATGAATAGGAAAAGCCAGTTGGCTCTGGGGTAGCACCATTGCTGATAAGTCAGAAGGGTTTGTGTCCAAATTTCAGTCCAGAGTTTATGTCAAATTCACGTTGAGATGTTAATGCATTGAGTTAAACAGTCATGCTGGGGAACTGAATGCTAATTTCTTCACTGGGAATGTATCCCATGTGTCAAACTCTCAAGGACAGTCTCCATTAATTCAGAAGCTTTTGATTTGCACTCTGGAGATTTTGGGATTGACGCTTCTGTGCAGTACTGAGGGAGGGCTGCACTGTTTGTAGTGTTCACATGAGGTGTTAAACAGAGGCCCATTTTGTTCTCTTAGGTAAATAGGCAAGATCTAAAACAATACCCTCAACAAACTGACCAGCAGTGGAAGATTATCGGGTCATTATAACTTAGCTTTTTTAAGAGAGTTTGCTGCGTACAAATTAGCTGTTTCATTTCCTATATCAAATGTTTGCACTTAATGAGGTGCGAGGTAATTTGGGACCTCCTTAGATTATGAAAGACACTCTTTCTCATTAAAGGTGACAAGGTTACAAAAAGCTGATTTTATTAAACCTTCACCAAGCTTTCCTTGATCTGTGTTTTATAATTAAATGTTCACAGGAGGAATCTCTTTTTTGGTCATGTGCTTTTACTTCTGAAAACTAGAATAGAATAGGATATCCTTTATTGTCATGTGTACTCAAGTACAGAAGTAGAGGAGTACAGTGAAAAGTTTACAATGTTGCTTCCTATCGCACCATCTTAAGGATAAATTACCAACGTACAAATCTTAGATACAAAACAAGGAATAAAAATGTAGCTGCATTACTTTATAGAGATTCATAGGATAAGTTAGAATTATGACATAGTTTAAAGGATAGACATTACAATCAGATAAACAAATTACAAATACACATTACATTTCAGTAACTCAATGCAGGCGCTTCCACACATGGTCTGACCGCCTACGCCAGACCCCAGACCAACACCATCCCCGCTCCGCTCCAAGCCTGCAGCCGACTCCTCATCGGGTCTCAGCTGCTCCAAGCTAAGTTTACCCCAGGACTTGATTCCTTGCATCATCCTCCACCAGGGACTCGCTTCCCTGTTCTGGGAATTGTTTCCCTGTGCCGATCTCTGCTCCGGGACTTACTTCCCTGCTCTGGGACACACTTCCCCGCTCTGCGACTCGCTTCCCTGCTCTGGGAATTGTTTCCCTGTGCCGATCTCTGCTCTGGGACTCACCTCCGGGTCTCACCAGCGACAGCTCCAGTCTGGAGTCACATCCTCCATTCACCTCTGGGTAAGTCCAAATCAAAAGTTGAAAAAAAGTGCGGAAAGGAGAAAAAATTGAGAGAAAGAAAGAAAAGAAAAACACATGGAGCAGATGAGCTCCAGATGAAACGTCTTACTCTGACACCATCTTGCATTGCTATGAGGTCAACTAAGGTCTCAGACACTTGGCTTGTCCTTGCTCCTACAGTACATGGATACTGCTGGCCTGGACTTGAATAACCTTTCCTTTTGTCACTTCTGGCTGAGTTCAGAAATGCAGAAATTCTTCATCAAACTCAATCCTAAGTTTGATTTCCTTCTCATTTCCATGTTTATTTTATTGAGGCTTCTTTCTTTTCCTTTTAAAATTAACTTGCCTTCCTTCCTCTTCACTGCTTTCAAAATTCTAACATAGGGCTTTATTGTTTCAAGCTAATATTTCTTTGATTCCATCTCTATTGACTTAACCAAGCTGCAATGAATTTAAAAAAATTTCCATGTCACAATTTCATCTACACAAGTGCCATAATCCTTCATTGCTGTCCTTGTCAAGGTCCAATAACTTCACTTACCACAGTAATTAAGGCAAAATCCACATCAAAAAATGCCTCCAAGACTATACTTTCATAACTCTTCCATTTGTAGTTCCCTATATTCGCTCATCATTTAATTCTCAAGCCTTTCATCAATCCTTCTAATAGATAATAAAAACAATGCTTGAAGTATGGCTCTCATGTTAGTGAAATTATTTTTTAAACTAACTTTCCATCAATGGCAAAATTCAATACTCCTAAGATTTACATAACAGCATAAGAAATATGAATAGGAGTAAGCCATTCATCTCTCCATCCTGCCCTACCATTCTCAACCCCAGGCCTCAACTCCTTGTTCATTCCCTCGTCCTCAATTTTTCAAAAATCTGTCTACCTTCTCTTTAAATACTTTCCCAATCCAGCCTTCAGAATTACTTGGGATAGAATTCCTGACATTTACAATAGGCTGGGAGAAGGGAGAACCTTTTCAAATCAGTTTTAAATGAATGTCCCCTTATTCTGTCACCGTGTCGCCCTAGTTTGAGATTGCCATGCTATTGGAAATATTTTCTCAACATCTATTCTGTCAAGATCTTGTATGTTTCAATAAGATCATCCCTCATTTTTAAAAATCTAATGAATAAAAGTTAACCTATTTAACCATTCCTAATATGTCAACCCTTTCACCCTAGGAATCAACCTCATGGGTCTATTTTGTACTGTCTCCAATGTCAAAATATCTTTCTTAAATGTGGAGCCGAAAGTATACACAGTAGTCTAGTACAGCCTCACCAACATTCTCTACAGTTGTAACAAGATTTCCCTAATTTTAAACTCCAACTTCCCAGTAATAAAGGCCAAAATTCCATCTGCCTTCTTATTCACTTGCTACACCTGCAGAACCTTCTGTGCTGCAGATATTTTGAGTCTCTCTACATTTCAGTAAAGCTATGCATTTTGATTTTTCCTACCAGACGCATTTTCCTACATTTTCCAAGAAGTTTCAACAAGTTTCTGCCCACTCATCCATCCTATCCCTAATCCCCTTGCAGATTCCTTACATCCTCATCACAACATTACCTACCACTTATTTTTGTGTCATTAGTAAACTTGGATACATTACACACTGACCTCTCCTCCAAGTCATTTATATAGATAGTAAATATTTGAGATCCCAGGTCTGATTGTTGTGACACTTCACTAGTGACATCTCTCCAACTTGCAAAAGACCCAATCATCCCAATTCCCTCTCTTCTGCGTGTTAACCATTCCTTAGTTCATTCCAATGTCTTGTCCTCCATACCATGAACTTTTAATTTGTGTGACAACCTTTTATGTGGTACCTTATCAAATTTCTTCTGAGAATCTAAAAGCACCCGACGTACCAGCTCCCCTTTGTCAACGTGGCTTGTTATTTCCTGAAAGAATGCTTGTAAATTTGTCAAACATGATTTCCCTTTCGCAAAACCATGTTGACTCTGTCCAATTGCATTAAGCTTTTCTAAATGTCCTGCTATTTCTTCTTTAATTATGGGTTCGAACATTTTTCCAATAACAGATGTGGTGCGGTTTGTGTTAGAGAGTGCACTACATCTCTGTGTGTACTTCATCTCAAATACAGAAGTGTGTTTTAACACATTCTGGCAATGTATTCATTTCCATTTTCCTGTTACCACTGTCGAAGATTATCCAATTAGTAGTGAATTCTGGGAAATTTCATGCTGTGGGCAATTTCATGCTCTTGTCTAATAGCAAAATGTATTCGGAATCCTCAGAGTCATTTTATTGAACACTATTACAGCCGAGAGAGAGAAGTCTTTTATTGAACTCTGATCCCAGAGGTGAGAGAAAAATATTCTTAAATCATTGTTCCATGCAGCTTCCTGTCGAGAGGAGACCTTCATCACATTAACCTGGGCTTGATTTAAACACAAGTTTCAAAGGTGAAAAAATCAGTACTTTAAATCATTGTGCCATCAAGTTCTCTCACGGAACTAGATCTGATCATTTTAACACTAAATTAGTTGAACTGGTAGTTTCTCAAGGATTGGGATGCATTTATTGTCCTGACGAATTCTAGCACTAGTCTGTCAGAAGGAGAATAGCTTGACATTATTGAGCCTGATGTTTTCAAATTCAATGTTCTCTTTCTTGGCAGCCTCCTTTGTGACTCCTCTGTTCTTCCTTCCTCAGTAAAGCAGCTATTGAACACACTGTCATTTACTCTGCATTTCTTAGGGTAAGTGGCCCTACATTCTGGGTGCAATACTTATTGCTATTTGATTAAGATCATAAAGAAAATTGAATTCCTATTCTGCCTGAATTTTTAAAGCTAAAAGCTGCCTGAGAACTGGGCTAAATGTATTATAGACTGGCCTTGGTATGAAATATTGATATATAAGAAATTGTATCATTTGAGATTTCAAAATGATTCAATAAATATATTTTATTTATTTACTTGCAAAACAGAGGGGGCACTTTTTACAGTAAAAATTTGCCATAAAATATTTTTAAGTATTGGCAGCTGCGCGTATAGTTTGTTAATAACTACTACAGCGTCTGTTAGGAATAGTTAACTTTTTTTTACACATCTCTTGTCTAACATGCCTGGAGTGAAATTCAGTGATGGTTCAGCCTCTGTAGATCAGAGCAGGCGCATAGGAGGGGACAACAAGTGAAAAACAGGGAATAAGGGTGATAAATAACCAAAAAAAGGGAAGATTCAGAAAGAGAATGAAATAATGACAATGTAAGAACAGGAAGAATGAGGAAATATAGATTTGATCCTGAAAGAACAGAGTTTGATAGAGCTGTTGCCTGAACTGTGGAGTAAAATGTTTGAATGTAATTTTGACAGATTGTGGGAAAAGCGAACATTTGCTTTTTCCCGTTTTTGTTGCTCCTCTGTTAACCTAATCATATGGTTTCAATCTTCCTCTTACTCTCTAAGGATCCTATGTCATGATACTCCTACCCTCCTCTATCTTGAGCTCTGTTAGTATCGCCGAAATTAGTAACTTCAGTCATCAATATCTAGAGCCACATTAATCAGGGAGTGACATCTCAGCATAAAAGAAAACACTGAATGCGAGAATAGCGCCAAATCAAAAATACATTAATATGAAAGAAGTTGCAAATAAAGCCTGCAAATGGACCAATTATTTTGTTGTGTGATTAGCTCTTTGTAACCACACAGACTCATTAGTATTCCTGCTAACTAAAGAGCATAATTTTTATTAAATAACATTCTGACTGAATATTTAATACAACTTTCATGACAATTGATAACTGAAATAATGCAAATAAACTTAATTTAGTTTTGATATTTCACTTTTAGATTATTGCTTCAGATTCTTCCACTCTGCAGTCCTGGGCATTATCCACTGACTGAAAGAGTAAATTTTTAAACCCTTCTTACACATTTGTTCATATCATTTTGCAACCGGCTGTAAAGGAATTAGTGATGCTCTACTTTCCCTTATAAGAAGTTGTAATGACCCTTTGACTTACATTTAATGGAGATTAAGAGAAGCCTTCTCATAACACTTGAGTAAAAATATTAATTTTAAACATATTTTGACTTTTAAATGAATGTTTAATTGTGAGTTATTTTTAAGTTTGTACGCGAATGGGTTTATTTTACCTGTTAGGTTTTGTTTCCCGACAAGATATTTATTACATAGCAGTCAGATGATATAAAAGAAACATTCTGCATTTGACAGCATGTCAAAGAGAGCAGTGTAATGTACACAAGAGCGCTGCCTGACACTGGATGTTTATCTATGTGCTGTTGCATTTTGCAGCAATCTATTAATGAAAACCAGGTTTCCTTTACTAGAAAAGGCCCCCGCTCTCTTATGTAGAAAATATATATTTTACAAAAGGCAGCCAGTTCACAGCAGCTTTGGGAAAGGGCTGGCAGGCAGTCTGCCTGGCTACACTCTCAGGCCTGGATTTGTGGCATGAGGTGTGGCCCATGTTGTTGTGGAGGGGATGGAAGGAAATTAGAGAAAAGAGAGAGGACAATGCCACAGAATTGAGGGGGCAGACCATTTGTTTGATAATGTGCTGAATATAAACTTATAACTATACATTTTTAGATCAGATGCTTGCCTATGAGTTACAAAGTTGTAATTACATTGAGAAGTTCTGATGATATAATAAAATGGTTTATAAAGATCCAACAGAACCCCTGGGGTTGAAATAGTACAGTCTTAGACTCGGCAACAGGCATCTGCTGCTCTTTATTATGTATCATCTGACATTTATTTTAAAAATAAAATTTGTTTTGGTACTTCTTTATTGTAATGTGTGGGTTAGCTAACCATGCCAGATACAGTGTAGAGTACACTTGGGTGAAATGTTAATAAAATAAGTGAGGTAGGAGTTTAAAATATCGTCTTATACAGCTGGTATCAATAGAATAAAAGAATAAGGGAGAGACAGATTACAAGCAATGTTCCATCATATATTAGAGAACATATGAATTAGAAGCAGGAGTAGGGGACTCTGATTCTCAGGTCTGCTGTGCCATTCAGTTAGAGGTTGCTGATTTGAGCACTTTACATTCCCACATAATCCCATAAATCAATGTATCTGTTCCACACTGTTTAGATTACCAACATGTACTACCCATAGAATGGCCAGACTAATCTAATATATATATAGAATGTTAGAGATCCCACAAACTGCTTGATATAATCTACACACATCACAGCATGTGCTATACACACAAGGTTATTTCTTTTATGGATAAACTTATGGAGCAGCTTCAGGGCAATGAAGTAACCCTCAGAGGCCAAAGCAACTGAAAGCTGCATGAAGTGGGATGCAGAGCTTGCGAAGGCTTTTGAAGGAAGATGCCAGATGGTAGCATGTCCCAGAGTATGGATTTCAAGAAGGTTCTGCAAATAAAGTGGAAGAGTAAAGTGAGAGCCAAGTGATGAAGGCAAATGTCAAAAGGATACAGTGCAAATGCAATGAAATAAGGCTGCAGAATGTTGCTTAAGTATGGACCAGCAGTGGCATTGAATGGCTTCTAGATTAGGATAAGAAATTTGGAACTAATACATTGGATATTATCGGGAAAAATTTATTCTATCCAGGATAGTAGATTGGGTAGTTAGTGAAAACAAGATGAAGGTGATATATAATTTGTAAAAGGAAGAACTCCAAAAGTTAGCAAAGAGATTATTAGAATGATAAATTCTGCAGCAAAATAAGCATTTCTGAGGCAGTGGATGAACTGGGTACCAAGGCTGTGCATCATTAAGCTCAGTCTAGTCAGCTTGGCAGAGAGAGGACTGGAATATCAAGCTAAGGGATGGTGTTTTGCATAGTAGCTGAAATGGTTGGTGTCAGTTTTGCCAAATTTTAGTTGAAAGAAGCTCCTTTTCTGCTGAGGGCTAGATGTCAGCAAAACGGATGAACAGCAATGTATGATGTAAACTGTGGGATTTATTTTACATTTTGAAATGTTAATTATTGTGAGTTTGCGTTTCTGGTTTTTGAGTTAGTAACTGGTAGGGTTTTTGTGTGTCTGAAATTAATTATGAACTTATAACTATTTCTGTAGTAATGGTAATTTATTTTAGTTCAGTTTTTCAGGCCTGGGTTTCGAGCGAATAAGTTTTGTGTGCACCATGAATGGACTTTTGTTCTTCAGATTTTGTTGTGACCCAACTAGATGAATAATGGGACATCAAGGTTTGCTAAAGAGTTCTGGGACTTTATTTTTACGCTGAAGGCAAGCACCCTCAGCGAAGAGGGAAAGACTTTTACTGACACTTGTAACTTGGAGTGAGGCAGTCCTGTGAAGGCCTTGATATAGAATAGTTGTGCAGAAAACTGTTCCTGAGAAGGAAAGCATATATAGTAAAATATGTTACCTTGGAGTGTAAAGTTATTGTTAGTCCCAGACCAGAGGTGTTGGAATAAAATCCTGAAGAGACTATTTTAAAGCCTGTTAAAACAAAAACAAATTAAAATATGATCTATCAAGGCAGGCTCCTGCCTGAGATCTCACTTGTGCGGTAATGACATCAGCTGGGGCCGTGGTTGTGGAGAAACAGAAGATACAAACAGAGAGTTGAAGCTAAGCATCATCAGCAAACACGGAAGGCACAGAAGTTGAGCATAAAGAAGAGAGATGGTGGAAGAGATTGAACTTGTCAATAATGTTAAATTCTGTCAAAAGGCCAAGAAGACAAAGAGGTATTATAGACTGATTTTAGCATATTAAAAGACTTTGTCTATGAAAGCAGTAGCGCCGAGGACAGGGCAGGCAACTGAATTGAAGAAATTTGAAAACAAATTGATGAGAGCAGGGTCACAAAGCAGGATGTAAAGGACACATCTGAGGATATAAAAGAAAGAGGAGATTGGTGATAGGACAATTGGTGATTGGTGATGGGCTGGAATGGAAGGATTCAGGATGAGTGCGTTGTTGTTGTGGTCTGGAAGAGTGAATAAGACAACCTGAAAAGGAAAAGCGGTGTGCGGTGACCTAGGAAAGAGTTGAGGGATTAGGTCACATGAGTGTGGAACAGATGGTGTCAGTTTTTGGGGGAAATGGGGAAGTTGTAGAGAAAGTTACTGTTACTGCTGTTGAAGATGAAAGTAGACAAGGTGTGGCACTGAGACAAGTGGTCAGCGATGTTGGTTAGTTGGCAAGAAGTGAGGCCTGGGATTGTCCTTTACCTTTTCCTCATCCACCAGAAAAATACAGGAGTTACAGAGAGATTGAAATAGGGAAAAGAAGGACTTGTTTAGATGATAAAGCAAGATTATTAGCGAACAATTGTCATTTTATGGCACTCAGTTTTAAATGACACACATGGTGGGTACACTATATGTTACATTATACCATGTATTCCATATTGGCCTTTAAATAATATTCCTTGCAAATTTTTTTTACGATGTAGAATTATTATGCATTGGCGTTGTCTATGAAGTTCTTAAAGTAATGGGAACATTGATAAAGAGTCCATGACTGGTAGATTTATGAAGATGTTCAATGCTGTACTTGCTGACTAAATAGCTTTGGCTCTCTTCCTTTTTAACAGCTCATAATTGCAGTTTAATTTCACTGAAAAGCAGCTTCAATGATTTAAACATACTTTTCAGTGGAATCTGGATAAGAAGCCCTGTCTACAGTTTCATGTTAGTACATTGCTGTATATTCCGAGATTTGTTTTTAATATGGAATTGGCTGCTAGTTATATTAACTGTAGTATCTCCTTCACTGATCCGTTGCAAGTTTATGCTGGAGTCTGTAAAAATAAATTATTGCTGTATTTTGTTATTTCATCTGTGTTTTTCTTGCTAAGGTTTGCTTCTTAACTTAATGTACTAATCTGTGGTACTGTGTCTGGGCTTTGCTGAATACACAGTAGTTGGCAGATGCCAAAGTTACGAGATGGACGATTCAAAGATTGGGAAAATGACACTGTGGATTTTATCCTTGAATCAGACAACATGACTGACACAGCCATTTTAAGGCACAATAGGAGGCCATTTGGTCCACAGTGCCTGTGCTAACTCTTGGAAAGAGTCATCCAATTAGCCCCATTCCCCTGTTTCTGCCTCATATGGCTGATATTTTCTCCTGATAAAGGATTTATCCAATTTCATTTGAAAGTTATTGTTGAATCTGCTTCCACTAACCTCTCATGCAGTGCGGTTTTCATATTTCCTTTGCCAAAGTGTTTGGTACTTATCATAGAAACTTTGTCAGTAAAACATATTGAAGTTAAGACAGTGCATTTAAAGAATGGTGGACTTTGATTTTGGCTCAAAGCTTGCATGTCAGGTTTTTCTTTGCTTTGATTGTGGTACAGATTGAGACGCAATTGAATCCAAAAAGCGAACAAAAAGCTTTCTCAACTGATTCCAACCCTCAAGCCAAAAATGGATATCTGAGAATCAATTTCTTTTATCTTGTCCTTTCCTGAAGATGTTGACTCTTTTGCTCCTCACAGATATCTTGCCATGGTTATTGTTTTTAAAAAACAAGTCAGAATGCTGATATACTGTGTACCATCACAGTGACTTTTGTCTTACTCTTGCCTGACATTCATACATACATATCCCAGCAGGAACTATTCAATCAACATCAGAAATAGGAACTAAATTGGATTTCCTTGTCCTTGCCTTCCATGTTTCAAGCACCGTGAGATCAACTACTGACTTTTTACTTGGACCAGACTCAGGTTAATTTACACATTACCAGCTCCATATTGAACCTGGAACTGTCCTAATCTGCACAATTTTATTACATATCCCCTTCACCAAGTGAACTATTAGGTGTAATGATTGTAATGAAGTCATCCAGGTGGACCTCATAGAATATGAGTTCCCTGATTGGAGCTGTCAATCTGGTCCAATCAGGGAACCCTGGCTGACAGTTATAAACAGGAGTGTCAGAGGTTCTGCTCACTCAGAGAGCTGGCTGTGAGGAAGCCGGACCAGTGCCAAATACTATGCACATGTGAAAAAAGGTGACTTGGTGACAGGATACAGACGGCTTCTGTGGAGTTATTTCAATGGTAATGAGAGAAAAACACACTTCTGAAGAAACTTTCTTGCATCAGGCATCTTGGAGTTGGGGTAAGCTTTTTTTCTGGCATCATGCTGTTATTTGGGAAGCTTGACTCTTTTGAAACTGCCTTTGAAGACTGAGTCCAGTATGTGGAAAGAATGTGTTATTTTTTAAGGCAAATGACATTGGGGCAGATGAGAAACAATGTGTAATTCTCCTAATAGTCTGTGCATGTCCTAAGTGTGCATAGGGCACTTAGGTCAAATAGCAAATGTGGATGCACTGAGCTGCCTCCCATTGGCAGATACACCACCAGTGGTATCGCTGCCTGAAGAGTCCATAATGGTTTTAAATTTTCCAGACACAATTCCAGTCACAGCTGACAATATCAGAGTTTGGATGCAGTAGGATCCCGTCCTGGCAAAACTGAAACAGTTGGCGGTGATTGGGAAAACCAATGGGCCATCAGAACCAGATTTGAAACAGTTTTGGTCCTGGAGAGACCAGATTACAGTAGAGGGTGGTATGTTATCATGGGAATCAAAAGTAATTGTCTTGAGGAAAGGTTTCCACCAGATCCATCAGGGTCATTCCAAGGATTTCCAAACTGAAGATGTTGGTGGGAGGTTACGTTTGGTGGCCAGGCCTCGATGGAGACATAGCTGCATTGCTCATACAGTGCCCAGAGTGCCAACAAGGATAACATTTTTTTAATTCATTCAGAGGATGAGGGCGTCTCTGGCTAGGCAGCATTTTTTGCCCATCCCTAATTTCCCAGTGGGCAGTTATGAGTCAACCACATTGCTGTGGGGTTGGAATCACATGTAGGCCAGACCAGGTAAGGATGGCAGTTTCCTTCCCTAAAGAATGTTACTGAACCAGATGGGTTTTTCCGACAATTAGCGATAGATTTATGGCCATTATTAGACTCTTAATTCCAGATATTTATTGAATTCAAATTCCACGATCTACCATAGTGGGATTTGAACCCAGATCCCCAGTACGTTACCTGGATCTCTGGATTAACAGCCCAGTGGTCATACCACTAGGCCATTGCCTCCTGCTAGTAGTTTCTCCCATATTCATGGGAATGGCCGGTAAAACTCTGGACTCGGTTACACATCAACTATGCAGGTCCTTGAAGGACAATTCTTAGTCATTGTGGATACACAATCAAAGTTGCTGGTCTTGCATTGAGTTTATTCATCAAACACAGGAATGATGATAGAAAAGCTACTCGCATCTTTTGCAGTACATGGACTCCTGGAAGTGTTGATCGCAGGTAATGGGCCATTGTATACCAGCAGGGAATTCAAGCATTTTCTAAAGTTGAATGGTATTCTACAGATAGGGACAGCTCCATATCACCTATCATCCACTGGTCTGGTACAAAGAGCAGTCCAAACTTTGAAGCCAGACTTAAGGAAACAGCCTACAGTTCACGAGATACCAAACTGTCCTGGTTCCTATTTGATTATCGGACCACCCGTCATGCAACTACAGGGACAGCACCAGCAGAGTTGATAATGGGTTCATGCATTGAAGATACCTCGGATTCTGAGATGGATATGACAGATGTCACCACCTCGATACCTTTGCTTGAAGGGGAGAATGAATTTCTTCCGAGATGCTCTGAGCACAAGAGGTGAGCTACTGTGTGTTGCACACCGCCCGTATCAGAGGCAGAGCTTGAGGAACCTGATCCAGTGCTAAAGTGCTCCCGGAGGAGCTACAAAAATAAAGAACCAAAGTCCTCATACCCAGAGGGGGAGGGATGTAGTGATTGTTACGAGGTCAGCCAGGTGGACCTCATAGAATGGGAGTTCCCTGATTGGGGCTGTTAACCTGGTCAATTTGGAGAGCTCTGGCTGACGGATAAGTACTTCAGTACCAGACATCCTGTTCAGTCTGAGATCTGGCTCTGAGGGAGTTGGATGAGTGTCAAGGACGTTCCACACGCAAAAAAAGTGCGACCTTGGTGATGGGATATCAGTGAAGTTGTTTCATTAGGGAATGCAGAAAAATCATATTTTTCCATGGCATTGATTTATTTTCTTTGTTCCTGTGGTAATGGTTTCTCCAAAGTTGATTTGGGGATGAGCTGCTATTGGTCTTCCAGCTTTGAAAACCCATTTGCTGTCCTTTTTGGAGTTTTTAATAAACTCATTGATGGGATGCGGCTAGGACTAATTGTCCAGAGGTCAGTTAACGGTCAACCACATTGCTGTGGGTCTGGAGTCATGTGTAGGCCAGACCAGGTAAGGACGGCAGTTTCCTTCCCTAAAGGACATTAGTGAACAAGATGGGTTTTTCCTGACAATTGACAATGGATTCACAGTCATCATTAGACTCTTCATTCCAGACTTTTTTTGTTGAATTCAATCTGCGATGGCAGAATTCAAACCAGAGTATCCAGAAAATTGGCTGAATTTCTGGATTAACAGTCCAGCTGTCTCCTCCCCTTTTATCTGTGAGTGACCAATGAGATCACTAATTTATCAATCCAGACAAAATTAATCTCAGGTGTTTTCTCCTGAGACCATTTGATGTTAGGACCTGCATTTGATCCAATCATTGGGGTTTCGAACCGACTGCAAATTCCTACATCAGGTACAGTGGAACTGAAGGGACAACACCATTACTGTTTTCTGAATAGATCCAGGCATTAAAGCTTGCTCAAAGGTAGGGGTCAAGGTACTTTATGTTGGATTTGATTTAACAAGATCATTTAAAGTATAAATCAGACAGACCTATTGTCCTCCACATAGATGGTAATAAAAGTGATAAACATTTTCATTTTGGAACGCTTTTGTTTACAATTCCTAATTAGCTCCTGCACTGCTGCCCCACAGCAATACTCTATATAGCTCGGTGTAAGTGAAATCTTCACTGTCTTTAGATGTTCTTCCATTCGAGATAAATACAGGTCTCATTTCCAAATATCTTTTTGATTACAATTTAAATTCCTTCAAAACAAAACAAATTTCTAAACATGCTTTAATTTAAAAATAATGAATAGAATATTGTTTATTTGGACATATGGAGCCTGCATTAGCTTTGTGCCTTGCTCATCCCTGGGAAATGGAGGCAGGACCTCTTGTGGACCCCATGAATCCTGCACTGTCACCCCTCTGAGCTGGGTGCTCTCTGTCCTCCACTGGGGTTTGCTGTTGGTCCAGATCCTCCCGCTTTCAGCTTCTTAGCCAATAGTGAACTGAAGTCAGCAGCTACGCAATCTGATTACCGTGTCATAATTTCATGATATCTCACTTGTTTTTCTATGTTTGTTAAGGTAGGGAGCTGAATATTAATGAAGCACATTGTAATGTTTAGCCATCTGTGATCCCCCTTAATCAACAACTCACTGTTCATTGGTGAGGAGCTTGCCTTGCTGCTGTGAAATAACATCAAAGATGTAACGAGTTGCTCCCAACAGCAGGAAGGCCTTGCTGGACTCCTGGTCTGATTCTGCCTCAAATCTCCACATTGCTCATCCTTCTAAGATTCTGGTTGTAATAATTAAATTGACAGCATACACCAATGTACTCATGTACATCTGTTTAGGAGGAATTTTTATTTTTGTGTACTGTCTCAAGGTCATTATGCTTTTAAGGTCACCACTGTAATATAGCATGTGACCTGAGGATATAAAAATCTCAAACTCTATTTTGCTTTGGATCACTGGAAGCATGACACCCAACTGGAACATTCTCCTCCATCTTGACCAAATGGTTTAACATAAGCCTGGGATGCTTAAGGAATGTACTGTTTCCAAATAGTGTTGCATTGTAACAAAATATCTTTTGGATTTTTCAATATGACGATATCCACTCCCAATTATATCTGTATTGGAAGATAATATCAGTGTTGCTGCATCAGGTAAAACACCCTCTTGGAGGGAATTCCGCAGCAGGTCCTGTATCCAAACATACCTTGCTAGATCTCTGAAAGCCCGCCCAATCCCAGATTCTACAGAGGTTGCTAGAAAACACAGCGCAGTCTTTATTCTAAAAGTACAAAGAGTACATAACCTCAGTTGCGGATATTGGTCCAACATAGGACAACGAATCCACAATCCCACCTCCTGGATGAGTACATCTTGGAAATGGAAAGGGAAATATTTCTTTACTCCAAAACAGGACTTTTTTTTCCCCCTCTGGTCTGATAATCATAGAACTACATTCATGTCAAGTAAGTGAAACATTATTTGTTTCTTAAATGCAGTGTTTTTTTTTTAAAGCACACATTGTCATTTCAAGCCAAGCTTTGCTTTGCTTAATAAGGCAGAACTGCACAGACCAATATATTGTCACCTCACTAGGCAAATGCTTTGAAAGATTCCCTTGACATAAACTAGCACCGTAATAATTCATCTTGAAAGCTGCATAATAATTAACCTAATATAGTAAAAACAGAATTTATGGAAAGTTGACTGGATGTTTTTGGTAAAGGATTTTCCGGGGCATGCTTTGTGAAACAATCCCACTTAAATTAAAGAAAAATCTTGTGAAGGAACTGAGCAGTGATCAGGGTCTCACTGTGCCCAGTGATAGGAAACTGAAAATGAGTTACGTGCCAAATAGCAGACTGCTGAGTGGAGAACAACTAAGGATTATAGTGGAAATAAACCTGCTGAAAGTTAGAAAGATAACAAAGCGATCTTTAGGGAAAGGAGGAAGGAAAAGCACAATATGTTTTGCAGAATTTTGCTGCTCAGCACAAAATATATCCATTCAGGGCTCATTGGTTGCGAATTACATGCAGGAAGTTACGCTAAATGCGGCTTTGATTACATGGCAGCAAAATTGAATGATTATTAAAATTATACAATTATTTAAGTATTCTTAAAGCCACAAATGGACCTTTCACATGTCTGAACTCTGTCTGAACTATGTAAGGATTTGGTATTTTGTGGTCTAAAGTTTGGTTCTGCCAAGTCGAGTTGATAAAATGTTTTCAGTCAGAAGTTTCAACTGGGGTATTTACTGAAATACTTTGAATTGGTACTGTTAGTGAGGCAAACATTGTAGAAGAGAATTAGGATATTAGTTTTTAATATGGTAGCAATGAGATATAATTAGCAGTGCAATGATGTTCAATAAAATGCACGGGAGGCAATGGCCTAGTGGTATTATCGCTGGACTGTTATTCCAGAGACCCCGATAATGTTCTGGGGACCTGGGTTTGAATCCTGCCACGGCAGATGGTGGAATTTGAATTCAATAAAATATCTGGAATTAAGAATCTAATGATGACCATGAATCCATTGCTGATTGTCGAAAAAAACCCATCTGGTTCACTAATGACCTTTAGGGAAGGAAACTGCCATCCTTACCTCATCTGGTCTACATGTGACTCCAGACCCACAGCAATGTGGTTGACTCTTAACTGCTTTCTGGGCAATTGGGGATGGGCAAAAAATGCTGCCTGGCCAGTGACGCCCACATCCCGTGAATGAACAAAGAAAAACAAAATAAGCAAGCATTTGCTGTGTATCATTTGGAAACACACTGTGAATGTGAAAGAAACTTGATTTTTCTGCTGTTTATTTACACGATTGTCCATTAGGGGACATGGGTGTCTGATGCCAATGAATCTAGTAGTTATAAAACACCAGATGTTCTCCTTGCCTATTGGAGAATTTCTCCTTTCATAAATCAAAAACAAAACAGACTGCACAGATCACAAAATTACCTTAAGACTATATGGCTCTACTTCCCACCTCGAGGTCCATTTAATTTTCTTTTTTAGCTGAGAAAGTTGGCAGCTTCTGATGGAAGACAGTTTAATTTGTATTCTCCAATTCTTGCATTCAGGTGTGATGGGGTTTAAAGTAATGAATGACTCATTTGCAAATCAATGTAAGTCAAGCACACTACACTTTCACCTGACTACTATGTTTTACTTTTGACAAATAACTTACATCTTTATTTGCTGCTTTACCAGCTTCTCAGATTATCCAAAATACTTAAATCACACAGCACAGAAGGAGACCATTCAGCCCATTACCACTGTCTTTGCCTGCCACAAAAGAGCTGCACAATTAATTCCTCTCCTTCCCTCTTTAGTCACAGCTCCACAAATTTGTTTCTTCAAACACATATATCTAATTCCCTTTTGGATGTTATCACCACCCTATCAGGCAATGCATTCCAGATTATGCTCGCTAGCAAAAGATGTATCCTCGTCTCCCTTCCTGATCCTTTTTCCAATTCTTTTAAATCTGTATCCTTTGATTGTTGATCTTCTTGCCTATTGTATGAGTTTGTCTTTATTTTCACTCTTGAATCTTCAGTGGAGTGGAGTGTCATGAACATTGGACATTTTCACAACATGGTTAGGGAATTGAATGAATGCCGCTCATTTAGATCCCTAGTTTTTAACTTGTAATGATTCAAGTTAGAGCAGATCAAGGTGGAGCTTCTGTCCAAACAAGTTCACAGTTAGCTTATTTCAAAACATTTAGAGATTCCTTAAGGATAGAAAGATAAAAAAGGCAGATATCAAGATTTAGGTGAGTCCAAAGACAAAAATAATATAGTAGAACATCCCCAAGTCTCTGTGGTACATCACTGGAGGCTCATTGCTTGAGTTCTTGCTGCTGAAATGAAAAGATCAACACTTGAAGTCAGATCCAGCAGCTCTGAAGGCTTTGTTTCTCAAATAGTTGCAGTTTTCTTCCACAGAAAGATTCAGCATGAAGAGAGAGGAGACTTATGGTTTCTGTTTATTCAGACATTGTTTATTTAGCCACCCAGAATACACTCTATAGCAGACCATTAACTATTTCTCTTTAGAGAAGGTTTCCTTCCAGATGGTTCAGGTTGGGATTGCCTTTTGGCAGTACAGCTTGTCCATTTGATCATTCTTAGTTGGTAGAATAAGATGGCCACTATTAACAAGGGGCCTTTGCAAAAAGCTAAATCATGTTTCACATGAGGCGCTGGTATTCTAGAAGCAATCCTTCTACTGAGGGTCTGAAGCTCTTATTCTGTGGCTGTGTATGCTGTCACAATGAGTCATTGATGAAAACAAGCGTGGGGCTGATGAAACTACCTAATCTGTTCGATGAGAGCCTTTGAATGTCTGGGTGTGTCACTCGGTAATCCATTCTGAGTATGTTGTTGTTCCTCAGGAGACTTGTAGCAGCCATGTTTTTAGTTTTCTTGTCCAGTTACAGTCAGGTTAACCTTTTCATTACAAAAAACGGTCACTTTTAATCATGCTTTTTCGAAATTTCAGCAGGTAATAACTAGGTCATTGTGATAGCTATTACTGTTCATAGAATCCCTACAGTGCGGAAGCAGGCTATTTAGCCCATGCATTCCATACCGATCCTCTGAAGACCACCCCACCCAGACCCACCCCCTAACCTGGACACTATGGGCAATGTAGCATGGCCAGTCCACCTATCCGACACATCTCTGGACTGTGGGAGGAAACCCACACAGACACTGGGAGAATATGCAAACTCCACACAGACAGTCACCCGAGGCCGGAATCAAACCCAGGTCTCTGGCGCTGTGAGGCATCAGTGCTAAACACCGAGCCACCATGCTGCCCCAAATTGCTGGAAATTATTATGCAGGGAAAAAAATCTGTGCACTATATGAATACTAAAACAGCTATTCTGTTTGAGGAATGACTGATTACTCTGTTTTTGATAGTTTCTGTTGAGGAAGGATGTATCTAGGAAGAAAACCTATCTTCAAGAGGGGTGCCTATTGTGCTGTTTTAATCCATCTAGACAGCACTTCAATTTCATATCTCATCTAAAAGATTGTACTTTTTAAAAATGAAGTATTCTCTCAGTATGAACTGAACTGCCAGCCAAGAATATGTGCAAAAATTTGAGAGTAGGTCTCGAACCTATAACATTCTGACTGAACAAGAGACACTGAGTGAAGTTACCATTATAAATATATAAAGCCGACATTCACAAACTCTGGGTAGTGTCCCAGGCTAACAAACCATTCTACAGGCTATTAAACTTTTATGTATTAGGTGCCCAGATCAGCACATACCTGTTCTTTTTCCAATTATAACCCTACAAAAAATGGTAATGAATGGATTATGAGATGGTTATGCTTCTTACTGTTGATACAGATGAACTCCTGTGAGGAGAGCATCCAAACTGTTTAACTGAGCTGTTCGAGCGACATCTTTCATTTCAACTTTTTGTGTTGATTCATACTTGGAATTCAAAAGTCAATGTGTGACTAATGGCACAATTAGTTTTCAGGAATGCAGTCTTTAATGTATCATAAAAAATGTACCACATAAACACAGTGGCTACAAGGGCAGATCAGAGGCTAGGAATACTGCAGTGAGTAATTCACCTCCTGACTCCCCAAAGCCTGTCCACCATCTACAGGGAAGTAAACATGTGGCTGAAAGAGTGTTGTGGGAAAGAGGGTTTTCTTTTTGTGGGGCACTGGCATCAGTACTGGGACAGGAGGGATCCATATCGGTGGGATGGACTCCACCTCAACAGGGGCGGGTCCAGTGTTCTGGCCAAGATGGTAAATAGGGTGGTTAATCGGGTTTTGAACTAGTAAGTAGGGGGAAAGGAGAAGTGAAAGTAGAGGGAGAATAACAATTAATGTAAGGCAAAGCAGCAGGTTAGCAGGTGACCAGGAAGCTTCAATCCATTGAAAATTAGGAAAAAAGTTCAAGGGAAGGACAACTCAGGAGTTGTTAGTAATGGAGGTAATAGGACCCAAAAAGAAGTTGCACAGACTGGCATAACGTCACTTTATCTGAATGCTTGGAGCATTCGAAACACGTTGGATGAGTTGATGGTGCAATCATGGCAAATGGGTATGATTTAGTGGCCATTACAGAGACATGGTTACAGGATGGTCATGACTGGGAGTTAAATATCCAGGGGTATCAAACTGTTCGGAAGAACAGACAGGAAGGTAAGGGAGGTGGCGTTGCTCTGATTTTTAAGGATGATATCAGGGCGGTAGTGAGAGATGATATACTTTCTACTGAACAAAACATTGAATCCATTTGGGTGGAAATTAGGAATAGCAGGGAGAAGAAGTCACTGATAGTTGTGGTCTATAGGAAACCAAATAATGACATCGTGGTGGGGCGGGCAATAAACGTAGAAATAGCTAATGCATGTAAAAATGGTACAGCAATTATCATGGGGGATTTTAATCTACATATCAATTGGCCAAACCAGGTCAGTCGTGGCAGCCTTGAGGACGGGTTCATAGAATCCATCCGCGATAATTTCCTTGAACAATATGTAATGGAACCTAAGAGGGAGCAAGCTATCCTAGATCTAGTCCTGTGTAATGAGACAGGAATAATCAATGATCTCACAGTGAGGGAACCTCTCAGAAGGAGCAATCACAATATGGTCGAATTTAAAATACAGATGGAGCGTGAGAAGATTAAATCCGGTACCCATGTCGTGTGCTTAAACAAAGGAGACTATGTATGAATGAATGAGGGAGGAGTTAGCTAAGGTAGAATGGGAGCAAAAACTTTATGGTGGGTCAATTGGGGAACAGTGGAGGACTTTCAAAACAATTTTTCACAGTGCTCAGCAGAAATATATTCCAGTGAGAAGGAAGAACTGTAGGAAAAAAGAGAGAGCCAGCCATGGATGTCTAAGGAAATAAAGGAAAGTATCAGATTGAAAAAAAACACATACAAGAAAGCAAAGAGTAGTGGGAAACTAGTAGACTGGGAAATCTTTAAAGGCCAACAGAAAGCCACAAAAAAAGTTATGAAGAAAAGTAAGATAGATTATGAGAATAAACTAGCTCAGAATATAAAAACAGGCAGCAAAAGTTTCTATAAATATGTAAATCGTAAAAGAGTGGCGAAGGTAAACATCGGTCCTTTTGAGGCTGAGAAGGCCAATTTAATAACTGGGAATGAGGAAATAGCCGAGACATTAAACGGTTATTTCATGTAGGTCTTCACAGTGGAAGACACAAATAACGTGCCGAAAATGAATGGCAAGAAGGTTATAGCAGGTGAGGACCTAGAAACTATCATTATCACGAAGGAGGCAGTGCTGGGCAAGCTAATGCGGCTAAAGGTAGACAAGTCTCCTGGCCCTGATGAAATGCATCCCAGGGTACTAAAAGAGGTGATGGGGGAAATAGAAAATGCACTAGTAATTATTTACCAAAATTCACTGGACTCTGGGGTGGTTCCCACAGATTGGAAAACAGCCAATGTGACGCCACTGTTTAAAAAAGGAAGTAGACAAAAAGCAGGTAACTATAGGCCAGTTAGCTTAATTTCGGTAGTGGGGAAAATGCTTGAATCTATCATTAAGGAAGAAATAGCCAGACATCTGGATATAAATTGTCCCATTGGGAACACCCAGCATGGGTTCATGAAGGGTAGGTCATGTTTAACTAATTTGGTGGAATTCTTTGAGGACATTACTTGCATGGTGGACAATGGGGAACCTGTGGATGTGGTGTATCTGGATTTCCAGAAAACATTTGACAAGGTGCCATACCAAAAGCTGCTACTTAAGATAAAGTTGCATGGTATTACAGGTAATGTATTGGCATGGATAGAGGATTGGTTGACCAGTAGAAAGCAAAGAGTAGGGGTAAATGGGTGTTTTTCTGGTTGGTGGTCAGTGGCTAGTGGTGTGCCTCAGAGATCAGTGTTGGGACTGCAATTGTTTACAAATTACATAGACGATTTGGAGTTGGGGACTAAGTGTGGTGTGTCAAAATTTGCAGATGACACTAAGGTGAGTGGTAGAGCAAAGTGTGCAGAAGACACTGAAAGTCTGCAGAGGGATATAGATAGTATAAGGGAGTGGGCAAAGGTCTGGCAGATGGAGTCCAAGGTTGATAAGTGTGAGGTCATTCATTTTGGTAGGAATAACAGAAAAATGGACCATGTTTTAAATGGTAAAAATTTGCAGCACACTGCTGTGCAGAGGGACTTGGGTGTCCTTGTGCATGAATTGCTGAAGGTGGGATTACAGGTGCAGCAGGTAATTAAAAAGACAAATGGAATTTTGTCTGCCATTGCTTGAGGGATGGAGTTTAAAAACAGGGAGGCTATGCTGCAGCTGTATAGGGTCCTGGTGAGGCCATACCTGGAGTATTGTGTGCAGTTTTGGTCTCCTTACTTGAGAAGAAATATACTAGCACTGGAGGGGGTGCAGAGGAGATTCACTCGGTTGATTCCAGAGCTGAGAGGGTTGGTTATGAGGAGAGACTGAGTAGACTGGGATTATACTCATTGGAATTCAGAAGAATGAGGGGAGATCTTATAGAAACATATAAGATTATGAAGGGAATAGATAAAGTGGAGGCAGGGAGGTTGTTTCCGCTAGCAGGTGAAACTAGGACTAGAGGGCATTGCCTCAAAATAAAGGGAAGCAGATGTAGGACTGACGTCAGGGGGAACTTCTTCAGTCAAAGGGTTGTGAATCTGTGGAATTCCCTGCCCAGTGAAGCGGTTGAAGCTACCTCGTGAATGTTTTTAAGGGAGGGCTAGATAAATTTTTAAACAATAAAGGAATTAAGGGTTAGGGTGAGTGGGCGGGTAAATGGAGCTGAGTCTCAAAAAGATCAGCCATGATCTTATTAAATGGCGGGGCAGGCTCAAGGGGCCAAATGGCCTACTCCTGCTCCTAGTTCTTATGTTCTTATGAACAAGGCAGAAAACAGGAGTGTGAAGGAATACTCCCCACTTGCCTGGATAAGTGCAGCTCCAACAACACTCAAGAAGCTTGAAACCATCCAAGATAAAGCAGTCCGCTTGATTGGCACCTCAACCCAAGGTTCAATGTTAACTCTTTTCGCCACAGGTGCTTAATGGTGTGTACCATCTGGGCATTTTACTGCAGTAACTCACCAAGCGTCTTTCAACAGCGTCATCAAAATTCACAATCCTTACCACTGTGAAGGACAAGAGCAGCAGATACATGGGAACACCACTCCCTGCAAGTTCTATTCCAATTTTTCGCCATCCTGACTTGGAAATATTTCACCGTTCTGTCATTGTTACTGGAAGAAACTCCTGGAATGCCCTTCCTAATCGTGCTGTGGATGTCCGTCCACCCCAAGGACCACAGCAGTTAAAGATGTGCTTCACCTCTATCTTCTCCAGGGCAATTGGGGATGGGCCATATATACTGACCTTGTCAGCAAAGTCCCGTGAATGAGTTTTAAAGAAGAAATTGAAAATAGGTATTAAAATCATTTCAATAAACTTTAAGGATATTGGTAGCATATTTTTCTTTCCCTCAAGTACTACCTACAACATGAAATTAACTTTAAGTGCCAGCAGGGAAGGAATCTTGGGCACACACACCATACTCTTTTGTGGGTCAATGCATTGAAACTTCCTCCACCTGAACATAGAACATAGAACAATACAGCGCAAAACAGGCCCTTCGGCCCTCGATGTTGCACCGACCTGTGAACTAATCTAAGCCCACCCCCTACACTATCCCATCATCATCCATATGCTTATCCAAGGAATGTTTCAATGCCCCTAATGTGGCTGAGTTAACTACATTGGCAGGCAGGGCATTCCACGCCCTTACCACTCTCTGAGTAAAGAATCTGCCTCTGACATCTGTGTTAAATCTATCACCCCTCAACTTGCAGCAATGCCCCCTCGTACTAGCCAACGTCATCATCCTAGGAAAAAGACTCTCACTGTCCACCCTATCTAATCCTCTGATCATTTTGTATGTCTCTATTAAATCCCCTCTTAGCCTTCTTCTCTCCAATGAGAACAGACCCAAGTCCCTCAGCCTTTCCTCATAAGACCTTCACTCCAGACCAGGCAACATCCTGGTAAATCTCCTCTGTACCTTTTCCAATGGTTCCACATCCTTCCTGTAATGAATCGCTATGATTTATTCATGTTCCTGATTTTTCCACAGAAATTGGCAGCTCTGCTGGGTAAAGATAGTGACCAGACAGGAATCTTGGCTGTGCCTGTACTGTTATCAATAGGCATTGCATATCGAAGAGGTAGGATGTTAGTTTGCTTCACAATTCCCAACACTGAAAGTTTTCCATCTTATCCAGAATGTCAAAGGACATCAAGCAAGGACCAGACCATTCTCAAGAGGAAAAGAGTTTGGAGAATTAGTAATTGGTCTCCCCAGTGCCCACTTCAGTTAATTTTATGTGCACTTCCTCAGTAGCTAGGTCCAAGGAACAACAGCACCTTACCTTCTTGTAGAAACTTTTAACATTACAAGGTATTGCAAGGATCTTCATGGATACTTTATTGATTAATAATTGATGTTAAACTACATGGAGAAATTGGGATAGATTATCACAAGCTTAGAAATGAAGGCTGAAATCTGTCTTAAAAGAAGAAAGAGACATGGACAAATCAGAAGGATTTAGAGGGAATTCCAGAGGTTAAGATTTTAACTGCTGAAGAAATGAAGCAAATCCATGAAGTGCAAGAGGCCAGAAGGTAGAATCTTTGAAGACGGTAGGACTGGAGGGGGAGCAAGTTGCAGAATAGAGAGAGGGCTAAAGGGAGAATGGAAAGAATGCAAGACAAAGAGAAATAAGGATAGTACAAATGAAAGAAGAAGGCTTTGTGTTAAATTGTTTTCAATTGTGGCTGAATCCCTCAGGTAATAATAGTAATGGTAATGTTGAAAGATGCCAGAAGGTTCTGTAAATTATCATAGATAACAAGGTGTAGAGCTGGATGAACACAGCAGGCCAAGCAGCATCAGAGGAGCAGGAAAGCTGACGTTTTGGGCCTGGGCCTAGACCCGAAGGTCTGAAGAAGGGCCTAGGCCCAAAACGTCAGCCTTCTTGCTCCTCTGCTGCTTGGCGTGCTGTGATCATCCAGCTCTACACCTTGTTATCTCAGATTCTCCAGCATCTGCAGTTCCTACTATCTCTGTAAATTATCATAAATGGTTGCATAGAATACCATTTCTCTTCTTACCATGCTAAATTACTATTTGTAGTGCTGATGCTAATCTTAATTTAATTCTGTGGAGTATTGGATTCTGCTGCTCTGGGTTTGTTACAGATCTGTGGCAGAATCATAATCAGGTTGAATCTGATAGACACTGTCTTCATTAACAAAGTGCAAAATAGCAGCTAAAAGTGCGAAATATTTTGCTTCCATGAAGCCAGTGTCTTCAAAAATATTGAATGCTGTATTAACCTTAACATGATTTTTAAAAAATTCCTTCATGGGATGTGGGCATTGCTGGCCAGTACAGCATTCATTGCCCATCTCTAACCGCCCCTCGGGAAGGTGGTGGTGTGACGACAAGACCATAAACCATTGGAGTAGAAGTAGGCTATTCAGCCCATTGAGTCTTTTCCGCCTTTCAATGAGATCATTGTTAATGAGCTGCTGCAGTTTTCGGGGTGTAAAGACATCCAAAGTGCAGTTAGGGAGGGAGTTCCAGGATTTAGACGTGGCATTATAATTTCCAGTGAGAATGATATGTGGTTTGGATTTAACAAAATTTGTCTAAATAACAGTCATTACATTTAATCCTCTTATTTGTGAAACACCTTGTGATAAGGATTTTATTATTGACATTTAACTTCTCTGTTCTCTCCACTGTAGTTAGATATCTCTGGAAGATATCATCACATGACTTTGATCTGCCCATTTTAACAGCCTTTCCTCCTCGTCTCCAATGCAGCAGTCAATGAAAGTGTTCAGACAAGACACAAGTTTTTAATGTCCCTGGGTTGCTTTTTCTCTTCCTGGGTTGTTCATGGCAGTGTCCGAAGACTAATCATTCATTTGTCGAGAGCCTGGACAGCCATGGTAGGTAGACAAAGCTCCATTTCCCCTGTCCCCAGCAGCTTGGGATCAGCTGGAGGGTAATTAATTAATTTTGTTAAACTGACAGCCACATGATCAAGTTTTTTTTTGTGATCTTGTCACCTGCTACTCGTCCAACTGCAAAAGAAGTGCATCATTAGCCACAACATCATTGCAGGCTTTATGCGTGCCCACCACAGCTCTGTAAGAGCACCGTGATGTAACAGGTTGGTGATACAACACAATTGCATGGTGCATACAAGGTGGAAAGCTTTCAATATGATCTCTGTGCTTCCTTTTGACAATATTCTGCTGTTGCTTGATGGAGATATTAACCTTGTCCTGGGAGAGGCCAGCCTCTACGTTCCCAAAGCTGACATAGGGTAAGAGTATAATTCCAAGCCTGTGATTATAATTGGAAGTTGCATTATTGATTCTTGACCAAGTAGTACTCCATGTTGTGCAAGAGGCCAGAAGGTAGAATTTTTGAAGATGGTAGGACTGGAGAAGGAACAGATTGCAGAATAGGGAGAGGGGTAAAGGGAGGATGGAAAGAATGCAAAGTAAAGAGAAATGAGGGTAGCACGAATGAAAGAGAAAGGCTTTGTGTTAAATTGTTTTCAATTGTGGCTGGAATTCCTTGGAACCCTGAGGTATTTATACAAACTGCTTTCCATTCTCAGAAGAAATCCTGCTGGTCTTCTCTTTTTGGGTGCATTTCCTCTTGTTACTCTGTTTCCCCTCACATTTTCAATTCCAATCTGTTCCTGATCTTACCCAAGAGACTATAAAGAGCTTTAATGGGAAGGTATGTAAACTCACAGCCAGTTTCAATACCTCCACTTCCCACTGGGCAGCTTCAGATAAAGTGACCCCAGCTTTCGAAATGGCAGGCTGAATTTTATCAGAAATTAACCTTCAATTTTGACAACATTCGTGTAGGATTTCACTCTGCTCACCCTAGCAAGTTTTCCTGTGTTATTTTCTCTTCCATACCATGCTCCATGGCACTCCCCTTGTGATATCCTTCCCCTTGCAAGTGGTGAAATTGCCGTGATCTTCCTTGTGCAGGTTCCATCCTGAAAACCATCTGTGCATCTGGTCAATTAGAGTCAGTCAACAACTGCCCTGCATGCCTCCTGTCAGTTGCCCCACAAAGAGTATTGACACCCTGCAATTCCCATGAAAACCTGGAAGATATGTGGACAGGGGGCAGTGTGCTCTATCGTTGCCTGGTGTCCAAGATGGAAGTACAGAGGAACAAGCAATGAACCAGAGTCTCAAAATACTGGTGGGGATGTGCACCTTCTTCCTCATCCGAGGATTCCCCAGCTCCATTGTCAAAGGGCCCTCAACCAGGTCCGACCCATCTCCTACACTTCCGCCCTCACCCCTTCTCTTCCCTCCCGCAACAACGATAGGGTTCCCTTTATTCTCACCTACCATCCCACCAGCATCCACACCCAGAAGATCATCAGAGGCCATTTCTGTCACCTCCAGCGAGATGCCACCACCAGGCACATATTCCCCTCCCCTCCCTTGTCCACCTTCCACAGGGACTATTCCCTCCAGGACACCCTGGTCCACATTTCCTTCACCCCCAACACCTCCCCACAGCCGTACGGCACCTTTCCCTGTAACCGGTGAAGGTGCAAAACCTGCCCATTTACCTCCTTCCTCCCCAGTATCCAATGGCCCAAACATCCCTTCCAGCTGAAGCAGCACTTTACCTGCACTTCCCAGAATCTAGTCTACTGCGTTCGCTGCTCATAATGTGGTCTCCTCTACATTGGGGAAATGAAGCATAGACTTGGCGACCGCTTCACGGAATATCTACGTTCTGGTCGCAAAAAAGACCCTGAACTACCTGTTGCCTGCTACTTCAATGCACCACCCTGCTACCTGGCCAACGTCTGTCTCTGGTTTGCTGCAGTGTTCCAGCGAAGCCCAACGCAAGGTGGAGGAACAACACCTCATTTTCCACTTGCGGACCCTACAGCCCTCCGGACTCAATATTGAGTTCAATAATTTTAGGGCCTAAACTCTCCCATGTCCCAGCCCCCTACCCCACACACCAGTCCTTGTTACCACACAGCCTGCCCCTACACACCCCCTGTTGTTAGTCACTAACAGTCCCCATTAACAACTATTCACCCTTCCAGCCTGATCGTTAACAACTCCTTTGTCCAACTGCCTTTCTCTCTCTTTGGGCTCTATCCTATCGTTTACTCCCTACCCCCCCACCTCCCTATTTTCTGCATATAAACTGACGTTTTCCCAGACACCATCAGTTCTGAGGAAGGGTCACCGGACCCGAAACGTTAACTCTGTTTTCTCCTTCACAGATGCTGTTAGACCTGCTGAGCTTTTCCAGCAACTTTGTTTTTGTTCCTGATTACTGACTCTGACTGTCATGTCGGGATTTGTATCTGTCTAGTTTCCAATCAGCAGGTGGGACAATGAGAAACTGCAGGTCATTTTGGCTGCATTAAGCAATAATGAGATGTTAATACATGCTAATGTATGCAAATAGGCCTCTCACCACGCACTGTTGAGAATCTAGTCTCTCCATTTGACACTTGGCTGGAAAATGGAACTTTTTGCTCTCAATGTCGGGAATTTCCTGACTACCAATTACATGCGATTCTCCCAACTTTCTCACCAATGTGTATGTTGGTAAGAGCTTGGGAAAACTCCATTCCATTACTCTTCCTTTGGTATGTTTGCTTATGCATGATCAACATTTTTGTATATGCACACATGTGTGCGTGTGTGTGTGTGTCTGTGTGAGAATGAGAGCAAGTGTATGCATTTTTAGACGTACCATATGAATATTTGTGTGTTTGTATGGTGAGCATATTTATAGTTTTGTGAATTGACACTGAAATATTGAACATTGGTGAGACCGGGCCAGTGCCTATTTTTGTGGAGTGCAGCCCTGTTAAGGTTACTGCTGACCTACTGAATGTTGGCTAGTGCTTTTCAGCTACTGTCGTCCAATATTTTATCTTAAGCTCTTGCTGTCTAGACCACTTGAAGAAAACAAGAAAAAAAGTTTGGATAAATGCCACAGAGAAAGATGTGGAAGAGTTGCTCTACAAAACTTCAGATACATTTGTCCCACCACAAAGGAATTTCTCAAAGTGAGAGAAAACCATCAACATGCTTTCTGATCTCAGAATATAGGAAAAACCTAAAAACAGTTGTAATTACTGCTTGGATTAAATTACTGCTAAAATATGACTTTTGTTTGAGCTCAGCACATTACATGAGGCTTGTAACCATTGCAATTACATAAATGCAGTCGTGTTTTGGGATATCGCTTGAGTTAGAACAGTTATCTTCTGATGAAAAGAGGCAATTATTGCTCAGAGCTCATTTCCAGGAGGAGTGAATATTATTGATGTTGAATGGTTTGCTGTGTAGATAACTGCTGTTGCTATGTATCCAGATTGGCAAGGTGCCTGCGACAAGAAGTAACGATAACAGGAGATTATTTGGCTATCCTCTTGGTATTGAGAAGTTCAAAAATAGTTCTGACATAGTTTACGGTCAGATCTAGACCAAGGCCTACTGAGAAAGGAAAGAGACAGGAGATTCTTGTCAGGAATTCAAAAGAATGTTAGAAAATTATTTTTGTGAAGGGGCGAGGAAAGAGGAGAATATTTTAGGATAAGATACTGAAAAGAGATTAGAGGCATGCCTGAGAGCTGTGTAAAAACAGTGAAAGGTTAGCCAATGAAACAATAACGAGATTGGCATTGGTCAAAGGAAATCAGTTGGCTGGGAACTGAGAAAGTTCCTTGAAGAGTATTATGGGATCTTTCACAGTCAGCTAAACAGGATGTTAGTAACTTTGTTTACGTGTCTCATCTGAACTATGGCACCTTAACGATATGGGCTTTTGTGGCACTGAAGTGGTAGTATCCCTACCTCTGAACTAGGAATCCCAGGTTCATGTCCCACTTTCTCCGGAAGGATGCCATAAAGCTCTGAACTGGGTGATTAGAAAATATTAACAAAAACCACGTTGTTGAATCCATGTCCTCAAGTCTTTCACCGTCCAGCGAGTTTGTTGTTCTGGCAGATCAGAGCCAAGTTGACAATGAAGGAAGCTGAGCTCATCATGCAACAAGTGATGAAAATTGCTCAAGTAGATTTTTATGTCCTTAGGTGAATAGGATAACATGATTAAAAATTTGTGATTGTTAGGTGTAGCTAAAAAATTCAGCTTCTTTGCCTCTGTGGTCCAGACTATAAAAACTCAAACAATTCACTCACTTGAGCATAGAGCAATGTGGCATTGTGTGGACTGTTTCAGAAGTGGACAATGTCAGGTCATTGTTAACATTTGTGAGTTTGCAAAGTGGCAGAAAGAGGCAAATTTTACTGGTGCTGAAATGACAAGGTTTTTTTGTATTTCCAGTGTCTTTTGGAGTGCCACTCAGATTATGGAGGTGATAAGGGTGTGTGCTTCTGCAAGGGTTAGGCCATAGCAATGGAGGAAGGGAGCCAGCATTGATGATGCAAGCGGCAAATAAAGACAACATTTTATTGGCTTCATTGTAGATTGGCTCTAAAGCAACCAGTTGCCCCTTGGTCAATATCAGAAAACTGAACTCAATTTGGCCGGAATTCTGGTTCCACCGACTATCCCATTCACTGAGCACCCCTGTCCTCATTGATCTTCATTTGTTTTGACCATTCCTGGGTGCATTAACTTCAAAATTTTCATTTCTGTCCATAAAATCCTCCCTGATCTTATTCTGCTCCAACTCTTCCTCCTCTTCCAACAATATCAAATCATAGAATTTTACAGTTCCGAAGGAGGCCATTCAACCCATCATGTCTGTATGGGCTCCTGAAAGAACTACCCAGCTAGTCCCACTCTCCAGCCTTATCTCTGTAACCCTCTCACTTCACCCCTTTCAAATATACATCTTGCTCACTTTTAAAACCTCCTGTGCAATCTGCCTCCATTACTCTACTCTCCCAGGCAGTGCATCCCAAATCCTAACAGCTCTGAGTAAAGAAGTTTCCCCTCATTTCAATTCTAGCTTGAAATTTTGACTTCTACTCGCTGATAAACTGAGGAGAACCAGAATATCCTCTTTACTCTGTCAAAATAATTCATAATTTTGAACCGCGCAATAAGGTTACCTCTTAATCTTCTCTGCTCCAAGGAGAATAAGCCCAATCTCTCTAATCATTCCTTGTATCTAAAATCTCTCATTCATGGTATCATTTGAATAATTCTCCTTTGAACTGTCCTCAGACCTTTAACTTCCTTTCTTAAAAAGCGTGCCCAGAACCAAACACAACACTCCAAATGTGGTCTGAGCAATGATTTGTACAGGTGTAGCACCAATTCCTTGCTTTTAGACTTTATGCCTCTCTTTATAAAACCAAGGATCCTATTAGCCTTCTTAACAACTCTTTGAACTCGCCTGGCCACCTTCATAGAATCATGAACGTGAACCCTGAGGTCCGTCCGCTCCTGTACTCCCCTCAAGGCGGTACTATTGAGCCTATATTAACTCTCCATGTTTCTTCTATCTAAGTGCATGACCCCACATTTCTCTGCATTGAAATTCATCAGCTAAGTTGTCAATGTCTGCCTGAAGTCTTTCAGCATCATCCTCACAATTTGCTATTCTCCCGAGCTTAGTATCATGTGCAAATTTAAAGATATTGCTCTCATCACCCATTTCCAAATCATTTCTACAAATCAGAAAGAGCAAGAGTCCCAACTCTGATCCCAGGGGAACACGACTTCTAACTCATGTCCGATCTGAGAAATGCCCATCTATACCAATCATCTGTTGCCTTTCTTTTAGTCAACTTCTAATCCATGTTGCCAAGGATCCATTAATCCCAAGCATTTCTAATTTGCTAACCAACCTGCCACATGGCACCATATCAAATGCTTTCTGAATGTTCAAATATATAACATTCATAGGACTACCCTCATCTACTGCCTGTGCCATCTTGTCGAAGGAATTGATTAAATTTGTCAGACATGACCTGCCCTTGACAAAGACAAGTTGACCGCCTAACATGAACTTATTTTTCTCTAAGTGTATATTTGCCTTATCCCATGTTATGGCTTCCAATAGTTTTCCCACTATTGATATCAATCAGACTGGTCTGTTGTTTCCTGGGTTATCTTCTGTCTCTTTCTTAAACAATAATGTCACATTTGTAAGCCTCCAGTTCCCTAGGACTAATCCCGTGTTCAGAGAGGCCTGGAAAATTTCTGGCAAAGCTCTGCAATTTGCTCCTTTACCTGCCTCAGCAATTATGGCCTGCAGGCATCCTTCTTCCTCCTCAATTCTACAATTAGCCTTTAGTCATTTACTCTGCACTCTCTAACTCTCACTGCAAACTCATCTGCTCAGACACTTTCAAAAGTGTCTACAAAACCAATGTCCTTGACCCCCAGAATTCCTTTTCTAATAACGTTGCGGATGTGCCAACACCACATGGATTTCATTGGTTCAAGAAGGTGGTTCACCATTATCATCATCATCATCTCAAGTAAAATTAAGAATGGTAAACAAATTCTGGCTTGCAGTGCCCACATTCTTTGAAAGAATAAAACAGCCTCAATTCTAACTGTCTTCCAAACCTTGTAGTGAAATGACTTCCCCATATTATCAATAAGAATGTAAGATTATAAGTAATTTCTAAACATATATATATAATATTCAATTAGTAATATTTTAATTGGCTTGGTCTGAACAATAAGGGATATTCTATTCTATTTTATTCAGGGATTTCCAAATTGGTTAGCTCTGGTGAAATGCAGAATAGTACTTTATCCATTGGATTAAACACTTTAAAGCATCTTAAGAATTTGCCACTTTCACAATGCTGTTTTTCCCTTGATAGCTTGCCAGATGTTAGAGGTAACCTAACAACCATCTTGTTTATTGATCGTTTCACCTTTTCAAATCAAAATAAGCACCACTCACAGTATTTTTTTTAATAAAAATGTTATAATTTAGGCTATAGCACTTCATAACTTCATGTAAAATAAGCAGCTTGTATTGACCTAACATACAGTTCCCATCTCCAAACCATAGTTTACCCTGCTTTTACCTGCAGTGTGATTTCCACAAGTCTGCATCCATTAAAAGTGTGTATGTTCTGAACTGGCCACTACTGTAATGGTTGTGAAAATGCCAGGATATCAGTGTGAATGTTCTCACCCTGCTCCATTTCCAGACACAATAAAATCCTGTGCTAATGCTGTGTGAATGGGACCAATAAATCAGACCTGGATTTCCTCTGTGATTTTTAAAGCCTGCCAGATATAGTTTGGCTCTGGATTGTGAAAAATCCAGCCTGTTGTCTTTATGGATGAGCTATTTCCTGGGGATTTCTCATCACAATTTTGCAAGATCATTAGATAGGGTAATACTATAAGATATAGGAGCAGAATTAGGCCATTCGAACCATTAAGTCTGCTCTACCATTCAGTCATGGCTGATATGTTTCTCAATCCCATTCTCCTGCCTTCTCCCCATAACCCTTGGTCCTCTTATTCATCGAGTACCTATCTCTGTCTTAAATACTTCAACGACTTGGCCTCCACTATCCTCTGCAACAACGAGTTCCTCAGAGACACCACCCTCTGGCTAAAGAAATTCCTCCTCATTTCAGTTCTAAAGTGTTGTCACTTCACTCTGAGGTTGTGTGTTCAGATCCTAGTCTCTCCTACTAGTTGAAACACCTTCTCCATGTCTGCTCTATCCAGGCCTTTCAATATCCTTACATTTCAATGGAGATCCCCCTTCCTTTGATACAGAGTCCAAAACAGCTAACAATATTCCAAAAGCTGTTTGACCAGCCTTATACAGCTTCAGCAATCCATCTCTGCTCTTGTATTCTGGCCCTCTTGAAATGAATCTCACATTGCATTTGCCTTCCAAGCTGCCAACTGAACCTGCATATTAACCTTAAGAGACTCCCGTATGAGGACATATAAGACCGTTTGTGCTTCAGATTTCCGAAGACTTTCCCATTTAGAAAATAGTCTACGCCGCTATTCTTCCTACCAAAATGTATAACCTCACACTTTGCAACATTGCATAAGTAAAATGTAATAAATTAAGCAGTTCAATAAAATTAATGGTAACTTTCAACAGTTGGCAACAACATCTGGTTGCTAAGACACAGTCAGTGAGATGATTGAAAACTCTGGTGCGGTGAAATAAAGTACCAGTTTAGAAAGAATTGTAAAGAAAGGTTCCCCTCACTGAACTCCTGATCATTGTATGATATATTCACTTAAAGCTCTGTTATTTTCTGTAGCAATATGCTGTTCTGCAACATCAACGCAACAAAGTCCAGCAGTCTAAATGGAATAAACAATGCTTTCGTTTGCTGCACTCATGCTTGCTTTTGTATGCAGTTTCCAGGTTTTCTGAAAGAATAAGGTTTCTGAACTGAATGAATGGCTACAAAAGAAAGAAATGTTACAAAACTTTGGGTAAAATGAGTCAAACATCGAAATCAATTTTCAGGAATGAGTGAAAAGGCACAGGTGCAGATTTGTTAGCATTGGATAGCTTTGTGTCTTTCCAAAAGTGCTTGCACTAATGGAACTCAAATGGTGACTGAGTTAAGGAGGTTTATAAATGAAAGAATTGCATGAAGGACCTTTTGCAGGTCTTGGAGAAAAGAATGACTTAATATTCACTGAAGCCTATTGAATGCCAATCTCACCGCATCATGTTGGCAGACAGACAAAACTAAATATCAATTTATACTTCAATCAAAACAAATCACAATTTAAAATACAAATATTTTGATGTAATGTGCCAGTACTTGGCCTGGCTGATGAAATAGGCAATCTAGGTATCAGGATTAGTAGGAACTGGAGAATCTGAGACAACAAGATGTAGAGCTGGATGAACACAAGCAGGAAAACTGACATTTCAGGTCAAGACCCTTTTTCCTGAAGAATTTAGAATCCCTACAGTGTGGAAACAGGCCCTTTGGCCCAACAAGTCCACACTGAACCTTGGAGCATCCCACCCAGACCCATCCCCCTAATCTACACCTTCCTGAACACTATGGGCAATTTAGCATGGCCAATCCACCTAACCTGTACATCTTTGGACTGTGGGAGGAAACCCATGCAGACACAGGGAGAATGTACAAACTCCACACAGACAGTTGCCTGAGGTTGGAATTGAACCCAGGTCCTGGTGCTGTGAGGCAGCAGTGCTAACCACTGTGCACCATGCTGCCCCAAAGGGTCTTGACCCAAAATGTCAGCTTTCCTGCTCCTCTGATGCTGCTTGGCCTGCTGTGGTCATCCAGCTCTACACCGTGCTATCCTAGGTATCAGGATTGTTTACATTTCCATTTTCAGAAAACATGAATGTGATTGGTTAAGAGATGGTTATAATATCCTGGGAGAGAAAGTAACATGATGGAATGTGAATTTAACACCAGGCAACTCAATTGAATGGATAACACAGTTTAACCAGTAGACCCACATTGTTGTGAGCATTTGTGATACTTTCACTATTTCATTCACAATCCAAGCATAACCCTCCAGTTATTCTGAATCCCTATTCTCCCATCTGTGTGACTTTCTCCCACATTCAGAGACCTCCGCATTCCACTATAATAATCTCCTGCACATCCCTGATTTTAATTCCCCAGTGACCATTCAGGGGCTTGCTTTCAACGACTTACACCCAAAGCTTCAACGTATGCACCTCCTGCTGCCCCCACACCAGCCCCAGTGTCCCATCACCCCACCTAATATCTTCACCAATGTACCCTCGAGACAATTTAAAACCCATCTCTTCAACCGAGCTTTGATCAGCTGTTCTCATAACCTTTATGTCTCTGGTTTTTTGAAAATCCTGCAGCACCTTGGGGTATTTTGCTGATTTAAGGTTGATCTATCAATAACATGTTGTTGTTTACTGAGGGTCTGTCTGATCTCAGAGTAATGCAGACACACTGCTATATGTCTGTCTGACCTCACTGTACTTACTGACCACTGCCATATGGCAGGCCAACCCACAGCACTGATGATTTAGTGCCACCATGATAGCTACACTGCAAACTACCTGAAATGACCACAAGCTAGATTCTCTTGACACTATTGAGCAAATATTTTTGCATTAATCAGTTACAGGAACAAGACCAGGCAAAAACTTATCCTCTGCTATTTATATCTTCATTATTACATGAATTTCACTCCAACTCCGATGTAATTAGAAGCTGAGCCACTGAGCCAAAAAGACTAACTGTTGCTGTTGAATACCCTGACCTTTAACTACTATCATAGTCTAGGGTTGTCGTGTGATGATTAAAGATGATATGCAATGTGTGGCAGTGAATTATGCAGGGTGATTCTATGAGTTGTCACTAACGAGCTTAAAGACAAACGGAAATATACAACAATGGCAAAGCAGAGATGTATTTCCTCACAGGTCCTTGACAAAATCTCCACGTCCTGATGATGAGAGAAACTGCCCTAGAAGCCAGCAGCAGCTTGTGATGAGCGATCTCCTGTTTCCTGATATTGTGACCTTTTTCTGAAAAGAAGAACTGATTAGAGCATAATCAAATCATCGCTGCTAATGATTTGAGGCAGAAGATGCAAATATTTTTGGGAGACATCATCCTGAGGATATTATGACAATCCTGTTCAGTGACAATGCGTTAATGTGTGTGCCCATCGACATCCTTTGTAGCTAAAACAATGATAATATTATTCAAAAAGAGCTAGGAAGTAAACAAGGAGCAGTCCTCTTCACCATAGTGAATTTAAACCTTCACTGAGTGAACAGTGTAATAAAAGAGATTAATTGAAACATTGCTGGACACAATAGGATTGTCAAAGCTAACAAGCGTGGGGCTGGATGAACACAGCAGGCCAAGCAGCATCATAGGAGCAGGAAAACTTGACGTTTCGGGCCTAAACCCTTCATCAGAAATGGGGGAGGGGAAGAGGGTTCTGAAATAAATAGGGAGAGAGGGGGAGGTGGATAGAGGATGGATAGAGGAGAGGATAGGTGGAGAGGAGGCAGACAAGTCGAAGAGGCGGGGATGGAGCCAGTAAAGGTGAGTGTAGGTAGGGGGGTAGGGAGGAGATAGGTCAGTCCAGGGAGGACGGACAGGTCAAGGGGGCAGGATGATGTTAGTAGATAGGAGATGGGGGTGTGGCTTGGGGTGAGAGGAAAAACAGGTTAGGGAGGTGGAGATGAGCTGGGCTGGTTTTGGGATGCAGTTGGGGGAGGGGAGATTTTGAAGCTTGTGAAATCCACATTGATGCCATGATTCTCAAAGCTTTTGGTTTCTGCAAAGCAGATCAATAAGCCTTTAAATAAAAAACAATTCTTCTTTTTAGGAAAGAATAATTTACCTCACCTTGGTGTAAGCAATGTGAGCGAACAAATGATTCATCTGAATCTCATGTCTTTGCCGTGTGCAATATGCCGTTTTGAGGGCTCTAGCGGATTGAGTTATTCAGCAAATCCCAGGTACTTCATCAATAAATATTAACAAGAAGATGTATGATCCACGGAGCTGGGACTGAAAAACATTCCAGTGCTTCAGTAGAGTTACCTCGGAGCTAATGGAAGTCCTTAGTTTGTCCTGCACACTGTTTGAAAGATAGACTTCACATTTACATGGGAACGGTATGAACTGGTGACTATGGTAAACCAATCAACATCCACAGTTTGACATGGTGCCTGTGCCATTCATTGTGAAGACGTAGTATTTTAAACTGCATTCCTCAAGATTGCTGGCCATAGTGTGACGAGTTTGGCATTTTATTCTTTACCTGTTTATCCCCCTCCTTGTCTCATTTGCAAAACAGTGACTCCTTGCTGCTGTCGAGTTTGAAAGATACCTAACTTTCCTTGGACCTCTCTGAAGTGACCATTTTCTTTGAAGTCACTACTGTATTTCAGCAGTTGGATCCGTCAGAGAGACAAATAACCAGAGATACCCATCTTGCTCAAAATCCAAACACTGGGAACTCGATATAGAACACAGAACATAGAACAATACAGTGCAGAACAGGCCCTTCAGCCCTCGATGTTGCGCCAACCTGTGAACTAATCTAAACTCATCCCCCCACACTATCCCATCATCACCCATATGCTTATCCAAGGACTGTTTAAATGCCCCTAATGTGGCTGAGTTAACGATATTGGCAGGCAGGACATTCCACGCCCTTACCACTCTCTGAGTAAAGAATCTGCCTCTGACATCTGTCTTAAATCTATCACCCCTCAATTTGCAGCTATGCCCTCTCACACAAGCCAACGTCATCATTCCGGGAAAAAGACTCTCACTGTCCACCCTATCTAATCCTCTGATCATCTTGTATGTCTCTATTAAATCCCCTCTTAGCCTTCTTCTCTCCAGTGAGAACAGACCCAAGTCCCTCAGCCTTTTCTCATAAGACCTTCGCTCCAGACCAGGCAACATCCTGGTAAATCTCCTCTGCACCTTTTCCAATGCTTCCACATCCTTCCTGTAATGGGGCGACCAGAAGTGTATGCAATATTCCAAGTGAGGCCGCACTAGCGTTTTGTACAGTTGCAGCATGACATCACGGCTCTGGAACTCAATCCCTCTACCAATGAAACCTAACACACCGTATGCCTTCTTAACAGCACTATCAACCTGGGTGGCAACTTTCAGGGATCTATGTACCTGGACACCAAGATCCCTCTGCACATTTACACTACCAAGAATCTTTCCATTGACCCAGTATTCTGCCTTCCTATTATTCTTCCCAAAGTGCATCACCTCACATTTGTCTGCATTGAACTCCATTTGCCACCTTTCAGCCCAATTCTGCAGTTTATCCAAGTCTCCCTGCAACCTGTAACAATCTTCCACACTGTCCACCACTCCACCGACTTTAGTGTCATCTGCAAACTTACTAACCCATCCATCTATGTCTGTGTCCAAGTCATTTATAAAAATGACAAACAGCAGTGGTCCCAAAACAGATCCTTGTGGCACACCACTAGTAACTGGACTCCAGGCTGAATATTTTCCATCAACCACTGCTTTTTGGCTTCTTTCAGAAAGCCAGTTTCTAATCCAAACTGCTAAATCTCCCTCAATCCCATGCCTCCGAATTTTCTCCAATAGTCTACCATGTGGAACCTTATCAAAGGCTTTACTGAAGTCCACGTACACCACGTCAACTGCCCTACCCTCATCCACTTGGTCACCTTCTCAAAAAACTCAGTGATGTTTGTGAGACACGACCTGCCCTTGACGAATCCATGTTGACTATCTCCAATCAAATTGTTGCTTGCTAGATGATTATAAATCCTATCTCTTATAATCCTTTCCAAAACTTTTCCTACAACAGATGTAAGGCTCACTGGTCTGTAATTACCTGGGTCATCTCTACTGCCCTTCTTGAACAAGGGCACAACATTTGCAATCCTCCAGTCCTCTGGTACTAAACCTGTAGACAATGACGACTCAAAGATCAAGGCCAAAGGCTCCGCCATCTCCTCCCTAGCTTCCCAGAGAATCCTTGGAAAAATCCCATCCGGCTCAGGGGATTTATCTACCTTCACACCTTCTCGGATTGATAACACCTCCTCCTTACTAACTTTAATCCTTTCAAGTCTAATAGCCTGTATCTCAGTCTTCTCCTCCACAATATTCTCCTTTTCCCGAGTGAAAACAGATGAGAAATATTTGTTTAGCACCTCTCCGATCTCCACAGGGTCCACACACAACTTCCCACTTCTGTCTTTGACTGGCCCTATTCTTACCCCAGTCATCCTTTTATTCCTCACATACCTATAGAAAGCTTTAGGGTTCTCCTTTATTCTACCTGCTAATGATTGCTCATGCCCCCTCCTTGCTCTTCTTCACTCTCTCTTTAAGTCCTTCCTAGCTAATCTGTAACTCTCCATTGCCTCATCTGAACCATCTCGTCTCAATGTCACATAAGCCTCCCTCTTCCGCTTAACAAGAGATACAATTTCTTTTGTGAACCACGGTTCCCTTACCTTATCACTTCCTCCCTGCCTGACAGGGACATACCTATCAAGGACATGCAATACCTGTTCCTTCAACCAGCTCCACTTTTCGATTGTCCCCATCCCCTGCATTTTGCTACCCCATTCAATCCCTCCTAAGTCTTGCCTAATCGCATTATAATTGCCCTTCCCCCATCTATAACTCTTGCCCAGTGGCATGTTTCTATCCCTTTCCATTGCTAAACTAAATGTAACCGAATTATGGTCACTGTCTCCAGACAGTGACATAGTATGTAAATAGGCCAACAAGAGGCGAGGCCACATTGAATTTGGTACTGGGTAATGAACGAGGCCAGGTGTTAGATTTGGAGGTAGGTGAGCACTTTGGTGATAGTGACCACAATTTGGTTACGTTTACTTTAGCGATGGCGAGGGATAGGTATATACCGCAGGGCAAGAGTTATAGCTGGGGGAAAGGCAATTATGAGGTGATTAGGCAAGATTTAGGATGTATAGGATGGGGAAGGAAACTGCAGGGGCTGGGCACAATTGAACTGTGGAGCTTGTTCAAGGAACAGCTACTGCGTGTCCTTGATAAGTATGTACCTGTCAGGCAGGGAGGAAGTGGTCGAGTGAGGGAACCGTGGTTTACTGAAGAAGTTGAATCTCTTGTCAAGAGGAAGAAGGAGGCTTATGTAAAGATGAGGCATGAAGACTCATTTAGGGCACTTGAGAGTTACAAGTTATCCAGGAAGGACCTAAAGAGAGAGCTCAGAAGAGCAAGGAGGGGACATGAGAAGTCTTTGGCAGGTAGGATCAAGGAAAACCCTAAAGCTTTCTATAGGTATGTCAGGAATAAAAGAATGACTAGAGTAAGATTAGGGCCAGTCAAGGACAGTAGTGGGAAGTTGTGCGTGGAGTCCGAAGAGATAGGAGAGGTGCTAAATGAATATTTTTCATCAGTATTCACAAAGGAAAAAGACAATGTTGTCGAGGAAAATACTGAGATACAGGCTATTAGACTAGACAGGATTGAGGTTCATAAGGAGGAGGTGTTTGCAGTTCTGGAAAGTGTGAAAATAGATAAGTCCCCTGGGCTGGATGGAATCTATCCTTGGATTCTCTGGGAAGCTAGGGAGGAGATTGCAGAGCCTTTGGCTTTGATCTTTATGTCGTCATTGTCTACAGGAATAGTGCCAGAAGACTGGAGGATAGCAAATGTTGTCCCCTTGTTCAAGAAGGGGAGTAGAGACAACCCTGGTCATTATAGACCATTGAGCCTTACTTTGGTTGTGGGTAAAGTGTTGGAAAGGATTATAAGAGATAGGATTTATGATCATCTAGAAAGGAATAATTTGATTAGGGATAGTCAACATGGTTTTGCGAAGGGTAGGTTGTGCCTCACAAACCTTACTGAGTTCTTTGAGAAGGTGACCAAACAGGTGGATGAGGGTAAAGCGGTTGATGTGCTGTATATGGATTTCAGTAAAGCGTTTGATAAGGTTCCCCATGGTAGGCTATTGCAGAAAATTCGGAGGCATGGGATTGAGGGTGATTTAGCGGTTTGGATCAGAAATTGGCTAGCTGGAAGAAGACAGAGGGTGGTGGTTGATGGGAAATGTTCATCCTGGAGTTCAGTTACTAGTGGTGTACCACAAGGATCTGTTTTGGGGCCACTGCTGTTTGTCATTTTTATAAATGACCTGGATGAGGACGTAGAAGGATGTGTTAGTAAATTTGCGGATGACACTAAAGTTGGTGGAGTTGTGGATGGTGCGGAAGGATGTTGCAGGTTACAGAGGGACATCGATAAGCTGCAGAGCTGGGCTGAGAGGTGACAAATGGAGTTTAATGCGGAAAAGTGTGAGGTGATTTACTTTGGAAGGAGTAACAGGAATACTGAGTACAGGGCTACTGGTAAGATTCTTGGTAGTGTGGATGAGCAGAGAGATCTCGGTGTCCATGTGCATAGATCCCTGAAAGTTGCCAACCAGGTTGATAGGATTGTTAAGAAGGCATACGGTGTGTTAGGTTTTACTGGTGGAGGGATTGAGTTTCAGAGCCGTGAGGTCATGTTGCAGCTGTACAAAACTCTGGTGCAGCCGCACTTGGAGTATTGCGTACAGTTCTGGTCACTGCATTATAGGAAGGATGTGGAAGCATTGGAAAGAGTGCAGAGGAGATTTACCAGGATGTTGCCTGGTATGGAGGGAAGGTCTTATGAGGAAAGGCTGAGGGACTTGAGGCTGTTTTCGTTAGAGAGGAGAAAATTAAGAGCTGACTTAATAGAGACATACAAGATTATCAGAGGATTAGATAGGGTGGACAGTGAGAACCTTTTTCCTCGGATGGTGATGGCTAGCATGAGGGGACATAGCTTTAAATTGAGGGGTGATAGATATTGGACAGATGTCAGAGGTAGGTTCTTTACTCAGACACTAGTAAAGGCGTGGAATGCCCTGCCTGCAACAATAGTAGACTCGCCAACTTTCAGGGCATTTAAATGGTCCTTGGATAAACATGTGGATGATAATGGAATAGTGTAGGTTAGATGGGCTTCAGATTGGTTTCACAGGTCGGCACAACATCGAGGGCAGAAGGGCCTGTACTGCACTGTAATGTTCTGTGTTCTATGTTCTATGTTCTAAAATTGACTGTACGGATACATGAACACCAATTAGCTACCAAGAGACACGACCAATTCTCACTTGTCTCACTATCCATGGACAATGAGTGACATGAATTTGACAGGGACAATGCAAACCAAACAGAGACACGCCCGGGAGTTCCTGGAGGCCTGGTATTCCAACTGGAACTCCATCAACAAACACATTGAATTAGACCCTGTGCACAAACCACTGAGAAACAGAACCGGAACTGATACCAACCACCCAACACACCGAGGCATATAAATACCAAGCGGGACAGAACACCGACACTTCACCGGAGGCGCACTGACAATGTTACCCAGCAGGGTAAACGTCTGCAACCAAACCCACTGACTTGGCGAGTAAGCCTGCAACCTTGTACTCCTCATAGACTGGGGTAATGGAGCAAAGTGACATTAAGTTGAATTACCAGATCATATTGGGTTTGTACCAAGGTTTTTCAAGTTTTTGACTTTGATGCTGAGCTTTGAATTAAATTACAGGAGAAATAGAGGAAGATTTTTAATTAATTGGCCTAACACTAACAATGAATGCCTATAAGTCACTCGACCACACCATGAGCTTCAAGAATAGAGTGTGCTCTGAAAGTGCTGGGGTAGCAGAACTTCATATGTAACAAATACCAGTCAATGGCCAAGACATGACATGAGTCACACGTTGTTATGTAGGGTCACATCTGGCTTCTTTTGCTCACAGGTCCTGTTCAAAATTAATGCGAAAGTTGCTGAATTGAAGCTTTTGTTGAGACTGTAATCATTTAAATTCAAAGATTGGAATGGGCTGACCCTTCTGACCTGTGACTGGGGGAAAAAAAAGAGATTTCTGGTGACCAAACAAGCTGTGACAACACTTTTATGCTCCATTGTATACAGGTGCTTTATCTTTAAGGCGTTCAGCTTTGCAAACCAGTTTGCTGAGTACCTTTAGCAATATTTCAAGAAAGAACAGAAGAAATGCAAGACAATGTAACAAAGTCAAAGAGTCAAGATGCCTCTTGGAATCTTCAATGTTCTCCTTATGTTCCAAATCAAAATTGAAAGCTTAACTGTTTGTTTCTTTCAATATTAAGTATTAGATCAGGAGTGTTTTGTTGCAAATTGATTTGGACAGAAAAGTTACTTTAGGTGTCCAGTCAGTATCAATTTGATGGTTTAGGGCGCTAGCAGTGATTTTCAGAGTGGGCTAGCCCCAACAGTGTTTTCAAACAAAACTGTTACTGATAAGGAATAGAGCTTTTTAGGGTAAGCATAGGGCAAGCATAGCACTGCTGCCTCACAGTGCCAGGGACCTGGGTTCAATTCCACCCTCAGGCGACTGTGTGGAATTTGCGCATTCTCCCTGTGTCTGCATGGGTTTCCTCCAGATGCTCTGGTTTCCTCCCACATTCCAAAGATGTGCAGGTTAGGTGGATTAGTCGTGGGAAATGTGGGTTATGCAGACAGGCTGGTGTTCTGGATGGGATGGTCTTTGGAAGGTCAGTGTGGACTCGATGGGCTGAATGGCCTGCTTCCACACTGCAGGGATTATATGAGTTAAACGTGTTTCAAAGAGCATTAAACATTTTCTTCATGGAAAGATGTGAGTACACAGTGGGGATAACCTGAACTATCAGTGTGGTAAACCCAATGCTTTTGTATCGGTCCTGACATAGGTTTTCCTGAATTTTTCTCCATTGGAATCTTTCTTTTGAGACATTGTTGTAAAACCATTTAATCTTCCTTTTGCCATTCTTTTTCTGTTTCTCTGCTAGAAATAAAATCACGATTAAGTTAACGCTAACCTGGAATACATTAATATTCTTCAACTAATATTCGGAGGGAGTGCAATATTTCAGCGAAAGTGTTCTGCAAATCACTTTCTTATAGAATAGTTTTTGATAACAGTTAAGGTTGCATTTAACCTTTGCAGATAAACCCTACCTTCAAGGGTAAAAGAAAACATGGCAACCAAAATAACTCAGCAGAGGCTTGTGTCCCATCACCAAGTGTCCCTTTATTTATACGTGGAGAGTCCTTGACACTGATCCAGCTCCCTCAGAGCCAGATCTCGGATCAAACAGAACCTCTGACACTCCTGTTTATATCTATCAGCCAGGGCTCCCTGATTGGACCAGATTAACAGCTGCAGTCAAGGAATTCAGATTCTATGAGGTCCACCTTGTTACATTCACCGCAGCAACAACTTTGAGTAATATTCTGCACAAAATATGATAAATTATGAATTAAATCAGAACAAGAAGCATGGTCAGACTTACTGCTTATTGATTAATGTACTGGTATATAAACTCAGGCCATCACAGCTGGATTGTTTAACCATGCTGCGTGTTCTCTGTGAACTCGTCATTGAGACAAAAATATTGTTACAAGTGATCTCTGCAGATTCAAATTGTGCATATAATTTTTGATGAGGCCAGTGGTCTAATTTGCCATGGTTCTACTGTCAGCTTTGGTAGACATTTGCAGAGTGAATTGTATCTAACTCTCGCCCCGAAAATGTCTAAGACCCAAATATCAACAAGCAGCAAGATGTTATTTAAATATCAGAGATTTAGTCGCAAGTCCTTATTTGCTTGTCAAGATCAGCCATTAATGTGGGGAAAATATCCTCAAGAACGTCTTATTCGCTGTTACCTGAGAAACAGATAGTAAGGAGTGAACTTCAAAGTTTTATCGAGTCAATGGGCTCTGAAGTCTTGCATATCTGTGAAAGTAAATCTTAAGTACTTGTAAATAGAAAACAAACCCGAGATTAGAAACAAAAACAGAAATTGCTGGAAAAGCTCAGCAGGTCTGGGAGCATCTGTGGAGAGAAAGCAGAGTTAACATTTTGGGTTGAGTTTATTCACATCTAAAAAGGGCTTGGACAATCACATTAATGATACACTGACAATAAAAGGGAAATCTTTCAAGGTTACAAGGAAAGCAACTGTTTTAAAAACATGAAACCACTTTGGAAATCAAAATGTTTTATAAGTGGAAATACCAGTTTTATGAAGAGACAGGCAGATCCCAATTTCTGAAATTGAATTAGAATTGTATGCTTTTCTGTTTGGGCAAATAAGAGATGTATTCTGAATTCCGAATGACAAAATTTAGGTTTTATAACGGTGTTCAGTTTATCTCCCACAATTAAAAGAAAGAATTGTTTGAATATGTTTATTGTTCAATATATTTTATTGCAACATCTTTCTGGTAAAATCACTGATTTTATGTGATACAACATTGAGCAGAGAGGTCTTCTGAGCATTCTCTTACATTCTTTTCATTTTACATTTTGTAAAATCTGGGTTTGATACGATATTTTGAAAAGAAAACATTTTCAACAGCAGACAAACAGTTCTGATATGGAATGAACAAGTTGTCATAATTCTTGGAATGTTAAACATTTTGGGAGATTGTTCAGAAATGTCTGTGTTTCTTGTATCATCGACCGTCAGAAAGTGTACCAACCTGTATATATTCTAAGGAAGGGTCACTGGACTCAAAATGTTAACTCTATTTGTCTCCACAGATGCTGCCAGAACTGCTGGGTTTCTCAGCGATTTCAGTGTTTCTTTGTATATTTTACAACACAATGACTGGGTTAAATGTTCAGTTTATATAAATAAACCTAAACTTTCGGTGATGGGAGAGGACAAAAAGTGGTCATTTCTTTATGTAGGTGAATACAAAATTTATTGGAGCCTGGATCTGCTGATATTCCAACTCCTTTGCCTTCCATCATAATTTCAGTGACGTAGTGGGTGGGCTCTCCTTCAGATCAGAACCTTCTCCCATGTTTGGGGCCATGTCTAGGTTGTTCCTGGCCAACTCTGAGTTCTCCCTAGGGGATTGTTCTTGTACCTGCCCCTAGGGCAGAGGTTCTGTTCACTCTGAGAGCTGTCTCTGAGGGAGTTGGATCAGTGTCAAGGACTCTCCACGTGTAAGTAAACGGTAATTTGGTAATGAGATACTGACTTCTGTGGAGTTATTTCAGTGACGATGCAAGTAAAGCAAGCTCTAAAAGAAATTTACTCTCAACAGTCGTCTTTGACTTGGAGTAAATATTTCTGGCATCATGCTGTTATTTGGGAAGCTTGACTCATTCTTTGGGAAGGTTGATGTTTCGGGCCTAGGCCTGAAACATCAGCCTTCCTGCTCCTCTGGTGCTGCTTGGCCTGCTGTGTTCATCCAGCTCTACACCTTGTTATCTCAGATTCTCCAGCATCTGCAGTTCCTACTATCTCTGTCAAAGATTCTGTTCACTCTGCAAGTTGGCACTGAGGGATCTGGATTAATGTCAAGGACTTTCCATACGTAAATAAAGGGAGACTTGGTGATAAGATAGTGGCCCCTGTGGAGTTATTTCAGAATGTAGAGTTCTAACCAATACTGCACTTCCTTGATGGAAGGGGAACCCAATGATGGAGCAGGAATACTGTAATTTCAGTCTTCCAATAGGCGATAATATATTTCATGAAACAATGCTTCCTATTCATAGTTGTGGTTCAGTTTGCAGTGAACTTTGTAATGGGATTTTCATAGTTCAATTTATCCAAATCAGAAACATGTACAGCACAGTCAATGTCTGTACTTACTACAAATCATATTGTGCGTATTGCTTTTGTAAACTTTATTATAGAACCTCTTGTTATTACAAATCTTACATTCTATCAAACTCTCACCTTGTTCACATCAGAATTTGTACTTCAGGAGATGAGCTCAAACTTGTGTAAAATGACCTATTTCTGTCCGAAAACTTTGGTATTTCCTGTGTTTGTAATAGAACAAGACAACTATTAAATTATACACAGACAGTAGCAAACATGCTAAATGTATCATGAGAAATTATGCATTGCTATTTTATTCAGTTTCGAAGAATGAGGGTGGATTTCATAGAAATGTACAAAATTCTAATGGAACTAGACAGGGTTAATGCAGGATGAATGTTCCTGATGACCAGGGAGTTTAGGCCAGGATTCACAGGCTACAGATATGAAGTAGGCCATTTAGGACTGAGAAGAGGAGAAACAGAGAGTGGTGAACCTGTGGAATTCTCTGCACTGAAAGCAGTCATGGCCAAAAAATTGAATGTGTTTGAGGAGTTAGATATTGCTCTTAGAGCTAAAGGGATTGAAGGCTATAGACAGAAAGCAGATACTGGGGCTGAGTTAGATGATTAGCCATGATCATCATAATGAATAGCAGAGCAGCTACAAGGACCAAATGCTCCTATTTTCTACATTTTTTTCTAAATTGGAAGTGCTAAGCTTTCATGGATTGTCATTAGGGAAGGGCATAAAAGATGATAGAGCTAAGGCAGGTAGTTGGAGTTAAGCTAGAGATGAGCCATAATCCCACTGGAGGGTGAAACAAACTGTAGGGTCTTCCAGTTTTTGATTGATTCATGGGTTGTGGGCATCACTTGTTGGCCAGCATTTATTGCCCATCCCTAATTGCCCAGAGAAGAGTTAAGAGTCAACCACATCTTTGTGGGTCTGGAGTCATATGTAGGTTAGATCAGGTGAGGACAGCAGATTTGTTTCCTTAAAGGACATTAATTAAACCGATGAGTCTTTACAAGGATTGGCAATGGCTACATTATTGAGATTAGGCTAACTTTTGCTTCCTGCTCAGCATGTTTCTATGTTTCCTGAATTGTACCAAAGTATTCTTTCTCTGTGCATTTTACTCTATTTAATTTGTTTTAAACGCATTCATAGTTACAGTTTTGACGTATAACATTTTGGATTACGTTGCACTCTAAGCATTATATGGTTCCTGCTTTTGAAGTTTATTTGAGTAACCAGCAAGAATGATCTTTGAATTTACCCCTTCGAAAGCTAAACATCTGATTCCCAGACTGTGTTGAACTTTACCACTTTGTAATAGCTATCTTGCCCAGAATTGCCAAGACTGCCGTTAGTATACGCTAGCAAGTTTGCAAATACAGTGTTTGCCAGTGATTGGCTGTTTGCTGTATAATTAAGCCTGACTGAAGACAGTGGGACCCTGAAAAGGATGCCAATATGAGATAATCCAACTGGTTTCAAGCGTGAGCTAGTTATTTCATTTTACTCAGCAACAACATTTAATTCTCCTTTACTGTCTCAGGCAGCAATTTTGAAAACTGGAAAAGACCCAATTAAAAAAAATATATTGTAGTGGTTTAGAGTCACAGAGACATACAACATGGAAACAGACCCTTTGTCCCAACTCATCCATGCTGACCAATTTCCCAAACTAAACTAGTCCCACATGCCTACATTTGGCCCATATCACTCCAAACCTTTCCTGTTCATGTACCTGTCCAAATTTTTTAAGATGTTACTGTACCTTCCTCTGTCAGTTCATTCCACATACGCACCTGCCCATCATGTCCCTTTTAAATCTTTCCTTTGTCACCTTCAACCTATGTCCTCGGGTTTTGAACTCTCCAGCCCTAGACAAAAGACTTTTGCGATTCACCTTATCTATGCCTATCATGTTTTATAAACCTCTGCTGGTCACCCCTCAAACTCCTACACTTCACTGAAAAATGTCCCAGTCTATCCAGCCTCTCTTTATATCTCAAGCCCTCCAGTCCTGGTAACCTCTTTGTAAATCTGTTTTGCACCCTTTCCAACTTAATAACATCCTTCCTACAGCAGGGCAACCAGAACTGCACACAATACTTCAAAGGTGGCCTCACCAATGTCCTGTACAGCCACAACATGATATCCCAAGTCCTATACTCAATGCTCTGACCAATGAAGGCAAGCATACCAAACATCTTCTTCACCATTGTTGACCTGTGATGTCAATTTCCAGGAACTTTTCATCTGAGCCCCTCAGTCTCTCTGTTCGATAGCATTCCCCAGGGCCGTACCATTATCTGGAAGTCCTGCCCTGGTTTGTCTTACCAAAATGCAATATCTCACTTTTATCTAAATTAAACTCCACCTGCCTTTCCTTGGCCCACTAACCCAGTTGATTAAGATCCCATGTGATCTTAGGAAACTTTCTTCACAGTCCCAGATACCACCAATTTTAATGTCACCCACAAACTTACTGACCATGCTTCCTATTTTCACATCCAAATCATTTCATAGGTCACAAATAACAGTAGACCCAGCACCGATCCTTGATTGTAATAAAATAGCACATTGTCAGTGTACAGTACCAGGAAGCTGTTTTTCATTCATTCACTGGCTAGGACAGTATTTGTTGCCCATCCCTAATGGCCCAGAGGGCAGTTAATATTGCTGTGGGGCTGAAGTCATGTAGACCAGACCAAGTAAGGATAATAATTTCCTTCTTGAACCAGACAATCTTTCTTCCAACCATTGACAAGTTTCATGATCATCATTTGACATTTAGTTCCATTTAAAATAAAATTGAATTCAAATTCCACTATCCACTATGGTACATTTTGAACTCAGGTCCCCAAAACATTACCTTTGTCTCTGGATTATTAATCTAGTGATAATACCAGGGATAGTGGTAACTGCCGATGCTGGAGTCTGAGATTAGAAGGTGTGGAGCTGGAGGAGCACAGCAGGCCAGGCAGCATCAGAGGAGCAGGCAAGTTGACGTTTTGGGTCTGGACCCTTCTTCAGAAATGGGGGAGGGGAAGGTGTCTGTGAAATAAATAGAAGGAGGGGTCGGTGATAGAAGGTGGATAGTGGAGCAGGTAGGTGGAGAGAAGACGGACAGGTCAAGGAAGCGAGGTTAAAGCTAGTAAAGGTGAATGTAGGTAGGAACTTGGGGTGGGGGTTAGACAGTGAGGAAGGAGGGGCGGATAGGTGGGAGAGAAGACGGACAGGTCAAAGAGGTGGGGATGAAGCTAGTAGAGGTGAGTGTAGGTAGGAAGTGGGGGTGGGGATAGGTCAGTGAGGTGGGAAGAATGGATAGATGGGAGAGAAGATGGACAGGTCAAGGAGGTGGGATGTGAGGAGGGGCTGGTCTTGGGTTGAGGTTGGGCGTGGGGAGATTTTGAAGCTTGTAGCCTTCCACATTAAACAGATGTTCACCTACGCATCCGCTAATATGGTCTATTGTATCCGCTGTTCCCAATGTGGCCTCCTCTACATCAGGGAGTTCAAGCGGAGGCTCGGAGACCACTTTGTGGAGCACCTACACTCGGTTCGCAACAAACGACAACACCTCCGAGTCGTGAACCACTTCAATTCCCCCTCCCACTCCCTGGACGACATGTCCACCCTGGGCCTCCTCCAGTGTCACAACGATGCCACCTGAAAACTGGAGGAACAGCACCTCATATTCCTCCTTGGAACCCTACAACCCAATGGTCTCAATGTGGACTTTACAAGCTTCAAAATCTCTCCACCCCAACCTCATCCCATGACCAACCCTCCCTCTCATCCCCGCCTCCTTGATCTGTCTGTCTTCTTTCCCACCTATCTGCTCCTCCCACCTCACTGACCAACTTCCACCCCCACTTCCCACCTACATTCACCTCTACTAGCTTCATCCCCGCCTCCTTGACCTGTCCGTCTTCTCTCCACCTATCTGCTCCACTATCCATCTTCTATCACCTCCACCCCCCATTTATTTCAGAGCCCCCATTTCTGAAGAAGGATCTAGAGCCGAAACGTCAGCTTTCCTGCCCTTGTGGTGACAATACCAGTTGGCCATGACCTGCCCTAATGATCATTTGATTTATTATTGGCACAGGTACTGAGATACAGTGAAAAGTATTGCTTTGCTTGCTCAGCAGACAAGTCATACCTGGGGAGGCAATGGCCTAGTGGTATTATCACTGGACTGTTAATCCAGAGACCCAGGTAACATTCTGGGGACTCAGGTTCAAAACCGCCATAGCAGTTGGTGGAATTTGAATGCAATAAATATCTGGAATTAAGAGTCTAATGATGACCATGAATCCATTGTCGACTGCTGGAAAAACCTATCTGGTTCACTAATGTCCTTTAGGGAAGGAAACTGCCATCCTTACCTGGTCTGGCCTTCATGATACTCCAGACCCACAGCAATGTGGTTGATTCTTAACTGCCCTCTGGGCAATTAGGAATGGGCAGTAAATGCTGGCCTGGCCAGCGATGCCCTCATCTCAAGAATGAATAAAGAAAAAAAAAAGGTACATCAGGATAATAGACCAGAATGCAGAATATAGTGTTACAGCTGCAGAGAAAGATCAACTGTAATATGTGTGAGGTCCCTTCACAAGTCTAATAACAGCAGAGAAGAATCTGTTTTTAAATCTGTTGATATGTGTTTTCAAACTTTTGAATCTTCTGCCCAGTGGAAGAGAGTGGAGGAGAGTATAATCAGGGTGGGAGAGGTCTTTGATAATATTGGCTGCTTTTACGAGGCAGCGGGAAGTGTAGATGGAAGGGAGGCTGGACGTCAGTGGAAGAGGTCCTTTGTAGCTTTTGCTATGGACCAGACTGGGCCCCCCTCAAAATATTTTAAGAATGTAGCCTAGACCCTAAGTTTTACTTCTTTTAACATCAAATGTAAAGTGTCTATTCCCAATAAAATGCAACTGGTCAAACTAGTTGACGTTAAGCAAAACACTGTTTATTTAAACTCTGCAGCTAAAATACGACCAAAGAAAGGGGAATTTAGAATAAATATGACCAAAGAAAGGGGAATTTAGAATAACTTAACTATTAGAAAACTTAACCAATCCAAGAGGAAAAAAAATCAAGAGAAAATTCAGAGAAAGTAGCAGTGAGGAGACATTCACTGAAATTTCCAACTCTTTTGAGACCCCAACAGCTTCTGCTTAAACCTAAAAACTTAAAAAAAGTAGAAACCCTGGTCTGTGAGAGCTGGCCACACCCAGGCTACTTCTATTGTTCCAACTTTAAAAAAATACCTCAAGGCCTCGCAAGCTGTTAACTCAGGTGGCATTCAGCCGTCTGCTCATTACCTCTGCCTTACAACCTGTCTTCAAAAACAGGACAAAATAACCCTTTGAACGCCACTATATCATCACACTTTATTGGGCTTAACCTGCACAATTACTCCTGTAGATGAGCCTGATTGTAATTATTTGGTACAATCAAGGCTCTTACTCACTAGTGTACACATATTTGAAGAATTGACAGATTTCCACTGAAATTCCTTTATGTTCATTCAGTTGGCTTCTCCTCAATGATGTTATCTCCAAGTTTCATTTCTCCCCAACCCCCACCGTAATGAAGAGCTGAGTGGTCAGCTATTCATCACCAATAATCTGCAATTAGTCGTGTGATTAGGCTTTTGACTTTTTCTTCCTCAACTCATTCCTTTATAGGACAAGTTTTTTTTAAATGTCATGGGCATATGGAGAGGGAATATACTCACATTTTATTTTTAGTTCAAAATGATTTACTGGGAATAGGATTTTCAAGAGGTGATGGTGATTAGTAAATTCAAAACTATCACCGGAGTAAACATAAAAACCAAATCTCTGTTTATTTTAATGCGTGTAAAATTCTCCCCTTGTTTTATCAGTGAGCGCACATATTCAATAAATGTCATACAAATAGTGCAATTGATCGTGTGGCACAAAAAAATTATGGTTAACGTCCAAATCAAATTGAATGGATAAAGGTTAACAAAAAGTAGATAATTCTAACTACAAATAAATTCTGGATATTGATTTACAAACATATAGCCAGGATTTATTACAATTGTTAGCTTAGCGCAAAGGTATATTGTGAGGCTGTGATGTCTCCTGTCATGTGCTGAATACATTGAGGGACACTGTGAGGTCAGCTTGACTAGTAGGCCTCAGCGATCAAACGTGTCCCACCTGTCTTGGCCACTAGTACAGGTGTTCTAGGTCAGCTCTCCTTGTGGTTATCAATCGCTGACAGTTGACAGTTTAATTTTACAGCACAAGCACCTCATTACTTGTGCAGACACTTGGAGAACATGCAGGCACTGGATTGGATCAACGATCAATGACAAAGGTTGCATAAGGGTACAAGTGGTAGCACTAAAAGTGAAGGTCTCCATGCATGAGTTGGCAGCGGTAGGGATACATGACAGGGGAGTTTAGCTGACAAACAGTCAACCACTTCACAAGGAATAGAGTTTTACAATATAGTCTTATGGTTAAAAAAAATCAAATACTTAAAGAAACATATATGGACATGTCACTCTATTAGTAAAACAAAACAAATTATGCTTGCGGGAGATAAAAGGTACTGCAGATGCTGGAGAATCCGAGATAACAAGCATGGGGCTGGATGAACACAGCAGGTCAAGCAGCATCATAGGAGCAGGAAAACTTGACGTTTCGGGCCTAAACCC
>JAHRHZ010000017.1:53196854-53224868 GCA_024137785.1 Ginglymostoma cirratum
GGGTTTAGGCCCGAAACGTCAAGTTTTCCTGCTCCTATGATGCTGCTTGACCTGCTGTGTTCATCCAGCCCCATGCTTGTTATGCTTGCGGGTTTTTTTTTGAGAGATAAAAAATCATCAGCAAGCAGGTTTCTTACAATAATTTCATTATAGTTAAATAGTGGGGCTCCAGCATTGGCTCAGCTTGTTTAGGCAATGAGTTGCTGAGCCAGGTTCAAGAAACATTGGAGGATATTCTTTTTCCAATTAACTTGTTCAGAGATAGATATTACTACACACCTCTGCAGCAGGTGGGATTTAAACCCAGGCCTCCTGGCTCGGAGGTCAGGATGTTACCATTGTACCACAGTCCTTGTTGATCTCCATAAGGAAAATACAATTGGGTTTAGTGTCCTTGGAGCAGAAAATAAGGCAGAGTATTTGTCTGTCACTGTCAGTACAACTGCTAGTAACTTATGTTGAGGGAGGCTTGGGTTTGGAAGGAGTGCTTTCCAATAGCTAACTAGCCAGCTAATGAATGGCTGTTTGAGTATCACACATAATGGCAAGACAATTAAATAAGCAGCTCAGTTATAGCTGCAGTGCTAACATGTACCCAAAATCGCAAAAACTGGTAATGCCTAATCAAAAACTGAATTCAAACCAAAAAGTAGATCCCTTCAATCTGTTCCCAATCATCAATGGAGTAAAGAAGGAATGTCCACGGTACATCAGATGCCAAATCCTTACCATAATCCCCTTGGCAATGTTCATCTGGACTTTTTTTCTGAATTGTTCAAAAACACAAGTATTTGTAAAGCATTCTTGAATGAAGAAGGGTCACTTGACCTGAAATTCCATCCAGAAAGACAAGGGCAGCAGATACATGAGAATGCCACCACCTTTAAGTTCCCTTCCAAGCCACTCACCCCCATCCTGAATTGGAAATATATCGCCGTTCCTTCACTGTCGCTGGGTCAAAATCCTGGAATTTCCTCACCAATGGCATTGTGGGTCATCCCACAGCAGGAGGGCTGCAGTGGTTCAAGAAGGCAGCTCACCACCACCTTCTCGAGGGCAACTAGGGATGGGCAATAATTACTAGTCCAGCCAGGATTGCCCACATCCCACAAATGAATTTTAAAAACTCTGATTTCTCTCTGCAAATGCTGCCAGGCCTGCTGAGCTTTTCCAGCAATTTCTGGTTTTGTTTCTGATTTCCAGCATCCACAGTTCTTTTGGATTTTTTAATTTTTTAAAATAAACTTGATTCAATTGGGTGTCTGTGCTAAAATATAATCTCAATTACTGCTGTTGTTTAAAGTAAGTCAATTGCATTTGTCCGAGTAATAATGATGTATTTAACAAAAGAAGTAAACTCCTTTTTCTCATTACAATCATAGGCCTGCTGAACTGTCCAAGGAATGAACATGACTCCCACAAAGCTATCAATGACGTAACTGTCACAGAAATCATTTTTATTCACAACCCAACACATTATCAATGATGTGTGTTTATTGATGTCGAGTCAGATGAATTGATTTCCTTACTGCATGAGCAACCGTGAGATTGTTGCCTGCAGTTGGAAAAGTCACCATATTAGCAATCATATGATCTGTACCCCACAATTCTGTGGTATAGTGCAACATAATAGCTTGTTTGGCTACTGGACCGGTTGTTAAGTAGATAGGCTATCACCCTAACTTATAGTTTAAGCATCAAAGTAGTTTTGAAGTACGCTTAGAGGTGACTTTATTATTAATAAGGCATAAAACGATTAATTGCTTATTGTATGAACTTATTTATTTATGAAGGTTTATGTTTACAGGTGCTTCTGAAAGAATTTCTGTGTTCCTTTCCAATGGATTCATGACCAAGAATAGCCAAATTCCCTTTGAACAACATGATTGAATTGCCATCCATCTGCCCATAGAGTAAGGTTACTAATCTCTGTCACCAGGATGCTCAGACAAGGTAGCACCTGTGTCAAACTATGCCAAGCTAACTCTTGAATGTTAGAGCTGGAGTAGACAGAATAAGTACAAATTCCACATCATGCAAAATTGATACAATGGCTTTACATTTCCAAATTGCAGCCTCGATGTAACACTGGCATTGTGGATTAGTCACAATAGAATCTTCCTTTCCAAGTTTGATTGGAAAAGTATTTTAATTTGTTACTTCAGCAACATAAATTATCACACTTCTGCCCAAACTGAATGTGTCAGCATGCATAAATGTATTGTCTTGTCAGGTACATGAGCTGCACTGATCAGGGAAGATCCAATTTTGATTTTGGATTTTATCATTTAAACCTTTGCAGCTTGAATGGCAGAAAGGATAGTACAACTGATGATGGCAGTGCCGCTGGAGTAGGCAAGGGGAAAACCCATTGAGATCCTGCTGTATAGCACAGTGCAGCAACCACTGTTAATGTGCATCTGTGAAGTCAATATACAAGAACAAGAGTTAGCTTGATAATGGTGTTCCCTTGTCCGAATAGTCTAGTGACAGAGAGAAATGTTTTACTTCAATGATTGGGTAATCTTGTGGCAGAGCATTTTGTATCAGAGATAAAAGGTACTGCAGATGCTGGAGAATCCGAGATAACAAGCAAGCATTTTGCTTGCCCATTCCAGAAACATCTTATTTTCATTCCATTGAAATGTGTTAGTGATAAGAGTTGTCTGGCCTCACTCAAAAGCCCCCAATATCAGGTGTTGGGCAAAAAGGACCAAAGGTAGCACAGGAAATTTTGAAATGCACAATGAGTGGTTAGAATTTGAAATCCATTGCCTGACAGCTGGTGGCTGTAGATTCAATAGTGTCATTCAAAATGGAATTGGATTAATATTTTGATAAAAAATGCAGGGGAAATGGGAATAGAGGGGAAAATAGACAGGCAGTGGGACAACCGGGTTGCTCTTCAAAAGACTAGGTTCAAACATGATGGGCTGAATGACTTCCTTGTGTGCTACATTCGTCTATGAATCTATAAAGAGTAGCCATCGGAATGCAATACTCAAAAGATTCCACTTCTTGTGAAACAATGTTGACCATCAGTCAGTGCCTTTTACATTGGGTGGGGGGAGGGAAGGGGGCATGTGAAGGGGGACAAACCTGATGGGGGATAAAGGGAATGTGTACAAATTATGTTTCTAGTTGAATATTACTTTCTTTCATTTGCTGTTATATTAGGGTTCCTTTCTATCTGTAATCCCTGCTGTGATGTGGAGGTGCTGGTGTTGGTGTAGGGTGGGCAAGGTCAGAAATCGCTGTCTATTACTAAGGTCATATAATGGTCATGATTGGACTATCTTTTATAAATCAGGTTTTGACAATAACTTCTTAGGAATCATCAAAGGAATTAAGCATAAATGTGAAAATAATACTAATTATCACAGAATCCCTACAGAGTGGAAACAGGCCCTTTGGCCCAACAAGTCCACACTGACCAACAGAGCATCCCACCCAGACCCATTCCCCTGTAAACCCACCTAATCTACACACCCTTGAACACTATGGGGCAATTTAGCATGGCCAAACCACCTAGCCTGCATATCTTTGGGCTGTGGGAGGAAACCATAGCACCGGGGGAAACCCACGCAGACATGGGGAGAAAATGCAAACTCCACACAGACAGTCGCCCGAGGGTGGAATCAAACCCAAGTCCCTGGAGCTGTGAGGCAACAGTGCTAACCACTGAACCACCGTGCCGCCTCTGGTGAAATAATACAAAAAAACAATTGTTTGGGTATGTCTACAGGGCACACAAACACACTGGAACACAGCACTGCAGGGCAACCCTCTGTCAGTTCATGCAGATAACTCCTCAAAAGATTTTGTTTCTGATCTCATCAATTACATCTCAGAATAGATGAATATTAAGAGAAATAATTAGCTGCAGCATCATAGGAGCAGGAAAACTTGACGTTTCAGGCCTAGACCCTTCTGATGAAGGGTCTAGGCCCGAAACGTCAAGTTTTTCTGCTCCTATGATGCTGCTTGGCCTGCTGTGTTCATCCAGCCCCACGCCTTGTTATCTCGGATTCTCCAGCATCTGCAGTACCTTTTATCTCTAATAGTTAGCTGCAGTTCATTCTGGTGTCTCTTACTGCATCCTAAAAGGAAGAACAATGTTAATTGCCTCAGAAGTAGTCCTTTCTAGAAAACCTATAACCCATAGGTTCACTGACCTACATGAGTTTACAGTATGGAAACACGTCAATTTTAAAATTCTTAGTTTGCTTTGGAATTCTTCTAAGTCCTCATCTTCCTATTTCTTTAGTCTCCTTCATCCCTACCATCCTCCCAGATCACATCCTGCATCACATTCTAGCCTGTGTAGCAGTCCCAATTTTCATTGCTTCACATTTGGTCATCATGCTGAAATGGACAGTTTGAAACTCCACCCTAGCCAGCACTTTCCTGCTCCTCCAGTTCTCACTTTTATCTCCAGAATCTCATGAAAAGCCACCGCTTCAAACAAACCGCTCGTCATCTGGCTTAGAACATAGAACGTAGAACATTACAGTGCAGTACAGGCCCTTTGGCCCTCGATGTTGCACTGACCTGTGAAACCAATCTGAAGCCCATCTAACCTATGCTATTCCATTATCATCCATATGTTTATCCATATGCTTAATATCTCTGTAACAAAAACAGAAATTGCAGGAGAAATGCAGCAGGTCAAGCAGCATCTGCGGAGAGAAAAACAGAATTAACATTTTAGGTCCAGTGACACTTCTTCAGAACTTCCAGCAATGTCTGATTTTATTTCTGATTTCCATGATCTGCAGTTGTTTATTTTTTTCACTAATATCTCTCTATGTGGGCTGAGTATCTCATTTTGTTTGGTAATCCTCACTTGGGATACCTCTGTATGGTTTACAATATTAAAGATGCTATGTAAAAGCATATTGTATTTGATGTTTCTTGATTTTGATGTATATTGATCTTTCTTCCCACCTGTTCATGTTAATTTCCATTACCCATCTTGATGATTTAACCCATGTAGCAAGCAGCAGGGCAGATGCATGTGTGGTGATAGTCTTCTCAATCTTGACCCATTTGTCATTTCATGGCTAGATGGCAGTGGATTTGTGGCTTTTCTTTCCTAGTTTTATGCACTGGGCAAAGATAAAACACAAACATGTGTCCGTGCTGGTAGAATAAACTGTTGCTACAGTGCAGGGAAAATTTTTGTCCAGTTTTAGCTAAAATGAAAAGTAAAATGTGTCGCTGGTACAGACACACTGTCAATCATTCACAACGTCACCAAGCAGCTCCTTCACTTTATGCAGATCATTTTTACTCCTTTACTAGAATAGTTTTCTCTTGTTGAAGCCAGCATGGTCATTGAGGGAGCTTGACTGATAGGAGTTGCTGAAGCGAGCAGTTTGAGACCGCGAAGTTAACATTGGGAGAGAAAGGAGAAAAGCCCCCAGGAAAATTAGGCATGTTAATCAATTTCCATCACCTAGACTAGCTTCTAACACTGGAAGTTAACTTTGTGAAGTGATGTAAATATTTTGATAAAACATTCAGCGGTATTTGGAAAATAACTACAAATCATAATTCTCAGTACCTATTTATTTCCTGTTAAAGTTGAACTGATAGCAGAATTTTTGTTAAAGTGGGGGAAATATATTCATCTGTGGATTATAGGATAAATTTTCCACTTGCCACCAGAGTATATAACTGGCATAGTGATTGACTGTCCATTAGAGAAACTCTCTCGTTTAAATCTGCAGCTTTCAGCAGTTTTTTTTAATTGATTGGATACTCCTGTTCCTAGGTTAACCTTTGAAAATTTCATGCCTTGGTCTTATTTTCATTAAATTGAGCCTATGTATTCTATCCGATCTTCCTCCAATTTCACAACCATTTTTGCTGTTTTTGAAATCTTTCACTTTTGTGTGACGAACAATTTTTGAGATTGTACTCACTATACCTAATTCCAAATCATTAGGACATATTGGGAGCAAAGTGTGGATTGTGACCAAGCCCTGGCTATTGCATTTCAATCCCAACCATCCAATCATCCTAAATAAAAACCAAAAGAACTGCGGATGCTGTAAATCAGGAACAAAAAGAAAGTTGCTGGAAAAGCTCAGTAGGTCTGGCAGCATCTGTGAGGGAAAAGACAGAGTTAACGTTTGGGCCCAGGGTTCTGAGGAAGGATCACCGGACCCGAAACGTTAACTCTGTCTTTTCCTTCACAGATGCTGTCAGACCTGCTGAGCTTTTCCAGAAACTTTGTTTTTGCATCCAATAATTTGAACTCCTTGCTTCTTGTCTATATGCACTGCTTCGTTTTTTCTATCAAGTTAGTTTGACACCAGAATTAAATATTAATGATGGGAGTGAAGAATGTTTAGACTCAGTCCATGATTTAAGAGATTTGAAGGGTTAAATCTCCCTCAAATTCTTCCTTTCTTATTGTTGAATCACATTATTTCTTCTAGTATATAAGACCATGTATTTATGAGAAGAGTGTTTTCCCCTGTCTTGCACTTTTCTGAGACTCAACAACTTCCTATTCCTCACCTTCTCCTGTCTTCTATGGGACTGCCCCATTTTTCATTCATCCAGAGCCATTCTAAAACAACTTTGGACCATCTAAGCACTTGCCAGCTTTGTTCGATTCTATCTTGCTTAGCTTGATTCCCCCTCCATGTGATATTTCAGCACCTCCAACCACCAGGAAGGTAGATGGTTTGTATTGACATCTTGTTCATATTGGCACAGCAGTTGTCAATGGAATCACAGTGTTATAAGGTTTCAACAAGTTCAATCTATATTTCAGGCACAAAGTGCTCTGCATACAGTCTCTTGTTTAATGTACTGCATGTATTTTATATAATGTAGTCTACAGTTGTATATCATTGAATGTTTTTAAGGTAAAAATAGATTATTGAACAGTAAAGGAATTAAGAATTTTTGGTGAGAGGAATAAGAGGAATTTTTGGTGAGAGGAATAAGAGGAATTGAGTCCTCAAAAAGATCAGGCAGGATCTCATTGAATGGTGGAGCAGGCTCAAGGGATCAAGATGACATACTCCTGCTCCTGTTTCTTGTGTTCTTATATGCGGGATATCATTTATATCACATATACACAGTATATTGCATGGCCTATTTGGCATATCATTTATATGGGACATGTTTTGTAAATAAAGTTACGTAACAAATAATTTTATACAATCTGCAATATGTATCTCTTATAAATGATCCAGGTTATATATGGTAGTTTTCAAACAAAAATGTTTGCAGTCATTTGACAGACCATGTCTGTGCTGGACCTTTGCCAGAGCAATCTAGTACTAATGCTATTGTTGTCATTAATCATGTTCACTGTATCTTTCTCTGCTTCAGATATTGTTGTAATGTTTGAAATCAGTTCTCTACAGCACAACAAGAATGCAAGCTCACTACTTACCAAACTCCACATTTATTCTTGCTCTCATTCTTATTCACTTCTGTTCAGTGCTGTTCCCAATTTAGATCCCGCTTATCCACTACTTAAAGTATGTGGGGTGGCAATTTCTATACCTGTTTTTGAAATAGTGATAATGAGTGTTTGTGCATCTTCTGGAGGAATCCCTTATTCAATATTTGCTGCAGTTTGTCCATATATATTTGATTGTTTTGGGGAGGTGATGAGGGTTAGTATGTATAAGCAAAGTTAGCCATACATCACCAACTCCTTGAGGTGAACATTAAATCTGGAATTTGAAGCTGGTCTAATGGAGATCATGTAATTATTGTATATCATAGTAAAACTCACCTTGTTCCGTAATGTCTTTGAGGGAAAGAAATCTGCTATCCTTACCTGGCCTACATTTCAGGAAAAGCAAGAAGGAAGGGAAGCTGCTTCATGTATCCTCCAATTTGAAATATACAACATTAGCCATTGCTCTGGCAGCGATGTTAATTGTGAGAGGGCAGGCTCGAAGTACTGAATTTCCTAATCCTGATGCTGAAGAGCTGTGTGAGTTAGCACAGCCTGTGTGCTGTACGCAGAAAGAAAGGGAAGGAGTTGTGAAAACAGTCCCACTTTCTAAATGACAGGGGTCAAACAGAAAGGCATGTAGTGTAGTTCCCTGCAGTGACTGATGGCAAGGTATGGAGAACCAGGAAGGAAAGATTCCAAAGAATAATGACTGATTGAGAGAAGAAATTCCTCTTCATCTCTGCCTTAAACTGGAAAACTCTTCAGCTGTAACAGTGCCTCCTTGTTCTCGACGTCTCTATAAGACAATCCGTCCTCTCGGCAACAACATTATCAGGCCTGCTCAGAACTTTCCACATTTCAATAAGACCCCTTCTCATTCTTCTAAACTCCTTTGAGCATTGCACCATATTTAAGCTTTCCTCGTAAGATAGCCCCTTCATTCTGGAAATGAACCCAGTGAACCTTCTTTGAATTGTCTCCAATACTAGTACATCCCTCCTTAAATATGTTGTTGAAAACTGTATGCATCACCACAGTGCTCCTGGTGTAATCTCACCATGGGTTTAAGGTGAAAGGTTTAAAAGGGACCTGAGGGGCAACTTTTGCACACAGATAGTGGTGCGTTTATGGGAAACAAGCTGCCAGAGCAAGTGGTAGAGGCAAGTATAATTACAACACTTAAAAGACGTTTTGACAGGTGTATGGATAGGAAAGATTCAGAGGAAAATGGGCCAATACAGGCAAATGGGACTAGTTTAGTTTGGGAAACCTGGTAAGAAATGACGAGTTGGGCTGAAGGGTCTGTTTCCAAGCTGTATGACTCTGACTCTGTGACTCTGTAACTATCCGTTCTACCTGTATGTTAATTTTTTGTGATTCATGTACAAAGTGACACAGGTCTCTCTGTACCACTACATTTTGCAGTTTGTTTCCATTGAAATAACATTCTCCTTTTCTATCCTTCCCATCAGTGCAGTTTTTTAGCTGGGAATTGAATCAGCACACTGGCACTGCATGCACACCCTTGTGACTCCAGTTTTGATGTAATGTAATTCCAAATTTCTCAAAGGTAGTAATACACAGTGTGGGGAAGGGGAAGGGGAAATTTATTCCTTTCAAATTATCCCAATGAATATGATTTAAATTCACACTCTGAGGAGGGTTGTGGTAGCATTTGATAAATCAGTTCACTTGTTCCCTCTCCATTTTGAGCAGATCTTTTGAAAAGTCTTTTATGCCAAAGTAAGCCATTGGAAAAACGGTGCATTTTGAATAGGAAGTTAAGTTTACAACCATTTCCTGCCTTGCACTGTGTCATTTGGTGAACTCTCTCTGATAAATCATCCAGTGAATGTTTCATATAAGATCTGTAGAAGTTTACTTACTTGACTTAAATGTAGGAAAGCTATGCATTTTTTACACTTAAAAGAAATTAATATGCCTGGCAAAATAAAAGTTCTGAATTAAAATAACGAATTACTCAGCTGGTCCTGCAATCTTCTGATTTTATACATATCTGGTGGTCTTTAAGTTAATGAACCTTTCCCAGTACTTGTCTCCAGCTCATATGATTCAAAGTTCTCCATAGGCCTGACTTACAAGGGTTGGCTTGTTTTCAGTGGGTTTCCTGGACTCTGCCTCATTTTCCCTGGTGTCACTCTGGACAAAGACACTGTTGTGAAGATATTCTGGAGTTGCCCCAAAATCCAAGTATTTTGAGGAAGGGTCTTGGAATTCTGTCTTTTCAGTCTGTGCCTTGCACGCTAGCATATTGTTTAATAATTGTCTCGCTTATTCTTGGTTTATTAAAACATTTCAATGTCTTCCCGCTCTCTAATGTACCATTCAATTGAAAGATTAAAACAATAATATTAAGTGTAAAAAATATTGCCTAACACCTCTACAACCACATCTCTTTCGTACTGGCATTATGCCTCAAAATAAATCTAATCCTTGTGAACAAATGTCATGAAAATTCTTTTCCATTTGGCAACAAGTTCATTATTTTAATCTTCATGCCCCTTTGCCAGAAACAGCCGTTGTGTAAATTTGTTCAGTGAGGAAAATGAGAAACTATAAATTTTAAGTTTCATTATTCTACATAGTGCCATGCTGTGATCACACAATAAATTTGCATGGATGTAATCTGCTAATCACTTATAAGCAAAGAGCTTTGGAAGTGAATGCATTCTTGTACAAATGAAAATGCAAGTTTCTTTACAGTTTCATCTTTTAATGACATTTTCAATGAGCTCTCCAAAAAATATAATAAATGGACCTTTTCCAACAATATATGTTAAGCAGGCTTTCCAATAATGCATGCCTCTGTTTATTTTTACTTGCTTCAAATAATTTTCGTATTGTGTAAAGAAAAAACTTGCTCTGAGCAGTGCAAAACAAAAATTCAGGTTTTCTTTCAAAATTTTAGTTTTTTAACATATAACAATGACTGCAGCAAGTTGATCTCTTTCCTGCCAAAGGCAGTAGGAGGCTCAACATGCGAGAAGCTTGACACCATCCAGGCAAAGCACTACATCCACAAATATCCACTCCTTCCGCCCCCGACGCTCAGTAGCAGCCGTGTGTACTATCTACAAGATGCACTGTAGAAATTCACCAAAGATCCTGAGACAGCACCTTCCAAACCCACGATCACTTCCATCTCAAAGGACAAGGGCAGCAGATACATGGGAACACCACCCCATGCAAGTTCCTCTCCAAGCCACTCAGCATCCTGACTTGGAAATATGTTGCTGTTCCTTCGGTGTTGCTGGATCAAAATCCTGCCTGAGGGCATTGTGGGTCTATCATAGACTTCAGGAGTACCAGAAGGTCGCTCAATACCACCTTCTCAAAGGGCAACTAGAGATTGGGAATAAATGCTGGCCCAGCCTGTGACACACATATCTCATGACCAATTTTTTTTTAAAAAGTCTGTCAGTGATTTTAAGTGTGAGGCTTCATGTAAATCCTACCAGTGTATCACCTACCATAAAGAGAAAGCAGGAAAGCTGTTAGAGAACTCTTGCAGTGTGCTGATAATATCCCTTTCTCTAGGTCAGAAGATCTGGATTTAAATCTTACCTGCTCCAGAGGTGTGTCATAACATCTCCGGACACGTTGATTAGAAAATGTCTATGATGAACAGTTTCTGACTTGCCTTTTAAGATCATAACACATACAATTAGGCCATTCTGCCCAGTGAGTCTGCCCCACAATTCAATTTCACCTAATATGTTTCTTAACCCCATTGTCCTGGTCAGTTTTGATCCCCTTACTAATTAAGAGCTGATCTATCTCTGTCTTAAATACAGTCAGTGACTTTACTGCTACAGCTCTCTGCAGCAATGAGATCTGCAATCTTTCAGTCCTTTCAATTCTCCAAGCAGCTGCCTGAACTTGCGTACAGTGAGTGCCCACTTAGGTAAGGGTTAGAATGGAATCAGGATGCTATTTTCCAAATTTGTTATGAGATGCTTAGCCATTGGCAATGTCACCATTTATTTATTGACCATCAGTAATTATGTTTGAGAAGGTACCAGTGAGCCACCATCTTGAATGGCTGCAGTCCGTCTGGTGAAGGTGCCCCGACGATTCCATCAGAGAGTCAGTTCCACCATTTTAACCCAACAATAGTGAAGGAACAGAGATATATTTCTAAGTCAGGGTGACATGCAGGAGATCTTGCAGGTCTTGGGTTTTCCCTTACATCTACCTCCCTTGTTTTTCTCAATGTTAAAAGCCCCGAATTTAGAGGAACTGTTGAAGACGGCTTGGCCAATCGCTGCAGTGTATCTTGTTATATGGCATTCCCTGACGCTACCGGGGGAAGAGTTATTAATTGTTTCAGGTGATGGTTGAGTTGCCAGCCAAGTGAGCTGCTTTGACCTGAATGGTGTTGGACTATTGAATGTTTGACCCAAAGGTTCAGGAGCAGTAGTAGGCCATTCAGCCCATCAAGTATGTTCCAGCATTCAATGAGATCAAGGCTGTTCTGATCATCCTCAGTTTGACTTTTCTGTTTTATCCCCATAACCCTTGATTCCCTTCTTGATTAAAAATCTGTTTATCTCAGCCTTGAATACACTTAATGACTCAACTTCTACAACCCTTTGCAATAAAGAATTCTACAGATTCACTACATTCTGAGAGAAGAAATTCTTCCTCATCTCAGTCTGAAATGGCTGAGTCCTTACTCCAAGATGATGCCCTCTGGTCCGAGACTCTCCCATAAGGGGAAACAATCTTTCCACATCTACCCTGCCAAGTGCCCCAAGAACCTTGTTTGTTTGAATAACGTTGACTCTCAATTCTTTACAACCACAATGGGACAAGCCCGAACTACACAACCCTTCCTCATAAAAAAATCCTCCATACCTGGAATCAACCTGATGAACCTTCTCAAGACTGCCTCCAATGCCAGTGTATCCTTCCTCAGATAAGGGGCCTAAAACCGGTCCACAGTATTCCAGCTGTGGTCTGACTAGTGCCTTGTATATTTTAACAAAACCTCTTTACTTTTACATTCCATTCCCTTTGAAATAAAGGCCAACAGTCGATTTGCATTTCCTATTGCTTGTTGAAATTGGATGCTAGCTTTCATGATCCATAGACATGGATTTCCAAAATCCTCTGTTCTGTAGCTTTCTCCATTTAAATTATATTCAGCTCTTCTATTCCTCTTGCCAAAGTGCATACCTTCACATTTCCCCACATTATATTCCACCTGCCAAGTTTTTGCCTATTTACTTAACTTGTCCATATCTCTCTGCAAACTCTGTGTCATTGTTACCACTTGACTTCCCACCTGTTATTGTCATCCACAAAGTTGTGACAGTGCATTCACTTTCCTCAATCAAGTCATTAAAATATTTTGTAAAATAATTGTAGCCCCAGCACAGATCTTTGTGACACTCTATTAGTCACAGCCTCCCTTAGAGTATCTCCTCTATCTTAATTCTCTGTTTCTATCAGCTTGGTGATCCTCTATCCATTATAATATATTACCCTCGACCTTGTGGACTTTTACCTCATTAAGTAGTTTTATGTGCAGTACCTTATCAAATGCCTTTTGATAATCCATATAAATGTTGTTGGTGTTGCAGTCATCTAGGTCGATAGGGGCTTTTCTATCAAACTCCTAACATGTGATTTTGAAATGGTAACAAGGTTTGGACAGTCAGAAAGTGAGTCTCTCATTGTAATCACTGATCTGCGCTCACAGCCTTGGTATTTTAATGGCTGGTTTAATTAAATTTTCATCAATAGCATTATCAGAAGACGCTGAATTGCATAACTTCACAAATCTCCGAACTGCACTGGTTGAGAAAAGACAAACTGGAGGGGAAGCAAAATTTCCTGAGCATTCAGATCCATGAACCAAGTAGAATTAAAGTTGAAGCAAAATAATGCTGATGCTAGAGATCTGAAATACAAAGGAGAAACTCGGCAGGTCTGGCAGCATCTATGGACAGAAAACAGAGTTAATATTTTGAATCTGGTATGGCTCTTCTTTGGAAGAGAGCTAAAGTTGACCCGTAAGTTTAACATTAGTATTGTAAGCTTGAAATGTGGAAGTGGTTTTCATTGGCTTCACAATAACAACAACGGTCATAGTGTACAGGATTCACCAGTTTTGGTGTTTGGCTGGATACAGGATAGTTGGTTTGCTTTGGAAATATATTATACCACTTAAACAAGAGGGAAGTGTTTAGGAAAGGAGAGAAAGAAAGACAAAGAACATGTATAAGTGGAACCTACAGAGGGCAGGCCTCACTATCCAGATCATTTTAAAATTATTTTTAAAATGAGAGGAAGAGTCTTTAAAAGGAAGCTTACGTTAGATGGGAACTTGTTTATCAGACAGAACAACTCAAACTTCTGCCAGATAGACCTCAGCAGGGTCTGTAGCCCAAAAATAGAAAATGGAGACTTCACTTTGCAATATTGCTCGAATAAATTCTGCTACAAAGGTGAGACTTCATATGAACTGTCACTAACTGTACTTACGGCCTATTCATTGATTCATATAAGTATAGCAACTATACCATTTCACAGCACTCTCTTTGGCTCTTACACTTTTCTGTTCTGTCTTTATTGGATTCGTATTATTTTATTTTAATCAGAATTGAGTCGGTTCAGAGAATGAAACACTTTGTGAAAGCCATCAAAATGAACACTGATACTTAAGAGTCAAACCGTACATTTCTATGGTTGTAATCTTTAGGAACAAGATTACTGCAAATTTGTAGCCACAGTCATTCCTGTCCATTCGGTAATGCAATATTGTTCCAGCAGGATACCTAACCTGTATCAAACGAATTCCACTTATAATTATTTCATTTTGTAGGTTTGGGCTTTCTTATAAATTTGTAATTAAATAACTGTGCACAAAAATCTTGAAACTGATCCATCAGATGGAGCTATAAGAAGTAAACATTTATGACAACTGTTGTAAATGTTTAAACAATTTAGCTTTCATTGGGAGTGTTAAATTTTATTTTATGAGCTAAAACACAACTGCTTTTATTCCATTGGGGCAGCCTTCACTCTGGGCAGTAAACATTGCTCCAATAATAAGATTGCAGTCTTGTGATGCTGTAAACAATACTATTGGGAGATTTAAAGAAACCAAAGCTTTATGTAATTATTTGTGTGGGGGGGTCATTTAACTTTGAAAGGGCATTTCTTGATGGTGTAATGAAATAACAAACAGCTTTAATTATGATTGATGAAGCATAGAGTTAATGCATCATGGTAAATTAGCTGCCTATTAGCAGCTCCAAGACCTTCTTGAGTATATAAAATAAGATTGGGCTATGGATTGATCAAAAAAAACCTTCATGTTCTTTTGTTGTTGCTGCTGTCACTCGTCGATTTAGATAGGAATATTATTCTTGAGCTGAATACTTTGTTTAAATCACGTGTGGTGTGATGTTGAAACCATCAGCAACTAAATGTTTGAAGATTTTGGTGGAGCATTTACAGAAAGCTATTTTAATAATTTATGAATCTTTGAACTCTTTTATGAATTCTTAAATTTCATATACATCAGTTGTGATGTTGCCTTGCCTTTATGCTAAAGTTTGAAATTTATTTTTTTCTTAGCGACTGTGAGTTTTTGAATTGATTACTCAAATGTTTTCAGTTGCAAGATATCACACTTTAATCTTTCAAATGCAGCCACTTATGCATTCAAATAATTGTGGTAACTTTTTAGGATGCATCCTGGCATTATGGCTGGTTGCATATTATCAAAAGGAGCCAGTTTTCATGAGAAAGGAACTTGTATGGTTTTTCCACTGGTGAATGATCTTCAAAGCAAGTTTTGTGCAATGGGGTGCAGATTAAAAAACTATTCCTCTGTCTCAAATATTAAATCTGCTGCATTTTGCAAAACTTGTGAAAGTGCTGAATTTATGGCTTTCTTCCAAGACTGGTTTTCTTTTTCAGTTCAGTTTTCTTTGCTCTTCTCCTGAAGCAACTAATCCAGCATAGGATCTACTTCCACAGATGCTAGCAGCCCTTAGCTAATTTTGTTAATTCACTGTGGGATGTGGGCACTGTTGGCTGCCATATCAAGTTCAAAATTCGTTAAATTGGAGACACATAAGGATGTGAGTGTCTCAGCCTGAATCAATATTTAGTGCCCATCTCTAGGTGCCCTTGAGGAGGTGGTGGTGAGCTGCCTTCTTGAACCACTGCAGTCCATGTACTGTGGTTTGACCCACAACGCCATTAGGAAGGGAATTCCAGCATTGTGACGCCGCAACACCAAATGAACGGTGATATATTCCCAAGTCAGGATACTGAATGGCTTGGTGGAGAACTTGAAGGTGGTGATGTTCCCATGTATCTGCTGCCCTTGTCCTTCTGGATGGAAGTGGTTGTGGGATTGGAAGGTGCTGTCCAAGGATATTCGCAGAACATCTTGTAGATAGTACACACGGCTGCTACTGAGTCTCGGCGGTGGAGGGAGTGAATGCTTGTGGATGTGGTGCCAATCAAGCGGGCTGCTTTTTTCTAGATGGTGTGAAGCTTCTTGAATGTTTTTGGAGCTGCACCCATCCAAGCAAGTGGGGAGTATTCCATCACACTCCTGACTTGTGCCTTGTCAATGATGGACATGTTTTGTGGAATCTGGAGGTGAGTTACTCACAGCAGTATTCCTAGCCTCTGCCCTACTCTTCTAACCATTGTATTTATGTGGCAAAACCAATTGAGTTTCTGGTCAATGGTAACCCCCACAATGTTGATAGTGGGAGTTCAGTGATGGTAACACCATTGAATGTTGAGAGGTGATGGTTAGATGTTTTGTTGTTGGAGATGGTCATTATTTGGCATTTTTATGGTGTGAATATTACTTGCCTCTTGTTGGCCCAAGCCTGGATATTGCCCAGATCTTGTTGCATGTGAACATGGACTGCTGCAGTATCTGAGAAGTTATGAAAATTGCTGAACATTGTGCAATCATCAATTAACATTTCCACTTCTGACCTTATGATGGAGGGAGGGTCATTGATGAAGCAGCTGAAGATGGTTGGGCTGAGGACACTACCCTGAGGAACTCCTGCAGAGATGTCCTGGAGCTGAGGTGACTGACCTCCAATAACCACAATCATCTGTCTGTGGACCATGTGTGACTCTAACTAGTGGAGATGCTGATTCTAGATTTTGTAGGGCTCCTAGTTGTCACACTTAGTCAAGTATGGCCTGGATGTCAATGGTTGTCACTCTCAGCTCACTTCAGGAGGCAATGGTCAAGTGGGATTATCACTAGACTATTAACCCAGGGACTCAGCTAATGTTCTGGGACCCAGGTTCAAATCACACTGCCGTAGATAAAAATAAATCTGGAATTAAGAATCTACTGATGATCATGAAACAATTGTTAATTGTTGAAAAAATCCATCTGGTTCACTAATGTCCTTCAGAGAAGGAAATCTGCCATCCTTACCAGGTCTGGCCTATGTGTGATGCCAGTACAAGAGCAATGTGGTTGACTCTAAACTGCCCTCTGAAACGGCCTCACAAGTCATTCAGTTATATCAATCACTACAAAGTCTCAAAGAAATGCAACCGGATGGATTACCTGGTATTGAACTAGGCACTGGAAAACACAATGGCAGAAACAGCCCTGTCGACTCTGCAAAGTCCCCTTGACACCTGTGTCAAAATCACAGACTAATCAAGCAATGGCCTGACTTAGTCATACTCACAGATTCATACCATACAGACTATGACCCAGACACCACCATCACCATCCCTGGATAGATGATGAGGGATAATGTCATTGACATATGACAGTTCACCATCAAAACTTGCACAAATCTAGGACAATGTGATTGCATTTAAAATTTACTGATCGGAAGGGCTATCCCTTCAAATTGTTGAGCACAAAGAAGGAGAAAGGGTGCCCATGTTGTGTCCTTTCAGGGTAATCCAACACAACATTGTATATAAAAAAAACTAACAGACACAAACTGAAGTAGCAGTATGATATGAACTTCTGGCTCTTCCCTGCATTTGTCTGCCTCTGAAAAGAAAGGAAGTTTAATTATCCAAACTAATGAACACCCAAAATATTAATCTGTTGCTACTGATAGACTTGCATTTTTAGCATTTTCTGTTTTCATTTCAGATTTCCAGCATTTACAACTCCTACCATTTACATTTGAATGTAATTGGATGCAGATGCTCAGGAGGTGGAACTGCATTTAAAACACCCCCTTCTTCCAAGAAAAAGAGAGCTATATCGGGGCCGTAGAATCAGTTGGGAAAACCGAACAATCTTTTTTGCTATTTTTAGAATGATCTGATTTATGTATCTTAGCCATTACGTAGGGGAAGACACAATCTATGAAAGAGTTTGGATTTTTACCAGTAACTAATTGTAAGTCATTATTTTAGAATAAAGATTCATTATTCACATCTATGTCAGAAATAGAATTGGTGTCAGATGGCTTGTGGATGAAAGCACATCAGGACAGGTACAGACCCCGAAAATCTGGATTAAAGTTCAGCCTCATTAAAGAGCTGGTAAGAAAACCTACAGTGTCTATCATACAGTACACAGGCTACGATGCCTGGTGTCCTGTACACTCTCCCCAGTCCCCATTTCTCATACTTCACACTTTGATAATCAATTAACTAGGACAGCTCCCAGATGTATGAACAAAATTTGGAGGATAAGGTAGTGGCAATAAAACAGTGCATAAAAACAAGGCTGAAGTCTAAAGCCAACCCACGCATTGGGAAAGAAATTAGTGTTCGCAATGTAAGGATGATTTACCTAAATTGTATTCAGGTTGTTTTAAGCACTTGTTCAGTCGGAGTTAAATATTGTGACTCACTTAACCAGCCACTCGCTGCCCGACTGGGAGTCCAATGTTTGACTGTCACAGAAGATCGGGGAAGTTAGTTCACAACAGCATTTGTCAGGGAATCACTCATAAGCTGAACTGTGACAGGCATGTTTAGGGGCATTTGAAACATGTGGAGATAAGTGTCTGAGATCAGCAATTGAAATGCATGATGAATATACATCAAGCTCGACATTGATACATTGAACAGGGCTGTGAGTGAACTGTCATTATTTAGCTGCTCCTGGCAATCACAGTTATCAGGCATTGTGAGTGTACTTTGTGCTTGGTTGCCTAAAGCGGCTTAAAATGGTTGTTTCTTTCTGTATTCTGTTGAAAAACTTGTTAAAAGCTGTTAAAAATATTCTTCTTCTTCTTCACCCCAATGGGATATTGAATAGCATGACCAACTGTTTTCATGAACATAGAACAGAGAACAGTACAGCACAGTACAGGCCCTTCGGCCCACGATGTTGTGCCGACCTATTTTCCTACTAAGATCAATCTACCCTACATACCCTACATTTTACTATCATTTATATATTCTCATAATCTTGTGATCAGTTGGCTCATAATATTAAGAATTAATGATGTCAATTTACCACCTCTCTTCTGTGCTTCATTCTCGTCTACTTACTGTTCCAATAGTTTAGGGACAGCTATTGTGCAGTCATACTGTTGGTTTCTCACCTAATGCAAAGTTTTTTCAGCTGTGAGAATAGAACTATAATTTGGGAGACAGGTCCTGAATTGATACATCAGTATTTTAAAGTGTTAGACGCCACTAGAAGGCTTTTTCACATTAACTGTAGCTGGCTCTGGAATTTAACTTGAGCCGAGTACAGAATAGCATTTTACTAGCACTAGATTCTTGAAGGCATGGTATGTTGGCCTTTTAGGATATTTTTTCTTTTGAGGTGGATCGAGTAAGTAACTTGTCTTGATCAATTTCATCATACAATTCATAAGGCATTCAGCAGAATATCCTGATGGGCTCCACTCAGTTTCTCATTTTGATCAGTGATCTGGCAGATTGAATTGGAAGTGACAATATCTGTTCGCTAATGAGAACATAACACAGTTCTCTAAGAATACAAACTCCCACCTGCTGAATCAATTGCAGTGACCACATTGGATGGATGAAAAAAAAAACTCAAAACTTTGGAGATGGGTTGTGCTGGTGCTTTCATGACTCCTGTAAAAAAGCAGCCAGCTGTCTCCTGTTACTTTGTTCCGGATCTACTCCACGTTAAGGTTAATGATGATGGTGCAAATCTTGAGGATGTTTTCCTATATTAGTTGCTGCAGCCACCTTCATCTTTCTGCAGGAGTTCAACCTGCCCAGGGTTTACTTTTAGTCACTCTGTTTCACAAGCTGCTGAGGAAACCCACTGGAATCAATCTGGTGCTGTCCAAAACCATCCAGACTACTGGACTCGATGAGTATGGCCAGAATCTTGTGAAGGTCTGCTCACCATACATGACTGGGCAGTCAGCCTCCCACAAGGTTATGATTGGAGGGGCATTATAACAGTTTCTCGTGCTTATGCCAGACCTCAACATGAATGCCGAGAACCCAAAAGCTGTAACACTGCACATCTGTAGTGTTGCCAGGGTTGAAGCTTCACACACACCTTCTCCAATGCTCGAGAAGACAGCATCCTGTAAAGAGTGCTACTGAGTATGAGATGGCACTGTTTTCTGCAGAGATGCCGAAGCTCATCTCGAGAAAGGGTTTCACTGGCAACTCTGCAGAGGAGGTAGTGCACCCAGATGAAATACTCACACTGTACACTAATCAATTTCATTTCTGCCCAGGTTTCCACTCTTAGATGTTTTCTACCTGTTATGAAGTCATTGCCACCAGAAAATAAAACTAGTTATCCACGTTCTCCAACTGTGCAGGTTGTTTGTTGCTGTAGTGGGATAGAGTCTGACTCATGGTATAAGCGAGGCTGATTCCAGAGGAGGTTTTGTGTTAAATCACAGAGCAGCTTCCTCAGGTTTCCTATGGAATATAATGTACATTACAGCATATTCGTGGGGAATAAATTAGCCTGCCTAATACATTCTCACTCAATAATATGCTATTATGCAGCACCTTTTAGTGGAGGGAAATATCTCAAAATGTTTCATAAAAACATTATCGAGCGATGATCTAGTGGTATTATCGCTGCACTGTTAATCTGGAGACCCAGATAATGGTCTGGGGACCGGGGTTCGAATCCTGTCATGACAGTTGGTGTGTTTGAATTCAATAAATATCTGGAAATTGAGAGTCAAATGATGACCTTAAGTCCATTGTCAATTATTGGGAAAAAACCCATCTGGTTCACTAATGCCCTTTAGCGTAGAAAACTGCCATCCTTACCTGGTCTGGCCTACATGTGACTCCAGATCCACAGCAATGTGATTGGCTCTTAACTGCCCTCTATGCAATTAGGGATGGGTATTTGATGCTGCCCGATCAGTGACATCCTCGTCCTATTAACAAATAAAAGGAAAAAAGCAACTTGTGACACTAAGCTCCAGATTTTAGGGCAAAAGTAGAATCTAAAAAGTATCCTCCAAAAGGTAGACAGATCAAAAGGGACTGGTTTGATTGCTCAGACATGATCATATTGAATGGCAGAGCAGGCTTGAAGGGCTGAATGGCCTACTGCTGCAGCTTACTTTGTCTAAGAGCTTTTTTTGGAAGTGAGTTCCTAAGAAGCTAAAGTATAGCTAGAAAATTAAAATTAAAGCATTACCAATTAAAGGATGTGGGGAATAAAAGGATGACTAGGGTAAGAACAGGGCCAGTCAAAGACAGAAGTGGGAAGTTGTGTGTGGACCCTGTGGAGATCGGAGAGGTGCTAAACAAATATTTCTCACCTGTTTTCACTCAGGAAAAGGAGAATATTGTAGAGGAGAAGACTGAGATACAGGCTATTAGACTTGAAAGGATTGAGGTTAGTAAGGAAGAGGGGTTATCAATTCTAGAAGGTGTGAAGGTAGATAAATCCCCTGGGCCGGATGGGATTTTTCCAAGGATTCTCTGGGAAGCTAGGGAGGAGATGGCGGAGCCTTTAGCCTTGATCTTTGAGTCATCATTGTCTACAGGTTTAGTACCAGATGACTGGAGGATTGCAAATGTTGTGCCCTTGTTCAAGAAGGGCAGTAGAGATGACCCAGGTAATTACAGACCAGTGAGCCTTACATCTGTTGTAGGAAAAGTTTTGGAAAGGATTATAAGAGATAGGATTTATAATCATCTAGCAAGCAACAATTTGATTGGAGATAGTCAACATGGATTCGTCAAGGGCAGGTCGTGTCTCACAAACCTGATTGAGTTTTTTGAGAAGGTGACCAAGCATGTGGATGAGGGTAGGGCAGTTGACGTGGTGTACATGGACTTCAGTAAAGCCTTTGATAAGGTTCCACATGGTAGGCTATTGGAGCAAATGCGGAGGCATGGGATTGAGGGAGATTTAGCAGTTTGGATTAGAAACTGGCTCTCTGAAAGAAGGCAAAGAGTGGTGGTTGATGGAAAATATTCAGCCTGGAGTCCGGTTACTAGTGATGTGCCACAGGGATCTGTTTTGGGACCACTGCTGTTTGTCATTTTGACTTGGACGCAGACATAGATGGATGGGTTAGTAAGTTTGCAGATGACACTAAAGTCGGTGGAGTGGTGGACAGTGTGGAAGAATGTTGCAGGTTGCAGGGAGACTTGGATAAACTGCAGAATTGGGCTGAAAGGTGGCAAATGGAGTTCAATGCAGATAAATGTGAGGTGATACACTTTGGGAAGAATAATAGGAAGGCAGAATACTGGGTCAATGGAAAGATTCTTGGTAGTGTGGATGTGCAGAGGGATCTTGGTGTCCAGGTACACAGATCCCTCAAAGTTGCCACACAGGTTGATAGTGCTGATCAGAGGTATACAGTGTGTTAGGTTTCATTGGTAGAGGGATTGAGTTCCGGAGCCGTGATGTCATGCTGCAACTGTACAAAACGCTAGTGCGGCCTCACTTGGAATATTGCGTACAGTTCTGGTTGCTCCATTTCAGGAAGGATGTGGGAGCGTTGGAAAAGGTGCAGAGGAGATTTACCAGGATGTTGCCTGGTCTGGAGCGAAGGTCTCATGAGGAAAGGCTGAGGGACTTGGGTCTGTTCTCATTGGTGAGAAGAAGGCTAAGAGGGGATTTAATAGAGACAGACAAAATGATCAGAGGATTAGATAGGGTGGACAGTGAGAGTCTTTTTCCTAGGATGATGACTTCGGCTTGTACAAGGGGGCATAGCTGCAAATTGAGGGGTGATAGATTTAAGACAGATGTCAGAGGCAGGTTCTTTACTCAGAGAGTGGTAAGGGCGTGGAATGCCCTGCCTGCCAATGTAGTTAACTCAGCCACATTAGGGGCATTTAAACAGTCCTTGGATAAGCATATGGATGGTGATGGGATAGTGTAGGGGGATGGGCTTAGATTAGTTCACAGGTTGGCGCAACATCGAGGGCCGAAGGGCCTGTTCTGCGCTGTATTGTTCTATGTTCTTCTATGTTCTAATTAAAGCGCGGTGAGCACAACTGTCAATGGGACTTGAGGAGACCAGCAGTATAAATTTTGAGATCTGTCTTTGATACAGTAGCACCTACTGTTTTATTATGTTATTTAACAAACGAAAGTGAGAGAAGAAAAGGATATAACAAGGTGTGGGGCTGGATGAACACAGCAGGCCAAGCAGCATCAGAGGAGCACGAAAGCTGACGTTTCGGGCCTAGACCCTTCTTCAGAAAAATTGGCTTGCTGTGTTCATCCAGCGCTACACCTTGTTATATCAGATTGTCCAGCATCTGCAGTTCCTACTATCTCTGAGAGAAGAAAAGGACCTGTTTTGCTCGGCAGATCACTGTGGCCTGTACTCATCACTTTTGGTAATTTCATTGCTGCTTATTAATAAGTTCATTGAGCATACAAATTAAATTTGTAATCTGTGATGTTACAAAATGAATCTGCTAAAGTTGAAGACAATTATCTGCTAAACGCTGGCACATCTATGTTATTGTTTGTGGGTATTGTCGCATCGGAAGCAGTCTTGTGACATTTAGCTAATATTCTACAAGGATATTACTCGAAATAGGCACATATAAATAATTTTAATGAATTATACCCTTCTGAAAGCCATTGTAGCTACTTATAAACATTACATTGATGGACAATAATCATTTACATTTTTCTAAGCTTGTGTTACTTAAGTCATAAAGTGCACCACTATCAAGTCTTTCTTACTGAGAACATTCCCATGCTGTTGTAAAGTGGATGATGGGGCATGGATGTAGAGGTATAAGATGCTGTATGAAGAGGATAAAGTTCCAGGTGCACTTTCAACAAAATGTTTTTCATGCTATTGCATGGTAAGGTAGAGGGAGACAACGAGTGGTGGTTTTACCTGAGGGTCACCACACCTCAGCTGAGTGGAGAAGCTGAGAAGGAAAGTCCTTCCATGTCACTCAGCTGGTGCAGAAATTGAAACCACATTGCTGGCATTATTTGGCGTCACAAACCAGCTGTCAAACCAACAGCTAACCAGTATTCAATGGTAGTTACCTTAGAAAAGTGCGCATCTCTTATTTCGGCTCAGTTTACTAGTTGACAAACTTTCATTTCACTGATCCGCAGAGAATGCTGTTCATGCCCATGCTGATCTTCCCTTTGGATGGCACTCATTTCAGATCTAATTACTGCATTTATCACTTTATTGAATCTGAAGTCACAGTTGTTGAAATTTTCTAACACAATTTAGCTTGTATTACTGAAACAAAAATACTAATGCTAACAGATATATTTGTTTAGAGAATCTGATGCAGTCTGATTCGGATGGTATGTATGGTAACTGCAAGTGTTTTTAGGTATAAATGTTTTTCAATTAAACATTTCAATATTTAATCTTATATTTTCCAGCTATTCTAGGAATAATATGCTGCATTATGTAGTTTTGCTTTGTTACTCAGAAACTGCAAATATTTCCAAGTAAATACCGACGATTATTAGTTCCCCGGATAACAATGGTCAAACAAAACTCTTGGCATTTAATCCCTCACTGATCTGCTAGGCTGTCAGTCAGTAACTGCTGAACCATCATATCCTGATTGTGAATCTGTGATTGATGTATTTGGCCTAGAACTTCCCTAGTATACAAGGAGGAAGCAGGAGGCCTGAAGAGATAGTGCTCAGTTTGCTTTCTCAGTCCCTGGTTCCTAACTCTAATCACCTTCTGCTGTGGGAAAGAGATGAGATGTGGCCTAGAAACAGATCATTGTCCGCCTCCTAGATTAATGTAGAGAATGCAGTATTGTCCACTGAATGGATAAACCTTCCTGCTGTCAGTCACAACTTAAATTCAACGCTACTTCATTTCTAAGAGGCTTATCTTCCTTGAATGGGCTCTTGCGGCTCAAGTAAGAGGCGATGTAATGAAGCGTGTTTTCTAAAGTGAGAGACCTGCTGAAAGGGGGGCAGGGGGTTGGGTGGTGGCTGGGAGGGGGTGCTGATGGTGGAAAAAGGCCCGTGCAGCTGTTGTAGAGGAATCTTTGCAGACTCTTGAAAGAATTGTCATCTATCTGCAAAAACAGAGAAAGGAAATCAACAAAAGGAGATCAAGTACATATCAACCCATCAGCATAAGTTTATACGTATGTGAGCATGTACATTTCTTTGCTTGTGTATGTGTATGTGTGTAGTGTATATCACAAATGAAAAAGAGCCACTTTGTATGTGTATGAGCATGGAGACGGATGGAAGAGAAGTTATACACACATATATGGTAGGGAAAAGGAATCACTTCATTTGTACATGCACATGTGTTGGAAGTACAGAATTGGAGTCACTGGGGATAGGTGTGCCTTTACATTGGTACACCCTTTATAATCAGTACTGTGGAATGACAAGTACCGTATGGTTATGGTGCTTTGTTTATCAAGTTCAATAAAATCTCTGAACTTTATCCAAAGAATTTTTATTTGTTTTCCTTCCAAAGTGTTGCTGTCATTAACAGGGCACCTGTGTTGTGCATCTTGACTGACTGAAGGAAAAACAGCCTGGCTCTTTATTTTCACCTTTACTTGCTTCATATTATCTGCGATTTGAAATCACAACAAACAGATTTTCCACATTCCATGAATAAGAGCTTCTATTGTCGACCCAAAGCATTGAAATTGGCATTAGTTACTCACTGTTTTATTTTGTGGCAGCCCTCAGGGAAGCTAATGATGTGATTCACAGTCTTCAGAACCTTCAAAACTGATTAAAAAAGTGCTTTAAATGTAATATTAACACTGTTAAGATGAGGGTCAAACACATTAAACTGGAAGATAGTGCCAATGGTTTTATAACTTGTGTGAGACAAAATTAAGAGCGATGATCAGTCACACCATGATGTCGTTCTTTGCAGAATATCTTGCAGAGGATGTAAAGAATCTGCAAGGCAATGCAGACAAGTTATTAAGTGGGCAAGAAATTGGCACATGAAGTTTAATGTAGGAGAGTGGGAGGTCATACATTTTAGTAGAAGAATTAAAAAGCAAATCATTATTTAAAAGTAGAGAGTCTCTAAAAACATGCAGCATAAAGGGATCTGGGTGTTCATGTACATAAAGCACAAAAAGCTAGCATATAGGTGCAGCAAGTAAGTAAGAAGGCAGATGGAATTTTGGCCTTTATTGCTAGGGATTAGAGTTTAAAAAACAAGGAAGTTTTGTTACATCTGTACAGGGTTTTGGTGAGGCTGTAGCTGGAGTACTTTCTACAATTTTAGTCCCATATGCAAAATGTGGTAGTATTGGAAATGATTTAAAAGACATTCACTTAGCTGATTCCTGGGATGAAGGAGTTGACTTATCAAGAATGGCTAAACAGGTTAGGGCTTTAGTCATTAGAGTTTAGAAGAATGAGGGATGATTATATTGAAACATACAGGATTCTGAGGGGCTTGACAGGATAGATGTTGAGATCTTTCTACTAGTGGGGGAATCAAGAACTAGGGGACATAGTTACAGAATAAAGCGGCCAGTTAAAGAGTCATAGAGTCATAGAGCACAAAAATATACCCTTTGGACCAACTTGTCTATAACAACCAAATGTTTGAATCTGACCTAATCCCATTGCCAGCATTTGACCCATATCCCTCTATTCATACACCGAGGAGTTTCTTCTGCGCAGTGAATGTCTGGAATTCTCTACACTAGAGGGCTATGGAAGCTTGATCAATAAAACTATTTACAGATTTTTGAAATGTCAGGGAATTGATGCCAATGCTGATTTGGTGCAAAAGAGGAATCTTATAGAATGGCAGGGTAGGTTTGAGGGGCTGAATGGCCTACTCCTGCACCTATTTCTTGTGCTCTTATGTCTAGGGCCCTTTGTATAACATGCAAATTATTAATTATTAGGATACTGTTTTGGATATCACACACCACAGGCCATCCACATCATCAACACTATTACGTCAAACTTTCTTTGCAGTGTATGTACATAAATGGGAAGTGAAATTGTCTTGTACGAGTATTACAAAAGCACAAAGAACGGATCAGATATTCATTTACATCTTGCCCAATTTTCTCCACTAATTAATGACAGAATGTAAACAGATCATTGATTTATTATCATCAGTTACATGCTATTATCAATGGATTTCAATCTCAGAATCTCATGTAGAAAGTTTAAGGCCAGGGTTTTCGTGAAGATTTGTAGCTTGGGTGCTGGTTGTAGATGTCGGTGTGTTCGCTGAGCTGGGAGGTTTGATAGCAGACGTTTTGTCCCCTTACTAGGTGACGTCCTCAGTGCTGTGGCGCCTCCTGTGAAGTGCTGTTGTTTTGTGCCCGGTCGAATTTATATGGATGTTGTACATCTGTACAGGGTGTTGGTGAGGCTGCAGCTGGAGTACTTTTTACAATTTCCGCGGATCAACGCCAAGCCTCCAAGAAGTAGTTACCTAGTTAACTACTATCATTGGTCAAGCCAAACAGAAGACAGCCAGGGAATTCTTGGAGGCTTGGCATTCATCCACAGACTCCATCAACATTCACATTGAATTAGACCTGATATATTCACCATTACAATGCACAGCCAGAATCAGCACCTCCCGGAAGCAGCAAAAGCCAGACCATATAAATTTGAAGCGGCACAAGACAACAGCGCTTAACAGGAGGCTCCACAGCACTGAGGATGTCACATAGTAAAGGGACGAAACGTCTGCTATCAAACCTCCCAGCTCAGTGATGCACCAACATCTACAAGTTTAAGGCCAGTTCAAACTATGGGATGCCTCCAAAATACAACTACAAATGTTTCCTCTATCCATCTTCTATCCGCCTCCCCCTCTCTCCTTATTTATTTCAGAACCCCCTTCCCCTCCCCCATTTCTGAAGAAGGGTCTAGGCCCAAAACGTCAACCTTTCTGTTCCTCTGATGCTGTTTGACCTGCTGTGTTCATCCAGCCCCACACCCTGTTATCTCGGATTCTCCAGCATCTGCAGTTCCTACTCTCTCTCTACAAATATTTATGCTCATTGTTTTCTTTCTTTTTATTCTGTTGCATTGCTTTAAAATCTAATATTTAATCTAATATCTAAGCTAATATCTAATCTAATATCTAATCTAATATCTAATCCAAATCCATCTAATCTAATATTTAATCTAATATTTAATCTAATATCTAATCTAATATCTAATCTAATAT
>JAHRHZ010000017.1:53224878-53332542 GCA_024137785.1 Ginglymostoma cirratum
TAATCTAATATTTAATCTAATATCTAATCTAATATCTAATCTAATATTTAATCTAATATCTAATCCAAATCCATCTAATCTAATATCTAATCTAATATCTAATCTAATATCTAATCTAATATCTAATCCAAATCCATCTAATCCAAAACCTTCTCCTTTACCTTTACAGAAGGATAATCTATCCATCTAATCCAAAACCTTCTCCTTTACCTTTACAGAAGGATAATCTATCAATCAGTTTTCTGCTTGGCCCTTTTCCTGTGTGTTGTTCTAGCTTATTGATAGATGTTTGTATGATGGGGGTCTCTGCTCGCAGTCTTTTTACCTCTTGCCTATCAAGTTGGAGGCTTTCACAGTTCTAGAGGGCTTATATACTCAAGGAGGCCATTTGAGCTGTTGTCTACCTATTACAACCCCATTTCCAGTATGTGGATGTTCAATGAGATTTGGGGGTTCAGGTGCATAGTCCTTTAAAATGCCACTAACAGGTGCAGAAAATAGTCAAGAAGGCTGATGGAATACTGGCTTTCATATCTAAAGTGCTGGAGTATAAGGATGCAGATGTTATACTGCAGTTACACAAAACCCTTGTGAGACCTCACTGAGGGTATTGTGAGCAGATCTGGGTACCACACCTCAGGAACAATTTTTGATCCTGGAGAGAGTTCAACACAGGTTTAGAAAGAGGCTACCTGGACATCAGGATCAAGTTATGAGGAGAGATTAGACAAATTAGACCTTTATTCTCTAGAATTTAGAAGGTTAAGTGTAATCTAATTGAGGTCTGCAGGACATTAACAGGAAAAGATATGTTAGACAAAGATAAACCATTTCCACTGGTTGAAGATTCTAGAACCGGGGGCATAGTCTAAGAATTAGGGCCAGGCAATTCAGGAGAGATATTAGAAATAGCTTCTACATGCAAAGAGTAGTGGAGGTTTGGAACTGTCTCCTCCAAATGGCAATCAATACCAACTCAAATGTTAAATTTAATCCTAAGATAGACAAATTTTTACTAAGTAAGTGTATCAAGGGACATTGGCCAAAGACAAATATATGGAGTTAGGCCACAGATCAACTATGATCTAATTGAAGGCTCAAGGGGCTGAATGGCCTATTCCTGTCCCTATGTTCCCACATTCTTAACCTTTTCCCTGTAGATTTGTAATTTTTTTCCTCTGCCTGTAATTATCTAATTGGCTCTTGAAAGGAGATTGGCCCTGAATTACTATCAATGCATTTAATTTTGTTTTGATTTGCTCATGGGATGTTGGTAGCTGGGTCAGCATTTATTACCTGTCCCAAGTTGCCCTTGAGAAAATGGTGGTTTGCTTCCTTCTTGGACCCCTGCTATCCATGTGCTGTAGGGTTTAATTATTTACTATTGAATCTAACAAGCAGTCCAAATATAAGATGTGTCTGTATATTTTGAACAGCCTGGCCTTTTGGAGGAGTGTTTAGTATTATACTGCTAGAGCTGAGACATCAGAATGGAAGTTTATCAGGTTCACTGCTTGGGCTGCTGTTCAACATGGGAACCATTGTTTTATTAGTAGGACCATTGACAAGTATTCTCAATTCAGCCTGGCCTCCAACTGAAAGGATCTGGTCGGTGAAGTGATGGGGGTTGATGGTTAAGGAGAGGTCTGTGGCTTTGCAGTAATCCATTTCATTCCACTTGTCTAACATTGCAGCACTACACAGACATGCAAAGAAGTTCAGATGCTATGGAGGTTTGTCATCTTCAGACTTAATTTTTACAACATAATTCAAGCTGGTCTTCAGAGTCAACCATGTATAAATGACAATTCACTGAGAATCTGCAGCTTATCCTCCAGAAAATCCCACTTTCCTATTTCCCTAATCCTTTGACTTTCAGAGGCCTTTTCTCTCAGTGCGTCAATGTCAAAGTCCTTATCTACAAATCCCCCACTAACTCCAGTCCCTACTTCTATCACTAGCCAGCTGTACAATTTCTTCCGTTTTCATTGGTCTATCAGAAGCCAACTCTTCATCCACTTTGATCTCACCCAGTGGAATCTTCCTAAAGATTTGGTTTTGCTACATTTCCTCCCAATTGTAAAATACTTTGACCCCTTCGAAATCTATTCCCACCTTTTGGCAATCTTTCCTTATTGGTCACCTACCTCCGCTTTCTGCAACAGCCCTTGGAGTGTAAGAGGTTGAGGGATGACCTTATAGAGGTTTATAAAATCATGAGGGGCATGAATAGGGTGAATGACAAAGATCTTGCCCCTAGGGAGGGGTAGTTCAAAACTAGAGGGCATATTTTTAAGGTGAGAGGAGAAAGATTTAAAAAGGCAATAACAACTTTTTTACGCAGAGCGGTTCATGTGTAGAACAAATTGCCAGAGGAAGTGTCGGATGCAGGTACAATTACAACATTTAAGATACATTTGGATAAATTCATGTATAGGGAAAGGTTTGGAGGGATATGGGCCAAACGCAGGCAGGTGAGCCTAGTTTAGTTTGGATTATGGTCAGCATGGACTATTTGGACCAAAGTGTCTGTTTCCATGCTGTATGACTCAATGACTCTATAACAGCCTCCCTAGCCTTGATCCTGGGATTTAAGATGGACTCAAGGTCATCATAGGCTTTGTCCTGATTGTCACCAGTAATGCTTCTCTGAGAAATATTTGGGACAAATAATTCCCACTAATGGAGCTTTGCCAAACCAAGTTATCTCCCCTGTGTCAGATCATTCCATGTCATCAACAATAATAGACTCTTCAGAATGATCATGCTTAAAACAAAACAAAAAATCTGTTGATAACAAGCATGGGGCTGGATGAACACAGCAGGTCAAGCAGCATCATAGGAGCAGGAAAACTTGACGTTTCGGGCCTAAACCCTTCATCAGAAATGGGGGAGGGGAAGAGGGTTCTGAAATAAATAGGGAGAGAGGAGGAGGCGGATAGAGGATGGATAGAGGAGAGGACAAAAAATCTGTTGATTGAATTGGCCCAAAAGTGATATGCAACCACATTGTATCCCAGGGAATGGTCACTGTCAGCTATGGGCTGGTTGTACTTTGAGCTGTTTAGAGAAATTCCCAGATTAGTTCACATTTTAAGGCACAGTTTTGAGTGGAAAGCACCATGTTAGAAACTTGATGAGGATCCTCACCCGGGAAGTAGAGAACTGGTTAATGTTTTGTTTAGAATTTATTTCAGGGTTCTTTGAATTGAAGACTGATGAAAATGAATAGTTTTAATTTTGGTTCTGACACAATTGCACACAGGAGCTTTGAGCAGTTTCCACCCTCAGCAAACAATTTTGCCTTGAAAGATTTTACATTTGGATAGATCTCTTTCTAACTGGTCAACTAATTAATATACCATCAGACAAAGGCGATGTGTAACATACAAATTGAAGCTGAAACTGATACTTGTTGGGTTGATTTTAACATAACATTCTGGTGGAATCAGTTAAATCCCAGTCGTTAATTACTCACTTGAATTTGACACTTTGGCCGCTATCTGGGCACAATTCTGTTGAGACTGGAGACAAAACAAAGTGGCTGGAGGACGTCAAAATTAAGCAAATTAACATTTTAATGCATCTAACAAAAGCCCCGCTTGTACTTTAACCTGCTGCCAGGTGTAAACCTGACATCATAACCTCTCATAACAACCTCAACGCTACAAGAGGTAAGAGCAAAACTTTCTAGTCAGGTACTAAGAGGGGTAGGAATGATAAGGGGATGTGATGGCCTATTGATGTTACTGCCAACTTGTTCATCCAGAGACCTGGGGAGCTGGCTTCTAATCCTGCCGCAGCAACTGGTGGAGTTTGAATTCAATAAAAATCTGCAACTCAGAGTCTAATGATGAATCGTTGTTGATTGTCAGGAAAAACCCGTCTGGCTCACTAATGTCTTAGAACATAGAGCTTAGAACATAGAACATTACAGCACAGTACAGGCCCTTCGGCCCTCGATGTTGCGCCGACCTGTCAAACCAATCTGAAGCCCATCTAATCTACACTATTCCATTATCATCCATATGTTTATCCAACGACCATTTAAATGCCCTTAAAGTTGGCGAGTCTACAACTGCTGCAGGCAAGGCATTCCATGCCCTGACTACTCTCTGAGTAAAGAATCTACCTCTGACATCTGTCCTATATCTATCACCCCTCAATTTAAAGCTATGTCCCCTCGTGCTAGCCATCACCATCCAAGGAAAAAGGCTCTCACAGTCCACCCTATCTAATCCTCTGATCATCTTGTATGTCTCTATTAAGTCACCTCTTAACTTTCTTCTCTCTAACGAAAACAGCCTCAAGTCTTTACACTGGTCTTGCTGATATGTGACTCCAGACCCAATGTGTTCGAATCTTAATTGCCCTCTGGAATGGGCAATAAATTCTGGTTTAGTCAGCGGCACCTTCATTCTGTGAATGAATATTAAAAAAAAACAATGAGTGTCACATTGATGAGGCTAAGTTCCTGTGAGGGTCAAACCAGGACCAATCAGGACAATGTACACCTGCCTTTCCTCCTGAAACTTCATTCATCTCCTATGTGAGCCACCAAATATTTCCAATGGTGACTGAAAGCTTTTCTACCTCATCCAGCAGACCCTTCTTACGAGAATCTAGTATTTCCCTCTTGCAGATACCATACCATTTATTGGAAATTTTGAAGCTATTTGTGAATCTAACACTGTCTCAATAGGAGCATCGTGCTCTTCCATCACAAGTACTATGGTCACTCAGTGGGTGCCCAGACCATTATAATCATCAGTCCATCTAATGAAGTATCACAATTCTAACATTAATGGTACTGTCGTCTTCAAATGGGATTGCAGAACTTGCTTCATAGTATTCTGATTTTGCTTAAACTTTCATCAATTTGCATTGTATCTCTTGTCAGGTGGAATATAGATTTGGAACTAACCAAGTCAAAAGTTATAAAAGTCTCCATTAGCTGAGTCCTAAGAGTGTAAGCAAAAAGCGTGAAGACAATTTCAGTTCTGTTCCCAATGGGTTCAAGCGTCAAGTATTCAGTATGATCTGTCCTTTTCAATCTGCTGATGAACAATTCTATTGCTCGGTTTTTCACCAGGACGACTAATACACGTAGTGTGTGAAATATGAAATGGTCACATCAGCACAGTATAGGGTGCAATTTCCAAGCAAAGTTCTTTTTTCCAGAGAGTTCGGAATATTCACCTCGCCCTGTCTTATCTCACTTGTTGCTGTATCAAAGGGTAGCATGGCATTGCCATCAGTAACTTTGTTGTGAAGAAAGGCACATGAAATTTAACACCCAAAAATGTTACATCTACCTTGATATTTGTCTGTCATTCACCACAAGTTACTGTTGAAGAGAAAAAGCTACAGGCTGAAATGTGAGGTGTTTCTGACCATGTGCTCATTTAATACAATCATTCACCAGTCTGTGATTTCTTTTAACAGACAACAAATAGACTCCAAACTATTTGCAGGGTTTTATTTTAACTAAAGTGTTATCTGTGAATTTTGGAAGGTCCTGGGTTCAGGTCCCACTCAAGGAACTTGATCACAAAATCCAAGGCTGCCACTCCAATACAATACTGTCTTTTGGAAGAGATGTTGAAACAAGAACCTATACCGTTTCTGGTGAATATAATGACACTCTCTGGAGAATGCGATGACGTTCACTCTAGTTTCAACTGCAAGGTTTATCCTTAAAACAAATTTACTGTATCATGATTATCATTCTCACATTTCTTAGGTACTTTTTATATGGTCAGAATTTTAGGATATCTGGAAGGACATCCTGGAGGTGCTATATAAATGCAACTTGTTTATTTTTATGCTTCTGGCCTTGAGACATATAAGTCTATAGTTTGAAGAGTACAATGCCTTACTATAACAGACCAGTTTAAACCATTCACATTAACATAACAACTGCCGTAGAAAACAGAATTACAGAATTGCTACAGATTAGAAGAAGGCTATTTGGCCCATCATGCCTGTACTGTTTCTATTCCCAGTGCCAATCTCCTGCCTTTTCCCCATATCTCTGCATGCCATTTCTATCCAAATAATCATCCAATGGCCCTCTTGAATGCCTCAATTGAACCTGCCTCGCCCACATTTCCAGGCTGTGCATTCCAGACTCTCATTACTTGCTGGATGAAAAGAAATTCTCACATCATCCTTGCTTCGAATGCACCATCAAATTATTAGATTTCTTATTGTGTATCATTTAATCTGCTGAATACAACTTTTGCCTCTCTATTCACATTTTGGTCTGCTTTTGGTCAGGCAAACAAGAGCTGGGATTTTCTCAGGTTGTCGATCTTGTCAAAATGTTTGCAATGTAAAATCGGACATAGCAAAATGTGTGTTCTAATTGTAAGCCGTTCCTTGTCACACAACCTGCTAGCCCAGCCATCTGAGAAAGGGAAGAACCAAAACCTTGATCATTGGTATAATTTTTGCAGCAACTTGTGTAAGTTAAGAATTTTTTCTTTCATTTGGCATGGTGTTGCTGTCTCACCAGCTGTGGTTTAAAACCATCAGTCCCACAGATTGAGCAGCTTGATAAAAGAAAAAGGGCATCGAACAAATCCAGTTAGCTACTGCCATTTAATTTAGTTGGGGGTTGATAATGGAGTGGTTGGATTACTGAACTACTAATCCAGATGCCTAGATGAAACCAGTGACATCAGTATAAATGCCACCATGGTAGCTGAGGAATTTAACTTAGTTAATTAAAGAAATCTGGAATTAAAAGAACATGGTTGTAATAGTGTTCATGAAGCTATTTGATTTTTTTTTGAAACAATCCGATTCATGACTATCCTGTAAGAGAGGAAATATACACGTGACTCCTGACCCACAGCTATGAGGTTGGGCTGTCAGCTGGTCCAGCAAACTACTGACTGGTGGTGAATTTGATAAAACCTGATAGGCCATATGACATTCTCTTCGGCATCAAAGACATACACAACAAACGCATACCTAGCTCCGTTGATTCAATGAAGTACTTTTCATGAAAATCTGGGAACTTGTGCCAAAATGTCAGAAAGCTGTTCCACAGACTAATGGGGCTGCGTAGCCACAGTTATATTTTCAGCAAATGTCCCACACTCCACCATGCCCATCTCTGGGCATGTCATATGCTCCAAGAATCAATGACATATTGATCACATGAATTTTTATGGCACCATACCAAACACGTAGCTGAATACCACATTCTGGTCTTCTGTAGCTGCTGAATCCATACACCTCCTTGTTGAACAAACACTGAGGGGAGCAGGGACTCAGAATGTACTTTAGGTGGCATTTTAATGTTTCCAACCAATGAGCATTCCTACTGATTGAGTTGAAGGACATACCTACCAGAGTCAGCCACCAAATCCTCATCACTGAACTATCACAGCTCCAACTTTACATGACAACATTGGTACAGTGACAACTGCTCAGTTGCTGTAGAATTGAAATTTTGCCCTCATGTTCATTCAGGCACTGTGGAGTATTCCAGCACGCTGCTCATTGTGCCTTGTAGATGGTGGACAGGCTTTGGGGAATCAGGAGGTGAGTTACTCGCTATAGGATTCCAAGCCTCTGACCTGCTCTTGTAGCCACTGTGTTTATACGGTGAGTCCAGTTCAGTTTCTGATCAATGATAACCCCCCAGGATGTTAATAGTGGAAGATTCAGTGATGGTAGACCATTGAATGTCAAATGGCAATGGTTTGTTTCTTTTTGGGGGTGGATATTGCCTGGCACTTGTGTGAAAAGAATATTATTTGCTGTTTATTAGCCAAACGTTCTATATTGGAATAGGACTGTCTCAGTGTCTGAGGAGTCGCGAATGGTGCTGAACATTGTGCATTATTAGTGAACAGCCCCACTTCTGACCTTATGATGGAGGGAAGGTCATTGATGAATCAGCTGAAGATGTTTGGGCCTAGGACACTACCCTGAGGAACACCTGCAGAGATGTCCTGGGACTGAGCAGATTGACCTTGAACATCATCCTGTGTATCAGATATGATTCCAATCAGTGGAGAATTTTCCCAATTCCTATTGATTCCAGTTTACTATGCTCCATGATGCCACACTTGATCAATTGCTGCCTTGATGTCAAGGGCAATCTCTACTAACTGTCTTTTGTCCATATTTGAAAAAAGGTTTGTAGTGAAATCAGGAGATGAATGGCCCTAGTGGAACCCAAACTGAGAATAAATGAACAGGCTATTGTTAAGCAAGTGCTGGTTGACTGCAATGTCGGTGACCCCTTCCATAACTTTGGTAATTGAGAATAGGCTTATAAGGAGGTAATTTCCTGGGTTGGATTTTCCTTCTTTTTGTGGACAGGGAGAACTAGCAAAATAGATTAAGGGGGACTAGGTGGTGACTTTAGATTTTCAGATGGCTTCCAATTAGATTCCACACAAGAGGATAATGAACAAATGAGGGCACATTGTGTTCAGGGTATTATATGAGTGTGGATTGAGGATTAATTAATGGACAGCCAGTGGAGAGAAGGCTGACAGGCTGTGATGACTGGGGTCTGAAAAGATCAATGTTGGACCCAGGTTATTCACAATATATTTCAATGATTTGGATATGAGGACCAAATGTAACACTTCCCAGCTTGTAGATAATTCATAGGAATGTGACTTTTCAGGGAGATGCAAAGAGACGTCAAAGGGATCTATACATTCTGAGTAAGTGAGCAACAATGTGGTGGATGGTATGGAATGTGGAAAAATGTGAAGTTATCTACATTAGTCGGAAAGAGAGATGCAAAGTATTTCCCATGGTGAGAGATTGGCAAGAGGTGATACTCACTGGGACCTGTGTGCCCTTGTTCTTGAGTCACTCAGAGTTAATATGTTGATGCAGTAAGCAATTAGGAAGTCAAATAGTGTGGTGGCTTCATTACAAAGAGGATTTCAGTGCAGGAGTAAATATGTTTTTCTGTAATTCTGTAGAGCTTTGGTGATGTCACACCTGGAGAATTAACTATAGCCTTGGTCTCCCCACTTAAGGATGGATATATATGTGTTGTAGAAGGTTCACCAGACTGGGATTGCCCAAATAGTAGAGATGGAGGTGACCGGTCTGTACTCTCTAAAATCTAGAAGAATGCGAGGTCATCTCTGAGGCAAACAAAATCCTTACAGGACTTGACAGTGTAAATGTGGGAAAGATGCTTCCACTAGCAGGTTTCAGTTGGCTTGAAGTGCCAAATAGCCTACTCTTACTCCTAATTCCTATGTTTTGAAATGTCACTGTTTCTTCATTGTTAGATGGACAAAGTCTTGGATCTCGTGTCCTAACAGTACAGTAGATGTACTGACCTCATAAGGAATGCTGTGGTTTAAAAAAATGGCTAACTGCCACCTTTGTTGAGGGTCATTAGGGATGGGTAATAAATCCTGGCCTTGCCAATAATGTCCACAATCCCATGAATGAATAAAAAAATGTTTGTGGTTAACAGCAGTGGTGAAGTTGGCAGTACACAGGCAAACTAAAACCCCATGTGTACTGGAAAGCAGAGGCAGAGAGCTCCAAAAAGGCTGGTGGTTTCTACTTGCATGTTGCCAGCCAGACTGCTCTTACCTTGGGGGGAAAAAAAGGACACTTTAACATTACACCATGATAACACTTAATATGTTCACATGAAAATCCTTTGTGTGCCATTTTAGTGGAAATGTATTTATTGGTTAAAATAAATTGATTTACACCTCATCCATAAATATTTAATGTCAAGCCAAAGATGATTTAGAATCTACCTTAAGGCAGAGGCACAGTATGTTCATAAAATCCTTTCTTCTTTCCATCCATAATTTTCCCAAAGGCTGGAGGAGCTACAAAGCTGTGTAGTCACAACACTGTTTCAGTTACTTGGAGACAATAAGGACTGCAGATGCTGTTTCAGTTCCTATTTGAAGAAAGATCTAAGCAGTTCATCCATATTACATGCCGATGGCTGCCATGCTTTCTATAACAGAGATGATGTTGCTGGGGGTTTGTAATAGTGGGGTTAGTTATACAATAACTTCTTGAAGGAAAATGAGTGGGTGCCAGGCAGCAGGCACAGATATGATGGTCTGAATGCCCTCCCCCTGTGCTTTATCCATTCTACAGTGGTACAATTCTGAGTAGTCCTAGAATATGAAACAGTCAAACACACAGCTCACACACTGCCTTTACCACAGGAGACAAAGTCCTTGCTTTTGGTAAGTTGATAAAGATTTATAAACACATGTGCCATTTGTGTGAACAGAGTATGAAGGGACATTTCATCCTGCATTCCACTTAAAGCACAATATTGTCTTCAGTTTCTCCAACTTGTCTATAGGTGTTAATATTCCTTCCTGAAATTTTTGATGCTAGCATTACCCCAATCGCACCCACTTCCCGAGCACCCTTACACCAGTGACAGATTATGCTTCTTTCCCCCTTTTTTGCCTTAAATACGTTTTCCTTTGGTGTCTTCTCAGCAGATTCACTTGATGAATGTGACATGTTTTGTGTTTCGCCCTTCCTCATTGAATTTGAAAGTTTGGCTAATGCAAAACAAGGAGAGACTTAAGACAGTATTTCAATAGATGTTAAATCTTTCAAGGTTAGGACTTAACCTCCATTCCTCTTAATTCATCTTCAAAACTTTAGTGCAAAGCCAATCAAGAATATCAGATGATACTTAACAATGAAGGATTTCTGATATTCAGGTACAGCTTTATTTCAATGGGATTGCAAATGCTTTGTGCAGTGAGAGTCGGTTTTACTCTAAAGTACTGTCACAAAAAAGTGAAATTACCATTTGCTTCGAACGATGCCATTCATCATTGTCAGAATACTAAGCATTGTAAGTAGCTAGGGCCTCTCCAAATTAATGCCTTGTTTTGCATCAGCTAAATTTCCCAAATCCAGGAGGATGGATGGTACAATAACACATCTCACTTGTCTCATTTCTCAATAGAATGTGAAATGCAGGGAGGATTTGAGGCCGAAGAAGCTACATTCGAGCCTTGTGTTTTTTTTTAGTCTGATTTATTTTGAAAATAAGATAAATCTTTTGCTCAAAGAATTGAATGTATTTGTACCAACAATAGGTTTTACACTTTATTATACGTCGACTGAGGGAATTAGGCCAATGGAATTCGTAAATGTAATAAAGAAGTTGCCCAGCTGCAGAAAAAGAAACTGATTCTGAATGAGACTGGCAACTGGATGACATTTCATTCGACTTATGCTGGTTTCTGTTTTCATTATAAAATTTGTAAAAAAAAAAGGTCTATCTTATTATTTGTCACAGATCAAAATGCAGTTCAGTGGAAACCAAACTTTGCTCAGCTCAGCCTCAGTGAGCCTGACTGTATACCGTGCCAGACCAAACACAATTTAACATCCCCTTGGCAAACCTGCAATGATAAGGTCACAAAGGTTATGATATGAAGCTATGCTGATGTCATTTAGTATCTTATTAAAGCTCCTGAAAATGACAAAAGCCCCTAAAATAATTATGACACTGGTAACAATAATAATAAAATGTTGAAACATTATTCATTGTATTTAAACAGATATTTTTGTTGTACTGAGGTTCATGCTTAATATTGTACTGGGCATTTAAAATATGCTATCAGTAATATTTTCCAAATTTCAAACACTCCGTGAGTTATATGCTGCAAAAATCACGGTGAGAGATGGTTAGTTTTATCAGAATTGATTTGTGGTGAAGACGAACTCGAGCTGAACAAATCAGGGTCCTCTCCTGCCCAAGTCCATTGGAGAACGACATTTCCTGATGTAGCGACAAGGTCAGTTTTGCAGAACAAAAACAAATCTGTGACATTGTGCAGGCCAGTCCCTTCATTTGTTCATATCTTTTTGTAACCTCGCAGCTGTAAGGTTGTGGAATCAACCTAGACAGCAGTCAGACTCCAGTTCTAGAATGTCTGCTTTAGCTGTGGGAACACGTGTTGCAGAATTTTCACTGAAGGACAATAAACTTACTTTAATTTGTTAATTGGTTCAAGCAGAGTTATTTTTAAGTAATAGCCCATTCCAAAAGTTAGTGTGCTAAGGTATACAATGACTGGGGGAAATCTATTGATAGTTGACATCAAGCCAAGGCCATCAATGGGTGAATTGCCATGGGAAGTGGAATGAAGGTTAGCAGATCAAAACATGTTTCTTTAAGATCAAGTGGAATAGCAGATTATAGGAGACATAGAATCCCTACAGTGTGGAAAGAGGCCATTCAACCCATCAAGTCTTGCACCAAACCTCTAAAGAGCATCCTACCAAGATCAGCTCACACTCTATTCCCATAACCCTGATTTTACCATGACTATCCCTCCTAGCCTGCATATCACTTCACACGTGCGGGACAATTTTGAGTGGCCAATCCACTCAACCTGCACATTCTTAGAATGATGGCAAAGTATCAGAAACTAATCACACCTCCAGCCAGAGCCACTAGTTCTCGCACAACGCATAAGAGCCCTCTCTAAAGCAACATATTAACAGAGTCTGGGAACAACACCAATAATTATCAAAACACATCAATAACTTGTATTTATATTATTCATAGAAATTGTCCTAAAGCCCAATATCCAGTTCCAACCATCCCCTGAGCCAGCAACAAAGAAGAAATGCTGAAGGAAGTGAGGTTGGGACTGGGGGGATGGGGGTAGGGTCAGTGGGTGGAGGAGGTGGAACGAGAGAATAAAAGTAGAGAACAAAATATAAAGAAAGAAGCGCAAAATTAAATTATTCAAAGTCAAATTAAATTGAAGGGAGTTGGATAATTTCCTAAACTACAGGCAAATTTGGTCTGAATACCTTATGCTCCAGGATGTGAAATCCTCAGCCTACACAAAGAAACATTTCATCCTGATTTAGTACTTTCTTGTGGAGGCTTTTCTCTTTTGCCTGAAGTGCTGAAGAGCTTAAACTCTGCCAGCTGTTTGACCAAGAAATCTGGTATATCATCTCTTTGAGGCTGGTATATTTTTAAGGGACTAACTGCTGTACCATTTTAATGTGAGGAGTGTAGTCTGATTTGTATTTAGTTACTGGCAACTGTTTTTTGAAAAAATGCAGATTTTCTCCAAAAATAACAACGACTGGAATTAGAAGTAAGCCCACTCCTCCCAATCTTCATTGGTGTACCACTTTTTATATGTTATGTGGAAAATTTGGAATGGCGTCTGTTTTTTAAAGTTTGCATCTCTTAGAAAGGCACAGTGTCTCACTGGACCCTCACTGTTTCCAGTAACACTACATGTGTGAAGAAATAAGCTGAGGCTCCCACTTCTTTCATGAACTTTTAAAACATCTAATAGCTCCACAGAAGTTATCCAATGGTCACAAATCTGAGAGGAGGCTGCATGAATCAGTAGCTATAGACATGCTGAGTGTTGTACATAATGTACACATCCTTTTCCCAACAGCATGTGTAAAGCATAGCTTCTGCTGATGCATTGCTTGAAATTATTTCAGGATCGTTATCTTTTCATCTGCATCCTATTTAATCCCAAGTTGGAGCTGCAGATATGTTTAAATTTATATCTTACAGATTACCAGATGTCTGATCAGAATTTTGAACATTAGTTTCCATTTGACCTTCCCCGAGGTTGGAGAACTTTCAAAACTTCTAGGTACAAATGCAATGAGCCAGGTATAGTTATTATTGAATGGACCACCAACCCAAGCATGAATGGTGACCCCAGTAAGAGGTTAATATGATATAATGATCCCCCAGTGGTTACCCTACCTACCAGAATGTTTGTGAACTGGCAAAATGTATTCAGTGGAGAGATCATTCCATCTCATGGATGGAAGAATCCACCAGCAGGATGGTGGATGGGCTACACAGCTTATCTTTTAATTTCAGGTGGCCGAAGATGTTTGTGCAGTCAGGGAGAAGGGGGTTTCTTGTTCTGTGGGTGAGGAATCAGGTGTTTGTGAATTGGGACATGGCCAAAAAATGATCTCAGTCTATCAAGGAGGCCCTGACATAATTCTGCCCATTTACCTTTCACTCACTACGTGGCATCGTAAGAAGATTTGATTTGATTTGATTTGATTTGATTTAGTTATAAACATTGTCTATTCAACAGGTAAAGATTTTAAAGCATTCTACAACCAGTACAGAAAAGCTGGACTATTTCTGAAGAAGAGTCAGATCAGATTTGGAATGTTAACCCTGTTTCTCTCTCTGCAAATGCTGCCAGACCTGCTGAGTTTCTCCAACATTCTCTGTGTTGTTTATGATATAGAGGTGCCAGTGTTGGACTGGAGTGGACGAGGTCAGAAGTCGCACGACTCCAGATTATAGCCCAACTGGTTCATTTGAAATCACAAGCTTTCAGAGAGTTGCCCCAATAGAAAGATCAAACATTATTCAGAAAGAACCTAAATAGCTTTTTCTTTGCAATACCAGCTTCCCTCTTCAGAACAGCAGCTCTGGGGTCAGATTGCCTCTGAATTACATTCAGTGTGACTCGATAAAATTTGAGTGCGGTGATCTCTGACATTAATGTTCTTGTCAGGTGTTGAAAACAGTTAACTCGGCTTTCTCTCCACAAACACTGCCAGATCTGCTGAGTTTCTCCATCAATTTCTGTTTTTAACATGCCAGAAGATCCTTCCTGAGACAGGGAAACTAAAGTTGCATGCAATACTTCAGAGGTGGTCCGACACAGGCTCTGTGTATTGTAGCAAAGCATTTCTGCTCCTGTATTCAAATGCTGTCATGTGAAGACCAATATATTATTTCCCTTCTTCCCCACCTGTAGGCTTACTTTCAGTGACAAGGACACCCAGGTCTCATTACACCTCCCCCTTTCCCAATCTATCCCCATTCAGGTAATAATCTGCCTTCCTGTTTTTGTTACCAAATGTGGATAACCACACAATTATGCCATGCATTTGCTCACTCACTCAACTTATTCAAATCATGCTGAAGCATCTCAGCATCTTCCTCACAGCTCACCCTCTCACCCAGCTTTGTGTCATCTGCAAACTTGGAAATATTACATTTAGTTCGCTCATCTAAGTCATTAACATATATTGTGCACAGCTGAGGTCCTAATGCCAATCCTCACGGTACTCCACTGATTACAACCTGCCATTGGTAAAAAGACCCATTTATTCCTAGTTTTTGTTTCCTGTCCAACATCCTGAAGGTCGGGATATTGCCATTGACTGTGGGGAAATGGCAGATGTACTAAATTATTACTTTGCTCAGTATTTACAACTATAAAAGGAGGAGAGTTTACTGGAAATCCTAAGGAAATTAATAGTGAATTGGGAACTGACGGAATAAAATTAATGTTTAAGTAGAATGTTGATTACGAAGAAATAAATGGAATTAAAGAGTGACAAATCCTTACATCCTGACGGTTTCCATCCAAGGGAGTTAAAGGAAGTCGGAAGCACATTGTCGGTGCCCCAATTATAATCTTTCAAACTTCACTAGATACCACTGGATCGGAAAATTGCACAGTTCATTCCAACTTTTAAGGGGGGCAAAAGAGGAAATAAAAGGAATTACAGGCCAGTTAGCCTTACATCTGTGGTGGGGATATTGTTGGAGTCTATAATCAGGGATGGGGTAACTGAGCACCTGTCAAAATTTCAGTGAATCGGGGAGAATCAACATGAATCAACATGAAAGTTGCCACCCAGGTTGATGGGGTTGTTAAGAAGGCATACGGTGTGTTAGGTTTTATAGGTAGAGGGATTGAGTTTCGGAGCCGTGAGGTCATGTTGCAGCTGTATAAAACTCTGGTGCGGCCGCACTTGGAGTATTGCGTACAGTTCTGGTCACCGCATTATAGCAAGGATGTGGAAGCATTGGAATGGGTGCAGAGGAGATTTACCAGGATGTTGCCTGGTATGGAGGGAAGGTCTTGTGAGGAAAGTCTGAGGGACTTGAGGTTGGTTTTGTTAGAGAAAAGAAGATTAAGAGGTGACTTAATAGAGACATATAAGATGATCAGAGGATTGGATAGGGTGGACAGTGAGAGCCTTTTTCCTTGGATGGTGACAGCTAGTACGAGGGGACATAGCTTTAAATTGAGGGGTGATAGATATAGGACAGATGTCAGAGGTAGATTCTCTACTCAGAGAGTAGTAAGGGCATGGAATGCCTTGCCTGCAGCAGTTGTAGACTCGCCAACTTTAAGGGCATTTAAATGGTCGTTGGATAAACATATGGATGATAATGGAATAGTGTAGGTTAGATGGTCTTCAGATTAGTTTGACAGGTCGGCGCAACATCGAGGGCCGAAGGGCCTGTACTGCGCTGTAACGTTCTATGTTCTATGGATTCATACGAGGTAAGTCATGGCTGACAAACCATGTTGAAATTTTGAATAGGTGACTAAGGTAGTGGACAGGGGAATGTCTATGGATGTTGTTTATATGGACTTCCAGAAGGCATTTGATAAAGTCCCACACAAGAGACTGTTCACTAAGATAGAATCCCACAGAACTGAGAACAAGTTATTGACATAGCTGGGAAATTAGTTGAGGGGCAGGCAACAGGAAGTAGGGATAATGGGTAGGTACTCAAATGCGCAGTTGTATCCCACAAGGATCTGTGTTAGGCCTCCACCATTTACAGCATTTATTAATGACGTGGATATTCACATCGAAAATTATATATCCAAATTTGCTGACAACACAAAATTAAACAGCTTTGGAGATAGTATAGGTGACAGTACAAAATTACAAAGGGATATTGATAGAATCAGTGAATGGACAAAACTGTGGCAGATGGAATTCTATCTAAGCAAGTGTGAGGTTATCCATTTTGGACCTGAAAAAAGTCAGATCAGGGTACTTTCTCGATTGTATGAAGTTAAATATAATGGAGGTCCAAAGAAACTTGGGGGATCAGATGTGTAAATCTTTTAAAATGTCATTTTAAATGATCTTTTAAATTGTGCAATTATATAAAACCCTAGGTAGACCTCCCAAGTGGAGTATTGTGAGCAGATCTGGGCACCATACCTCAGGATTGGCCTTGGAGGGAGTACAATGTAGGTTTTCAAGACTGATACCTGGACTTCAGGGGTTAAGTAATGAGGAGACATTATACAAATTCGGTCTTTTTGTTTAATTTAGAAGGTCAAGGGGCAATCTGATTCAAAACATGAACAGGAAAAGACAGGGTAGATAGAGATAAACTATTTCCAGATAAACTATCTCCCTTGTGTAGTGGAGTAATTTTTCAGAAAGGTGGGAAATATGGTGAGAATGAAAAGTTCAAATTCTCCACACTGGGAAAAAAATTCTTGATATTCCTCTCAGTCCATAAATGGTGAATTCTGAATCTCTCCATTGAGCAGCTGTTACCTTAGTTCCATGTATTTGCATCTCATTTAAATCCCAACTCACCTCCTTTATGTGCCACTTCCAATTCTCCTCACTTTGACCAGGAATTTAGATTGATGTGTCAATCCAAGCAGATTCCTAGAAGCTTGCTGAATGTTTATCTCAGTCATTATCCAACTATTTCAGAATAACATTTCTGCATGATCTATGGCCGGCTCCTCCTCAGCTCTTCATCTACATAATCTGGCCACAGTAAACCATAAACCTTACTGTATCATCCTGCCTGCTCTCGGGCGAGCATCACTTTAAACCTTCAACACATTGATGCTCAAGGGCATTGATGCCCTGTACGTGTCTGTCTGGTCACATTGCATGTTGGGACTTGTGCGCCCCATGCATCTGCTCAGGAGGAATCTATAAATCTTAAGTTCAATACTTTGTACTCATTCACTCACTTGGAGATTCCTAACCTCTTCACACAGACTGACTGATTCCAGGTTATCAGCCTCTGTGTAGTTCACATTGCCTTTCAGCACACAGAGCCTTTACTCTGTTACAGGCTGCCTAGCCCCTGTGGCCTACATTGCAGTATAGCACAGAGGGACAGGGAGGAAGCTTATGATGGAATTGGCGGCGGGGGGGAGCACTGAACAATCAAAGGCATGTGCATGTCGCTGACTAGTACATGTTACAGCAACATCAGGTCATCAACATATGCTGCAAACACACTGCAAGTGCTTTAAATAAATGGCCAGGTGTGAGAGTCAAATGGGAACAGCTCTTACTGGAATGAAGGGGGACTGCAGTCAGTCAGTGGGGACTGCCACAGTCCGTCATGGGGCTCATTTGATTGTAGAAAGTTGCCCCCTTCAGTCAGGCACTTGCTCCTACCAGAGTCCAGGGATCCAGCTCCTTGCATTCTGGGCATTGAGCAGTGCTGTAGCTAGAGTATACCCAGGTCAGGAATTACAGGTAGAATAGCCAAGGTGCTGCTGAGACACTAACCTGAAGGATTAACCATTTATTCCTGCAATGAGATAAAAGGAGCGATTGGGCATGATGGTAGTGGATTGAGATGCAGATAGTGGTGATATAGGAACAGGAGAGGTGGTGAGGTTTCTTCAGTGACAGAGTAGGATGTGCAAAGGGCAGGAAGGGTCATTAGTTTGGGAGGATAAAGTGGATGAGACTCATTGACTTGACATGAGGTATTAAATAGTGAGAGCCGTAGTCCGTGAGCGTTGCTGAGAGGTGTGTGTGCAGTAGCAGGTTTGCATTGAATGCTGGTCCCTGTCACAGTGAGTTGGAAGGAAAAGGTGATAGCACTTACCCTGGCAGGGTACAGTAGACCAATTCCCAATCTTTCTACACTCTGGCTGTAACACAGCACTAACTTGGTCTTAGGGAGTGGCCCTTTGTGGTAGTCAGCTGGTTAATAGGCATTCCTTCTCCCACCCACCCTAGGGTCTACTATCACCTGCAGGTCCCTGCCTGTGCAAGGGGCATGTGTTCAGTTGTAAGGGAATTTCCAAGGGTGCAGCACTGCTGGCGTTGTGCAGCCAGACTTCAGATTTGATGCCAGAGGTGTTAAGCCAAAAGTTTCCAGCAATGGCAAGCACTTCTGCCTTTCCAACCATGTGGGTTGCAACAAAAGACCCCTCATTAATTGTGCAATGGCTTTGTTTTCATGGGCAATAAATGCTGGCCAAGCCCATGATAGCCACAGCTCACGAATAAGCTTCAAAACAAGAGTTGTTTGCATAATTAATGAGGTGAGGATTGTGTGAGAAAAGTCACTCTGAGCCATGGCAGACTGGGTGCCATGAATCTCTCTTGGATAAAACAGTTCACCTGTAAGTAGGAACATTTCACCCAGAGTGTTTTTGTTCCTTCCCATTCAGCTCTGAGCCCCTCACCTTTTCACTAATGAAGTCTTAAAGTCGAAAACTACTGTCTCACTTTTCTATGAAATATCTAAGCAGCAATGAATCAGGATGATTTATCATAGGGAGGGGTTCAATTCAAATGTTTGTTTTTGGAAAGCATGTGGTTACACAATGTTTAACTCTTCCCCAGTTGACGAACGTGCATTCAGTTACTTGCACAGCTGAACTTTAGCCCAGGTTTTAATCTTACAAAATTGTGCATCTCAAATTAACCTCATATTCAAGAAGACTAATGAGACCATCACAATAACTTTGCCTTCTTTCAAAACAAACCTTTGCCCACATGAACTTTCTGACCTTTGTGGAAAAGATGGGGAATAACACATGTGTATGTACTCGATTTTGCTCTGGCAGCGATTTGAGAGCTAATGTCAACTCGTTGGCTTTCGTTTGTAATTGATTGCTATACAAGGCTAGATCTGCTCCAAATGAGTAAAAACGAGTATACTGAAAACAATGGATTGCATACACTGCCCCAGAGCTTAGAACAGAGCAGTTTGTTCAGGAACATAGTTAAAAATCGATTGTGTTTGCAAAGTCTGTAAGTAACAGCATATAGCTGCAATAAGGTAGTCATGATGCTAATCATAACCATAATTACAACTGTGATCAGAACTGACCTTTTTCAGAGATGTGATACTAACTCGCCAGATCACACTGGCAGCTCACACAATTCAAAGCCAGCACACATTCTGCACTTTTCTCTGAGAGTGTGATTTGGGTGCCAAGAATACAATCAGTAATGTTATCATATCCCCAGGACAACCCAAAATAGTTTGTAATTTATTAAGAACTTCTTGAATTATAATCACTATTAGATAAGCAAATGGAAAGCAAATTAAAGGCTAATTAATCTGTTGAATGCTGCTACTAATTCAGTAAAAAATGCCACATTTGTCTTTTATTCATGGGATGTGGATGTCAATGGCTAGGCCACCATTTTTTGCCCATTTCTAATTTCACTTGAGAAGGTGTTGGTGAACAACCATCCAGAAGCCTAGATAACAAGGTGTGGAGCTGGATGTTCCATCCAGGCAAGTGGGGAGTATTCCATCACACTCCCTGGCTTGTGCCTTGTAGATGGTAAACAGGCTTTGAGGAGTCACTCACCACAGTCTTCTTAGCCTCTGACTTGTTCTTGTAGCCACAGAATTTATTTGTCGGTTCCATTCAATTTCTGGACAATCATAATCTCCACAACAGTAATGTTATGGAATGTCAATGAGAGATAGTTAGACTCTGTCTTATTGGAAGCGTCATTGTGTGGTCTTTGTGTAAATTGTGCAAATCCTGGGGTGGGGCATTGCCTTATGATGAAATGCTAGGCAGACTAATTCCAGTATCCTCAGTAGTTTAGAAGAGTAAGATGTGATGTAATTGAAGAATAAGATCGTGAAGTGTCATGACCATGTAGATGTGAAAAGAAAGTATGTGGAAGAATCCCAGGATCATAAAATTCCTACGGTGTATAAAGAGGCCATTTGGCCCATTAAGTCTGCACTGGCTCACTGGCATCCCACCCAAACCAGTAGAATTTTAAAAGATGAAGGTTTTTCTTACATAAACAAGGGCATCTGGCTATAAATGTAACAATGCATTATACTGTGGACTGAAAGGCTTAGATTCGAGATCCATCATCCTGAAACCAACTGAATTGATATTGCAGATCTCAGACGTGGGCATTTCAATGTAACAGCCAATAGTAATAAAGTGCACAGCCAACTGGAGGTCAGGGAAGATTATTCTCACTGTCTCCTCACTCCCCTGAACCACCGTTCTCCTTACCCCGATAGATTTACTACATAACAGTACTTTAGGGACTGGGGATAATGTCCAAACATACCTCAGCTTATTTTTTCTGGTAGCTGATACATAGCAGGAGACCACTTGGAGGAACAAATCAAGTAAGAAAATAAAAGAAGCTAATGGTTCCTCAGATTTAGTTAGTATTTGCGATTTTGCCCTCGTCCCTTACTTTCACTCCTTGAATATTGATTTAAATGTTGACCCTATATCAACTGTGCTCAGTAATGAGCTTCTCTAAGTTTTAATAGGTCTGGTCTCTGGGCTGATCTTTTATTCCACTCACACCATATTGTTCCTTTTGTATGAATTGCTGGTTTTGTAGTGGACTAGATTAAATTGCGTCTATAATTAGAATAAGTTAATATTTTGGTCCATTCACTTATAGCTTACTTTCTGTTGAAAAGTTTTACATCAATGACAAATCTGTCAACATTTATAATTCCACCACCTATATTTGCATAATGTCTTCACTTAGAGCCTTAACTGATTTGAGCCAATATAAATCCACCAGTATAGGCTTCAGGGGATTTTGTTTCTTTCTCCTGCTGACTTTAAACGCTTGCTGCAGATACCATCGTAACATGTTAGTGCCATTACGATTACATGAATGATGTCACTGTCTTCTCCAAAGCTATACAAAAGGGCTGGTGTTCGACATTCTGGCTCTCAAACAGTATGTACCTTGTCCAACAACACAACTTCAGAATTGCACTTCTGGTAACATGGCTTCCGCCTATTAGGAACATCACATGTCTCACTTGAAGCTTGCTGTGTCTTTGTGTTTTGAAGATTAAATAATCTAAATGAATTATTGAGCTAGATTACAATTATTTCAAATTTAAGAAAAGAAGAGAACTTCTTTTTGCAAACCTGCTACTTTCTACCAGCAAAAATAACTGAGATCTGAGAAAATGGGTTACGAGAAACATCAAAATGGACAAATATTATTCTTAGAAAATATATCTTAAAACTACAAAATCTCTGTGAGTAGGAGATGCTACTTCATTTGTAACATAAAAACTGCCACAAACTAACCCTGTTGTTTAGTTTTGATGATGAGCCAATACAGAGTAAACATTAGCAGCCATTTGCGACTGCCAAATCTAAATGAGTGTTTTCACAACTTGTTGTACACAGTTCTTGACCTGTTTGTGCAGCGCATTTGTCTGCACACTTGGCTAATAAATTTGTTACTTTATGCTTGACAGAATATCTTAAAGTAATGAGTTGATTGGTTAGCATAGTGACGCACACAAAAAGAATAATTACTTTCTTGAAACTAATTTGATTTTTACGATGATTACATCTGTGTAGAAAAGAATCCTGAGGTAATTTTGGTGGAGAATGTGTGTAAACAATTCATATTTGTACAATCATTAAGAATGATATTGCCTGGATTCCTGGGCGGTAGCTACACACCAAAGCAACTGAAGCAACACATGAAATGTCAGGTGATGTGATATAATTTACAAAAATAACAATTATTAAGGTACCATTTGATCTTTATTAATGACTGTGGCTCATAGCTCATAGATAGTGAAGCATGGAAAATAGCATCCAAATTCAGAGTTGCAATGGTGAATGCCATTTTACAGGGATATACAAAATAAAACATATAATTGATCAATTAGTTTTTGAAAGGAATGAAGCTGTTTATGATAGGGTGGCAAATTGGCTCTGTGGTTAGCACTGCTGCCTCACAGCACCAGGGCCCTATGTTCACTTCCAGCCTCAGGTGACTGTCTGTGTGGAGTTTGCACATTCTCCTTCAGGTTTCCTCCAGGTGCTCCAGTTTCCACCCACGGTCCAAAGATGTGCAGGTTAGGTAGATTAGTCATGGAAAAATACAGGGGTATAGGATACGGGGAGGTGAGTCTGGTTAGGATGCTCTTTGGAGAGTTGGTGTGGACTTGTTGGGCCAAATGGTATGTTTCCACACTGTAGGGATTCTATGAAAGTCAAATCTAATTGCCAACAGCTTATTTCTATGACTAGTGTAAGAACTGAATAAATGAGCCAGGTATCTTTTAAATACCGAAAAAGGGCAAGGAATAAAATAAGATGAATAACAGTAATTTTAAAACAGCTATGCAACTGAACTAATAAAAACTTTTCACATCCAAGGCTTGAGATACTGTTGACTATAAAGAATGACTGCTGCTAAATGGAGAAAGATCCTTTTCGCAAAGTAACGAAGGAGGTGCAGGTCATGTCCACAGACTCGGATTACAGAACGTTATTTTACATTATGTCACTCCTGTTATATATGTAACGTAGTCTAATGTCAAACAGATGTCAATATTGCATGGTATGGCATATTATAACATATAACAGTTTCATTGTTCACTTGCACCTACATTTTTAAAGCAAAATTGAATTCAAGATGTTAAATAGATTTTTTAAAAAAAATCTTCCTTTGCTGAGGTACAAAATAATAATAAATAATTCCTATGTTTAGTTATTCACAGTGGATGACTAAGATTTTCCACAGAGGACCAATTCTCGAGGGAGGAACAGGAAGATAACTCCTGAAGTTTTAAAGGAGGAAAGCTAGGATTGGCCAAGTCTGTAAGGTTAATATCGGAAGGCAAACACACTCGAAACAAATACAAAACAAACACTTTTAACATTCCAAGATGAGTCAAAAGTGTTGAGGGTCTCATGAGAAGACATCCGAAAATAATTCACTGCATTCACCAAAGATTACACGCAGTAGCAAAAACATTCTCAGTAAGCAGCCTCACTACAAAAGTTGTCTATCATTATCTGATTGCACCACCATGAATATAGGTCATATAAAGCTGTGCATAGTTAGCTAAGCCGGTTGTCTCTATAAAGATTTTTGCGAGAGATAACACATTGAGTTAAAGGTAAATATGCAATAACATACTCTATACAGGACAAGAAGACTAGATCCAGTGTACAAAACATAGAGTTATGGAACTGTTTCAATATTGGGGATATTCATAGAAATACCGGACACTATGTGGTGTCGTACAGTTATGATGTCATGTCAATCTGACTTCCATGGAGTTGCTAATGCTTCTTTGGGTACAATTTACAATCAGCTGCAGGATCAACTGGCCCTGAATTGAAAGTCATTCCATTACAGTCTTCTGACTTATTGACATAAAACTTCAGGCTCCATTTCACTTTTATGAGAAACAAATTCTAGCAACAAAATTTCTTACCACCTCTGTTTCTTTGTTTGAAGAGCAAAAGTGTCAACTTGTCCCAATGGTAACTTCATTTTCCCCTGAGACGGGACGTTATGGTTTCAAGTTCTGGTCCAGGACACAAGGGAGTGTAGACTTGAAAAAGATGGTGCCGTTTGGATGACAGTTTGGGAAGATTGCATGAGAAAACGCATAATGGCTTACTGAGAGAAACCCTCCAATGAGTCTTGTCAAAAATGACACTTAGTTGATTTCCAGTAAGACCCAGCCCATAAGGAAACTACAGGTAGCCTCTAACTTACGTTTCAACTTGCATGTGCACCTTTAAAGATTACACTCCACCAGGGGGCTACAGAGCTTTCTAAAGGTACTATGGGTCTTCAAAATCATTTCTTCTGACCCTGTCACACTAATTGCATGCACCACGTTGGAAATATATTACTTTCCTAGCTCCAAATCCTAGAAAAATACAACTAGTCAAAGTAGGGTCTAAGAGGGATCTCATTAAAGACACCTTTATTTAAATTCATGTGGAGTATCAGTTAAAAATGAAGAATCGCTACTTAGAGACTTTTGCATTTTTTCCAGTCGTCTGATTAGTACCTAAGTGTTTTTTGTTACAAATTGGAAATTAATTAATCCAGCAAATTAATATGTAAAGTCCTCAGATCTGTGTGCAGTACTGTTTGCCCCATTATAGGGAGGATATTATTAAACTGCAGAGGGTTCAGAAAAGATTTTCCAGGATGTTGCTGGGACTGGAGGGTTTGAGTTATAAGGAGAGATTGGATAGGCTGGGACTTTTTTCACTGGAGCATCGGAGGTCGACAGGTGACTTTATAGACGTTTATAAAATAATGAGGGACAACGATAATGTGAATAGAAGGTGTCTTTTCCCTAGGATAGGAGATTTCAAGACTGGGGGCATATTTTTAAGATGAAAGGAGAAAGATTTGAAAAAAGACATGGGAACAATTTTTTAACACAGAGTGGTTTGTGTGTAGAATGAACTTCCAGGGGAAGTGAGGATGTAGGTACAATTACAATGTTCAAAAGACATTCAGATAAGTGCATGAATAAGAAATGTTTGGAGGGATATGGGCCAAGCGGAGGCAGGTTGGATTAGAGATAATAGGAACTGCCGATGCTGGAGAATCCGAGGTAACAAGGTGTAGAGCTGGATGAACACAGCAGGCCAAGCAGCATCAGAGGAGCAGGAAGGCTGACGTTTCAGGCCTAGACCCTTCATCAGAAATGGGGGAGGGGAAGGGAGTTCTGAAATAAATAGGGAGAGAGGGGGAGGCGGATAGAAGCCCCAATCAGTGAACTCATATTCGATGAAGTCCACCTGGCTGACCCCATTACAATCACTACATCCCTCCCTCTCTGAGTCAGGACGTCAGCTGGTTCTTTATTTTTTAGCTCCTCTGGGAGCGCTTTAGCACTGGGTCAGGTTCCTCCAGCTCTGCCTCTTGATATGGGGTTGTGTGTAACACACAGTAGCTCGCATCTTACACCCGGAGCATTTCAGAAGAAATTCATTCCCTTCTTCAGGCAGCAAAGGTGACAAGGTGGTGACATCTGTCATATCCATCTCAGATTCCGAGGCATCTTCAAAGCATGACGGAGAAGGAGAACCACGGGATCCGGAGCAGTCAGAAAGGAAGTCGAGGAGCCAGGTCACATTTTGCTCAGTCCAGACCCGAAACGCCAGCTTTCCTGCTCCTCTGATGCTGCTTGGCCTGCTGTGTTCATCCAGCTCTACACCTTGTTATCTCAGATTTTGCCCCAGGACTGTTTGCGAGCTTTCAGCTTTCATATGGTCCACGTGCTTATTCAGGACCATCACACATACTCGAACTTTATACATCTATGGACTTGACCTCATGTTCACCATAAAAACCAAAAAAACTGTGGATACTGTAAATCAGGAACAAAAACAAAGTTGCTGGAAAAGCTCAGCAGGTCTGGCAGCATCTGTGAAGGAGAAAACGGAGTTAACGTTTCGGGTCCGGTGACCTTTCCTCAGAACTGTTCTGAGGGAGGGTCACCGGACCAAAAGAACAAAGAACAAAAAATTATAGCACAGGAACAGGCCCTTCAGCCCTCCAAGCCTGCGCCGATCCAGATCCTCTATCTAAACCTGTCGCCTATTTTCCAAAGATCTGTATACCTCTGCTCCCTGCCCATTCATGTATCTGTCTAGATACATCTTAAATGGCGCTATCGTGCCCGTCTCTATCACCTCTGCTGGCAATGCATTCCAGGCACCCACCACACTCTGTGTAAAGAACTTTCCACGCATATCTCCCTTAAACTTTTCCCCTCTCACCTTGAAATCATGACCCCTAGTAATTGAGTCCCCAACTCGAGGAAAAAACTTCTTGCTATCCACCCTGTCTATACCTCTCATGATTTTGTAGACCTCAATCAGGTCCCCCCTCAACCTCTGTCTTCCTAATGTAAATAATCCTAATCTACTCAACCTCTCTTCATAGCTAGCACCCTCCATACCGGGCAACATCCCGTTGAACCTCCTCTGCACCATCTCCAAAGCATCCACATCCTTTTGGTAATGTGGCGACCAGAACTATACGCAGTATTCCAAATGTGGTCAAACCAAAGTCCTATACAACTGAGACCTGCCAACTCTTGTACTCAATACCCCGTCTGATGAATGAAAGCATGCCGTATGTCTTCTTGACCACTCTATCCACCTGTGTTACCACCTTCAGGGAACAATGGACCTGAACACCCAGATCTCTCTGTGCATCAATTTTCCCCAGGGCTTTTCCATTTACAGTATAGCTCGCTCTTGAATTGGATCTTCCAAAATGCATCACCTCACATTTGCCTGGATTGAACTCCATCTGCCATTTCTCCGCCCAACTCTCCAATCTATCTATATTCCACAGCATTCTCAAACAGTCCCCTTCACTATCTGCTACTCCACCAATCTTAGTGTCATCTGCAAACTTGCTAATCAGACCATCTGTACCTCCCTCCAGATCATTTATGTATATCACAAACAACAGTGGTCCCAACACAGATCCCTGTGGAACACCACTGGTCACAGTTCTCCATTTTGAGAAACTCCCTTCCACTACAACTCTCTGTCTCCTGTTGCCCAGCCAGTTCTCTATCCATCTAGCTTGTACACCCTGGACCCCATGCGACTTCAATTTCTCCATCAGCCTACCATGGGGAACCTTATCAAACGCCTTACTGAAGTCCATGTATATGACATCTACAGCCCGTCCCTCGAATATCAACTTTGTCACTTCCTCAAAGAATTCTATCCTGAAACGTTAACTCTGTTTTCTCCTTCACAGATGCTGCTAGACCTGCTGAGCTTTTCCAGCAACTTTGTTTTTGCTCATGTTCACCATGTCTTTTGCCCAAACAGGATAATTCTCATTGTTGCTATATCAAACTTCATCTCCTGAAGTAAACTATCTCTTTTGCTTAACAGAGTCCAGTGTCTGACATTGGTGTTCCAGATGCCATTTCACCCTCCCCCACCCCAGGTCCAAGAAGATCAGATTTAACCTGGTATGGAGTCTTTTCCCCATCAGAAAGTTTGCTGGAACCATCCCCGTAGATGCATGTGGGGTGGTCGTATAATCAAATAGGAACTAGAACGGTATGGCATCGTGTGAGGCTTTGGACTGTTTCTTTAAGCTTGTCTTCACAGTTTGGACTGCTCTCTCTGCCAGACCATTGGACGATGGATGGTATGGAGCTGTCCTTATATGAGGAATACCGTTTGACTTTAGGAAATACTGACATTCCCTGATGTTAAATGATGACCTGTTGCCTGTGATCAACACTTCCGGGGGTATGTGTATTGCAAAGGATATGTGCAGTTTTCCTGTAGTCGTCCTTTTGATGAATGAACTCTATGCACGTCCAGCCATTTTGAGTGGGCATCCACAATGATTAGGAACACTGAGCCCATGAAAGGACCAGCACAGTCGATATGTAACAGAGCCCAAGGTTTACCCATCCATTCCCATGAATATGGGGGAGCTACTGGCAGTAAGTTTTGTCCTTGTTGGCATTCTGGGCACTGTCCCACCAACATGACTATGTCTGTATCCAATCCTGGCCACCAGACGTAACATTTCACCAACTTCTTCATTTTGGAAACCCATGGATGACACTGGCAGAGGTCAGGCAGTATCTGGTGGCGATCTTTCTTTGGGACAATCACTCTTGCTCCCCATAATAATATACTGTTCTGTACTGGGATCTGGTCTCTCGGGTCCAAAAAAGGTTTTAATTCTGATTGTGACGGCCCTTTGGTTTCCCCCATCACTACCAGCTGGTTCAGTTTTTTCAGGACGGGATCTTTCTGCGTCCAATATCTAATGTTGTCAGCTGTGACTGGAAGTGTGTCCAGAAAATGTAAAACCATTACAGACTCTTCTACTGGTGGTACCACCAGTAGTGTATCTGCCAGTGGGAGGCAGCACAATGCATCCACATTCGCTATTTGACTTCCCGGATAGGGTTCCAACTTGTAATTATAGACACTTAGTATTACAGCTCACTGCTGGTTTCGGCCTGAAACTATGGGCGATACTGCCTTATTCACTTTACATAGACCTAGCAGTTGTTTGTGATCCGTTGTTATTAGAATTTATGTCGGAAAGACAATAGACAATAGGTGCAGGAGTAGGCCATTCGGCCCTTCGCGCCAGCACCACCATTCATTATGATCATGGCTGATCATCCACAATCAGTATCCTGTTCCTGCCTTATCCCCAGAACCCTTGATTCCATTATCTATAAGAGCTCTATCCATCTCTTTCTTGAAAGTATCCAGAGACTTGGCCTCCACTGCCTTCTGGGGCAGAGCATTCCATATATCCACCACCCTCTGGGTGAAGAAGTTTTTCCTCAACTCTGTTCTAAATAGCTTACCCCTTATTTTTAAACTGTGTCCCCTGGTTCTGGACTCACCCATCAGCAGAAACATGCTCCCTGCCTCCAGAGTGTCCAATCCCTTAATAATCAAAAAGTCTCGATCAGATCCCCTCTCGTCCTTCTAAACTCAAGTGTATAGGTATTGGTAGAATGTCCTGACTCCAGATATGACTGCTAAACTTTCCTTCTCTGTCTGGGAGTATTATCGCTCTGCATTAGCCAAGGTCTTGGATGCATTCGTTATTGGACATTTCTCTCCATTGGGCCACGTATGAACTAATACTAGCAAGATGCCATATGGGGGTGGGGCATCACATGCCAATCCCAGCTCTCGTTTGGGATCATTGTGTGCCAACATCTTAAAGGATGACAACTGTTTCTTCACTTCCCTGAAAGCTATGACTTGGTTACATGGCCATTTCCAAGGCTGACCCTTTATTTAGGAGTTGATGCAAAGGTGCCAGGATGGAAGCCAGGTTAGGTTTGACTTTTCTGTAATAATTCACCAGCCCAAGTTAAAACTTAAGCTCCAGTACAGACATGGGAGCCAGGGCACCTTTGATATCCCTCACTTTATCTTCCGATGGGTGTGACACAGTCTTGTCGACTCTGTAGCCCAAGTAGATCATTTGGGATGCCTGGAAGACACATTTTCCCCTTCTAAGGCATAAGCCCACTTTGGAGGTACGTCTAAGGACAATGTCTAAGTTTCTAAGTGCTCCTTATTGGTCTTCCCTGTTTCTTAACACATCACTTAGATAAAAGCTGACGTCAGGTAGACATTGTAAAATGTTTTCCATCATCCACTGAAAAATTGAATAGACTTCCCCACACAAAACCACGATGGCTGTCGCTAATCAGCCCATTTGCCTCTAAATGCATATCGATCTTGTCCCTGAGAATCTTTTCTGATAGTTTCCCTACCATCAATGTGAGACTCAGAGGTCTGTAATTTCCAGGATTATCCCTGTTACCCTTCTTAAACAATGGGACAACATTGGCTATTCTCCAGTCCTCTAGAACCTCACCTGTGGCCAAAAATGTCTCAGTGCTCCAGCAATTTGTTCTCTTGCCTCCCTCAATATTCTGGGATAGATCCCATCAGGACCTGGGGACTTATCTACCTTAATACTTTTTAAAACAGTCAACACCGCTTTCTTTTTAATAGTAACTCAGCTTAGAAACTCAACACTCCCTTCCCAGAGATCATCCTCCACCAATTCCTTCTCTTTGGCGAATACCAATACAAAACATTTGTTTAGGACCTTACCCACCTCTTCTGGCTCCACACGTACATTCCCTCCTTTGTCCTTGAGTGGGCCAACCCTTTCCCTAGTTACTCTCTTGCTTTTTATATATGTATAAAAAGATACTCAATCTATGATCTCCAGTGAAGACCTGGATGAGAGAAATGAGATACAGCTAACACCAACCCTCCCTCAGTGGCTCCTCTGTGCTACATTTTTATTCATGTGAATGTAAGGTGAGGAATTTCATAAGCATTACAAAGCTCATTACTTACATTCAGTTTTAATTACTTATGTATTTGGTTTGTTTGATATATTGTCAGGTGTACCGAAATACAGTGAAAAGCTTTGTTTATAAGTGGTTCAGGCAGATCACAGCAAGCAAAGGATGTACAGATCAAAAGATTTAATACATACAAGTTACATTGCAGTTTGTATTATTTGAGGCTAGAGTCCATTCAACAGTCTGATAACGGCCAAAAAGAAACTATTCTTGAACCTGCTCATGCGTGTATTCAGGTTCTATACTTTCTGCCTAACGGAAAAGGTTGTAGAAGGACATTACCATGGAGCGATGGGTCTTTGATGATTTTGGCCACCTTTCTGTGGTACACTAAACATTTACATCATTTCATAAGGGAAAGGCGTTAACAATATGATTGAGAGAATGGCTCCACACGTGTATTTATCTCAATACATCTTGTGGTTCCAACTCTAAGTTGGCAAGCTACACTCGACACCAACAGACAGTCCCCACTGTCTTCATCCCAGTTAGTCAGTGTTGTGCTGTTACATTGTGATAACTTAATGAACTTGGTGACTGTAACAGTGAGGCCACATCCATTTAGTTGATGGTAGGAGGATGGGATCATGAGAATGGCACTGCTTCCTCATCCACACACAGAGTTTAGCCAGGTTACTAATTGTTGGTTTTTCGCTGCATCATGTAACGATGATACCACAATGCCCTTAGCAGGTTGTGTCCTGAGATTCCATCAGATCAATACAGGATTGCGTAGCAGCGACATTGCTGTCATAGAGAAAGCCCATGATGGACCATCCAATTCTGCATAGTATTATGGTTGGACGACATTTGCATCAACTTCACCTTTGCAAGTCAGCCATATATTGGGAAGGTTATGGCCTAGTGGTCTTATCCCTAAGCTATTCAATCCAGAGACCCAGATAATGCTCTGGGGATCCAGGTTCAAATCCTGCCATGCTAGATAGTAGAAATTCAATTTAAAACTAAAACTGGAATTAAGTGCCTAATGGTAACCTGGAAATTTTGTCAATTGTCAGGAAAAAAAACCCATCTGGTTTACAACAATCCTTTAGGGAAAGGAACTGCCATCCTTGGCCTGCATTTGACTCCAGACCCACAGGAAAGTTGTTGACTCTTAACTGCCCTCTGGTTAAATTAGGGATGGGCAATAAATGCTGCCTGGCCAATGATGCCCACATCCTGTGAATGAATAAAAAAGTATCTCCTCCAATGCCCACAATCTGAAATGTGTATGAGTTACTGCAGTATGTGATTTTTCAGCTGGGGCACTACTTATACCTGCCTCAGTCACCCGACACGTTGCTTGGTCTCCTTGAACGTGTCTCCATTTTCAGGGTCATCCAGCCTGAATTCAAAGGCAGTCTGCCACCCCTCTCCCCAACTGGAAATCAGAAATGGCAAGCAGCCATTTTTAAATGTGGGTTTTGCAGGAAATCTCCTCTCTCTGCACACCAGAGCTTGCCACAAAACCAGGGCCCATGTTTTCATGAATGCAGCTCACCCATGTTCTGAAGGAATGCACTGGTGGATCTCTGAAATTTCACACCAAGAACTCTGTGCAGTTTCCTTGATGTTACTGGCTGAAAATGATGGAGACAGAATTCCTGTCTCTCTCTGGTAGAAGTAGAGGGACAAAAATTGTCATTGCATATCATGAGATCAGAACTACAGAAGTTGGTTAAGACTACAGAAGTTGGTTTTCCAAAATACAAATACAATTTGCAAGGGCAAAATTCCAGAGAGTCATGAGCACAATTGAGACTGCAACTATATCTGAGAAAAAAGGACATAAAATAGGTTTGTATTTTTGATGCCAACTAATATTCACTATCCTGAAAGCTCAACTTCCGAACAATAAACCCTTGCAACTTTGAGGTAATTTTTAGCTTAAGCCATAAATGATAGAGTCCTGTCCTGCACCCCCAATTGCTATCTTTGGTTCATATCACATTTTTATTTTAAAATATTATTACGGTGTTTAAAAAGCATTTCATCTGTCATAATTGGGCACAATATCGACTGTCAAAACCAGGTGGTTTTAGTTTGGTACATGTCCCGTTTCCAAAGTATTATTCAATCTGTATAACTGATACACCATTGGCTGTAGTTCAAAAACAGCCATTGCCTGAAAACAGCAGCAGTATTTTTAAAATTGTCCCACACAAAATATCCTTTGCATTTCACTGCTGTCATGCCACTGCTTGTGATACAAGAACAAATGTGTGAGCAGAATGTGCTTCCGCTTCTTTCCACAACCCTGGCTTTGTAATAGGAGCCAGCTGTTTGACTTCTAATCACGTTTTGGAGTTTTTGCAATTTCACTGCTGACTGCCCAACTCCCCCAGATCCCGCTGACCTTTGTACCCTCTGTTTCTATATCCTGGCCCATTACTCACTATTAATGAGCAGCAGTCACATGTTAGCAGCCTCTGAATGTCATAACAACCTGTTTTTTAAAGGTGTGAAATGGAATCAGCTGTTATATTATCTGACACTAGTCACGGAAATTTGGTATTTTAATAGATCATGTTTCTTTATGAATAATAACAAAAAAACTAACAAAGCCAGAAGCAGCAAGGTCATATAAATGTGCTGGAGGCTGTTGGAGAAGGTTTAACAGATGAATACCTGGAATGGGCGCGTTGTCTTATGAACAAAGGTTGAACAAGCTAAACACGAATCTGTTTTGGTTTAAAAGAGTCAGAGGTGACTTGATTGAAGTATATCAGACCCTACGGGTTCTGGACAGGATGGGTGTGGAAAGGATGTTTCCACTTTGATAGAATCTAGAATCAGGGATCACTGTTTAAAAATCAGGGTCATCCATTTCAAATAGAGATTTGGCCAAAAAAAAAGTTCTGAAGGTTGTGAGTGTTTGGAATTCTCTCCTGACAAGTTGGTGGAAGCAGAGTCCTTGACTTTTTCTAAGGCAGAGGTAAGCAACAGGAAGAAATGCTTTCGGAATAGGCAGGAATGTGGTTTTGACGCTATAATCAGATCTGTCATGATCTTATTGAATGATAGAGCGGGCCAAAAGGGCTGAATGGTCCACCCCTCTAGGTTTTAATGTATATGCCTGTTAAAAAGGAAGCCATTGATAATCTTATACACAAATTTACAGCCATCTACAGAAACAAAATATTTAATTATTTCTCATGTTTTGTAAGGTTTACTTTGTCTGCAGTGACTCTCCTATAGGAATGTTCACTACAAGTTAGTGGTTCACCTTGTTCAGGGAACATGAACAACCAATACAGTATCAAATACAATTGAGGAAAGTTTCACATTTGCCATCCAGATGGAATTATAGAGTCATAAAGTCATACAGTGCGGAAACAAACCCTTCAGTCCAACTAGTCCATACCGAACGTAATCCGAAACTAAACTAGTCCCATCTGCCTGCTTTTGCCCCATATCTCTCTAAATCTTTTCTACTGATGAACTTATCCAAATGTCTTTTAAAGGCTGTGACTGTACCCACACCCACCACTTTCTCCAGCAGTTCGTTCTGCAGACGATCCACTCTCTGTGTAAAAAAGTTGCCCCTCATGTCCATTTTAAATCTTTCTCCTCTCATCTTAAAAGTATGCCCCCTAGTTTTGAACTTCCCTACCCTAGGGAAAAGACCTTTGTCATTTACCTTATCTACACCTCTCATTATTTTATCAACCTCAATAAGGTCACTCCTCAATCTCCAGTGAAAAAAATCCCAGTGTTTCCAGTCTATTTTTATACTTCAAACCCTCCATTCCCAGCAACATCCTGGTAAATCTTTTTTTGACTTGTCTCAAGTTGATGACCAGAAGTGGACACAGTACTCCAGAAGAGACCTCACCAGTATCCTGTACAATGTCAATATGATGTCCCAACTCCTCTACTCAAAGGACTGAGCAATGAGGCAAGCATGCTAAATGCCTTCTCAAACATCCTGTCTACTGGACATGCAAGTTTCAAAGAATTATGTACCAGAACCAGTAGGTCCCTCTGTTCTACAACACGACCCAGGCCTTTACTATTAATTGTATAAGTCCTGCCCTTGTTTGCATTACCAAAAGGCAATATCTCACATTTATCCAAATTAAACTCCATCTGCTACTCCTCAGCCCATTAACCCAATCAGGAGCATCACGATGAGACAGACCAGTTTTCCCTTCATTAAAAGGAATGATAGGAAACACCAAAGGAGCAGGTCTCCAATCCCTCGTGTCAGAGTTTTCTCTCTGATATCAATCCATTCTCTGTGCTAAAGTGAAAAAAGAATCCTGGGGTATTATTCTGATGATATGTTGTAGGGCATGTTAGAACATTAAACAGAGAATTTTACAGTACAGAAACAGGCCCTTTGGCCCACCATATCTGTGCCCACCACAATGTCATTCCAAACTATGGTCATATCGCTCTATTCCCAGCCTGTTTATATGTCTGTTCTAAATGCCTCCTGAATGTTGCTATCATATTTGCTTCTATCACCTGTCCCTGACAGCGGGTTCCAGGTAGCTAACATAAGAACACAAGAACATAAGAACTAGGAGCAGGAATAGGCCGTCCGGCCCTTCGAGCCTACTCCGCCATTCAATAAGATCATGGCTGATCTTTTTGTGGACTCAGATCCATTTACCCGCGCTCTCACCGTATCCCTTAATTCCTTTATTGTTCAAAATCTACCTTAGCTTTAAAAACATTTACTGAAGTAGCATCAACTACTCCACTGGGCAAGGAATTCCATAGATTAACAACCCTCTGGGTGAAGAAGTTCCTTCTCAATTCAGTCCTAAATCTGCTCCCTCTAATCTTGAGGCTATGCCCTCTTGTCCTAGCTTCACCTGCCAGTGGAAACATCCTCTCTACTTCTATCTTATCTATTCCCTTCATAATTTTATATGTTTCTATAAGGTCCCCCCTCAATCTTCTGAATTCCAATGACTATAATCCCAATCTACTCAGTCTCTCCTCATAAGCCAACCCCCTCAACTTCGGAATCAACCTAGTGAACCTCCTCTGCACTCTCTCCAGTGCCAGTACATCCTTTCTCAAATAAGGAGACCAAAACTGCACACAGTACTCCAGGTGTGGCCTCACCAGCACCTTGTACAGCTGCAACATAACCTCTCTGCTTTTAAACTCAATCCCTTTAGCCATGAAGGACAAAATTCCATTTGCCTTCCTAATTACTTGTTGTACCTGCAGACCAACCTTCTGTGATTCATGTACAAGAACACCCAGGTCGCTCTGCATAGCAGCATGCTGCAACTTTTTACCATTCAAGTAATAATCCTTTTTACTATTACTCCTACCAAAATGTGTGACTTCGCACTTATTTACATTGTATTCCATCTGCCAGACCTTTGCCCACTCACTCAATGTATCTGCGTTCCTCTGTAAGATTTCACAGTCCTCTGCACACTTTGCTGTGCCACTCATCTTAGTGTCATCTGCAAACTTTGACACCCTACACATGGTCCCCAACTCCAAATCATCTATATAAATTGTAAATAACATCCCCTGTGAAAAAACGTGTCTCACATATCTCCTTTAATCTTTCCCTCTCTCACCTTAAGCCATAGCCCCCTCGTATTTGACTTTGTCAATCTGTGAAACGGCTCCAACTATCCACCGTATCCATGCCCCTCAAAATTTTATATACATCTATCAAGTCGTCACTCAGCCTCTGACACTCTAGCGAAAACAATCCAAATTTGCCCAAACTCTCCTTCTTGCTAATGTACTCCAATCCAGGCGACCTCCTGGTAATCCTTTTGCACCCTCTCCAAAGCATCTATACCCTTTCAATAGTGTGGCAATCAGAATTGCTCACAATACTCCAAATGTGGCCTAACTAAAGACTTATACAACTGTAACATGAATTGCCAACTTTTATACTCAATGTCCTGACCGATGAAGGCAAGTCTGCTGTAGTCCTTCTTTACCACCTTATCTACTTGTGTTGCCACTTACAGCGAGCTATGGACTTGCACCCCAAGATCCCTCTGTATATCAATGCTCCTAAAGGTCCTGCCATTTTCTGTATACTTTCCTCTTGCATTTTACCTCCCAAAATGCATCGCCTCACATTTGTCTGGATTAAACTCCATTTGCCATTTCTTCACCCAACTTTCCAGGTCTTAGCCGATCTATATCCTTCTGTAATGTTTGGCAATCTTCCTCTCTATCCACAGCTCCACTATTTTTTTATTGTTTGCAAACTTACTAATCAGATCACCTGCATTTTCATCCAAATTACAAATAACAGAGGCTCCAGGACAGATCCTTGTGGAACATCGCTGGTCACAGACCTCCAATCAGAACAACCCCCCCTCCACAACTACCCTCTGGCTCCAACGGCCAAGTCAATTTTGTATTCGATTTACCAACACACCATGGATCCCATGTGACGTAATCACCTGGACCAGCCTACCATGAGGGACTCTGTTTAATGTAAAGTCCATGAAGACAACATCAGTTGTGCTACCCTCGTCAATCATCTTTGTCACTTCCTCAAAAAGCTCCATCAAATTTGAGAGACCAGACTATTTTTGCACAAAGCCATGCTGATTAATCCTCATAAATCCATTATTTTCTAAATAGGAGTAAATCCTGTCTTAAGAATCTTCTCTATTAATTTCCCTACCACTGATGTAAGGCTCACCGGTCTACAATTTCCTCGATTATCCTTGTTGCCATGCTTAAACAAAGGAACAACTTTGGCTATTTGCCAGTCTTCTGGGACCTCACTTATGGTTAAAGAGGATACAAGGATCTCTGTCAAGGCCCCACAAATCTCCTCCCTCACCTCCTTCAGCATCCTGGGATACATTCAATCAGGTCCTGGGGCCTTTTCTATCTTAATATTTTTCAATTCATCCAACTCCCCCTCCTTCTCAATCTCAACATTCCCCAGAATATCAACATAAATCTCCCTAATCTAACCATCATCATATTTCTCTCCTTGGTGAATACTGATGCAAAGTACTCATTAAGGATCTCACCCCCTTCTCTGGTTCCATGCATAAATTCTACCCATTGTCCTTAAGTGGACCTAGCCCCACCCCAGTTATTCTCTTGTTCCCAATATACATGTAAAGTAAGATGCGTATCCCATCTCCAGCAGGATGCCACCGCCAGACACATTTTACCCTCCCCTCCCCACCCTTGTCAGCCTATCCCTTTGGGACAGCCTGATCCACTCTTCCTTCACTTCCAACAGCTACCCACAGCCCCTTCCCATGCAAACACAGAAAGGGTAACGCCTGCCCATTTACTTCCTCCCTCCTCAGTATCCAAGGTCCCAGGCATACCTTCCAGATGAAGCTTTACCTGCACTTCGCTCAATCTAGCCTTCTAAATTCACTGCTCACAATGTGGTCTCTTCTCCATTGGGGAAACAAAGTGCAGACTGAGTGATTACTTTGCAGAACACCTACATTCTCTCTGCAAAAAAGACCCTGAGCTTCCAGTTGCCTCCCACTTCAACACACCACACTGTTCCCATGCTAACATTTGCCAGTCCTGCCCTTCTCTGAATCAAGTTTGTGTAATGGTTACTGCATTGTAGTCCCATGCACTAACCCAGGCTCTAAACTCATCTGCTTTACCTGTTATACTCCTTGCATTAAAATAAATACACTCCAGACCACCAGTCCTTCTGTGCTCAGTACCCTGGTCCTGCCTGTTCTTCTTGTTAGATTTACAAGATGTAACTTCCCATCAATCACTTCATATGCTGACCTACTGGTCTGGTTCCCGCTCCCCTGCCACACCAGTTTAAGACCTCCCATGTGGCACAAGCAAGCCTCCTTGCCACAATATTGGTACCCCTCCAGTTTAGGAGCGGCCCATTATCCTGGTACAGGTCCATCCTGCCCTGGAAGAGATCCCATTTATCCAGATATCTAGAGCCCTCCCTCCTACACCAGCTCTTTAGCCACATATTTAACTGTACTGTCTTCCTGTGTTCTTGCAAGGAACTGCTCTGCATTTAGACAAAGCAGCAGATCCGAACAGCAACTTTATTTGTGGAAAGGTCCATTAAAAAATGGTACAAAATTGAGGCTCCAATATTAAGTGTGACATTAAAATTGGTGTTGCAGTTTGAAATATCTGTACTGTGGACTTCATGGCTGCCATTTTTTTATTGTGAACTTGCCCTGTTTTAGCGGACAGTGACATATGGGGAATTTGACTCCCATGGGATATCACAGAATCACTGAATTGTTACGATGCAGAAGGATGCCATTTTGCCCATCATGCCTTCACTGGCCCTCTTACCCAGTGCCAATCTCCTGCTTTTCCCCATATTCCTACACACCATTTCTATTCAGATAACCATCCAGTGCCTTCTTGAATGTCCCAGTTGAACCTGCCTCATTTCCAAGCAGTGCATTCCAGACCTTGACAACTTACTGAGTGGAGAAGATTTTTCTTACATCTCTGATTACTTCGTTTGCACATCACTTTAAATCTACAGCCTCTCGTTCTTTTTACTTCTACAAGTGGGTACAGTTTTTCAAGTTTACTGACGTATCTGTCAATAAAGCAGTAATTACACTATTTATATGAACAAGTTTGGGATGTTTATGAGAAATGTGAGCAACTACTGTATAAAGTTTTTATTGTGAATTCTACTGGCTATGAATATGATTTTCATTCTCGATGGTTCAGGGTTCCTGTGAATATTCTGTACAAAATAGTTTATAAGTGATAAAACAGTAAAACATCAGGCTCAGTTGACATTATAAGCTGAGAAAGATAAATTCTCGAGTGAAAGTTTTGTGAATGTACATTTCCTTGTTTGCATCACAACAGCTTACTGAAGTAATCTGCTTTATCCAAGTGGCAAGGACAATTCTTTTTCAGAAATGGTATTGCATCTGCCGCTTTGCCCTCATCAAGGGCAAAATGTACTTTATTTTAATGTTGATAATTTTCGAGAAGGATAGTCAGACAGTTATGGGTAAAATATTGATCTCTCTGGCTGGGTGAATGACCAGGTTAAGCCTGAATGGACAGACAGATCTTTTAAAGAAATGTAGTCAGATGTAGGAGAGAAGCAGAAAAGTGACAATGCACAACATTGTCCAAATGTCGTTTCAATCTGCCCAGAATTTGGAATCGGGCAAATAGTTGGGTAGCTATGAAATCAATGATGAATTAGAGTCATATTGTCTACACGTGCATGAAGGCTGACTTTGTACTTGGTGACATTTCATGCCCGAGACTGGATCTTGTGAAAAGTCATCGACTTGAAACATTAACTCTATTTTCCTCTCAATAGATGTTGTCTGACTTACTCAGTTTTTCTGCTTTATTAAAGGAGCTTCCTATTTTTGCCTTCCTGTGCTGCCCCGACTTAAAAGTAACCAATACTTTTTTGGTTTTGTCCTGACTATTTTTCCAAAAGGCAGACAGGGAAGACATTTTGACTAGCAACTGGAAAGCGCATGTAGGCAATTTGCACTAGAGGAATATTGGCTGGAAGTAGCCAAATAGTCTTACCTAAGTCTCTGGGTATAGGAACATGTTCCTTCTTTACGTTGGGGCTGGAATCATTCATACCCAAAACATGATAACTGCCCAGCATGTGGGCCTCCTTAAAAGGAAGTGATTTTCTTTTTTTGCTCTTAGACCCACAGGGTCAGTGAGGTACAATATATCTCCTTTGTGCTTATACAAAACTGCAGAGCTGGTGATTCACAATCTGGAGTTATTTCAACATTGTACGTTATTCAAATGAAAATCTTCCAGATGGCAATGCATGAAGATATTAGATGTACAAAATAAAATAGGACTAACATCGGGTCTCAGTTCAAAATAACTAAGTACCTCAGTGTTATAAAGGAAGGTGTCGACAGTTTGTGTCCAGCTCTGTGCCATTTGAAGATTCAAACATAACCAGTTTGTGTTTCAGGGAAAGAGTTAGTTCACTTTCATTTCTTTTGTCACTAGTTTCAAAATGATACAAATGCCACAAAGTCTGGAGAAAGCTGCAGAGGCCCAGTCTTTGAATATATTTAAGGTGGAGAATGATAGATTTCTGATTCCCAGGGGTGTAAAGGGTTAGGGGATTGGGATGTATAAACAGCATTGAAGTGTTCAATCAATTGTTATCATATTGGAAGCTGGGATAGTTTTGATGGACTGAATGGTCTACTCTTGTTCCTAGCTCCAATGTCTCCTTACATAATTAAGAAGCATACGGCCTTGAATGGGTGAATGGTTAAGCTTTCACCTTGGAAAATGACAGGCACCAAAGCCTGGGTACAGACATGAGAATTAACAGAATGGCAGTTGAAATCTGGCATATTTTCTACATGGCTGTTATTTGTCTGTAGCAAAAGCTGCAGGTTAAATAATTAATAGTTGTCGCTCAGAAAACCAGCAAATGCTTTCTGTTATTAGAGGCAATGATTTAGCTGAACATTTATTCTTCTTTGTCATTGCCATAATCAGTTGTGCATAGCAGTTACGGAGTAGGAACCAAATGTGACTGCTTGGAGTCATCAGCAAGCCAAAGATGTGCGTCTTTGAGGAGCAGCTTCTTTCATGCCAACGTTGGGTTTAGCCTGATACTAATGGAGAAGGTCAGCGGCGCCATCTAGAATCTCGATCCAATCTTTCTTCACAGACTGCTCCTGGGCGATGCAGCTGCCCTCTTATTGTTGTGACTCTTTCTTTTGATTTGAACTACAATCAGGTAGAAAGGCCATAATTTAAAACTTGCTTTAAACATTTAATGACTTTTACTTAAGATTTAAGATGAGGATTGTCAAACTGTATGAAATGTAGTGAAGCAAACCTAATTTATGCACTGGGCGTGGAAGCTCTTTGCATTGCCTGGACAAGTGATAACTCACTGAAAATGAAAAACAATAAACGACTACAGTGAATTATCCCTCAACGGTCATCAGCGTGCAGCGTTCCAGAACTAATTTAAACTCTGCCCCAAAAGCTAAAGATTGGTGCATTGTTGAGAGTTTCCAGGTATGGATGAGAGAAAGACCATTCTGAGCTTCGCTTGCCTCAAAATGTCCCAGGCAATAACATTTATTTAAATTGCCTTCAACATGCAACATTGGTGTGCGTTTAACAGAGCTGTGATGTTCATCGGTAAATTTCTTTTGAAATGAAGACTGCCTTTTAACTATCATTGACTCTCCATTCCCTCTTTTTTACCCCTTCCCCCATTACCCCCCATACACTGGCCGTGTTATTTGAACCTTTCAACGTCTAGGTCATCAGGCCATTTTATTGGCTTTACATAGCACCCAAATACAATTACTATATTGTTAACCAACCATAATTTCTTTCAAAAATTCTAAAACAAACATATTGAAGTGTTTTATATTTATATATGTAATGCTTGAATGCCAGTGTATAAATATTCTGTGAATTGGGCATTCATTTAGTCATCCTACATGTAACCTGAGCCTTATCCCTCACATTTGGAGAATAAAAGCTCAATTCATGTTCTTTCGTCTTGAAGGAGTTGATCTTCTTGAAAGCGTACCACAGTATTAAACAAAATCTAGAGTGTTAAAAAGGGACCAGTTAGATAACATACAGTTTACATCTTGTCTGACAAATGGCTTATTAAACTCTGCAAGTCTGTTCTACAGTTGGCATAACATGCTAGGGTGTACAATTTTCATTTGCATTAATAGAGAGAATCATAACTCAGCTCTTTTCCTGAGAGCATGACAGTTAAATATCTACATAATTCTTTCTTTCATGGGAGCAAGGTTCGTGATTCCCCATGAAGTTGATGTGTACTGTTCCTGTACTTTTTCTAACTTTGCTTTCCTCCATCTTTCTCTGAATATTCCTTTACTCCACAGCTGCTCAATTCTTGCATGAGATCTAAGGGCAGCTCTGAACCTTCAATGGTCATCATTAGATCAGATCAAAAATCACACTACACCAGGTTATAGTCCAACAGGTTTATTTGAAAGCACAAGTTTTCAAAGTGCTGCTCCTTCCTCAAGCATAGAGAGACAGGCATCAAGAAACAGAATTTATAAGTAAAAGATCAAAAGATCATACAACTGATGCAAATGTATTGAACAAACCTAAAATGGCTGGCTAACTCCCTCCTGTTAAATCTTTAATCAGTTGGAAAGGAGATGCAGATTTCGGCGGATTAAAATGCACAAATCCCAGAATTTCTTTCAAGTCACTGCCCCGGGATAACTAAAGGTTTTATCAATGTACACAAGAGTTGACATCTCAGGGCAGACAATGTACATATGTATCAGGCGCACACTTTCCCACACACAAACTCCCTCATGCTCACGCACACTCTCAAACGCACATACACACATACGTACACACAACCCATTCCAACACTGGCACTTTCATATCACCCCTAGATCTACAAGAATTGTGTGCACTTCCTACAGAAGATCTCCCACAAATACAATTCCGGATTATTGAGGTGCACACTGATTTTGCTGAGGCTTACTGTTTGGAAATAGACGTCGAGATGCCTCATGGTCTTCAACATTATGTCATTAACTCTTCCCATCAGAGTATCAAGAAGTTATTTTCTTGAACTGTTGTCTTGTAATACCTTCAGAGAGAAGGAATTTGTTGCACAGCTCTGTACCACAGGGGACTTTGAATCTGTATTATTTAGACTAATTCCAAATGATCCACAAGGAGATTCAAATCCGACAGTGATAGCAAGAACTGCAGATGCTGGAGTCAGAGACAACACAGTGTGGAGCTGGAGGAACACAGCAGGCCAGGCAGCATCAGAGGAGCAGGAGAGAGTGTTCCGATCCAAAACGTCAATTTTCCTGGCTCCTCTGATGTTGCCTGGCCTGCTGCGTTCCTCCAGCGCCAAACTGTGTTGTCTTGAGCATTCAAATGTAATGTGTGCACTTCCACAACAGTGGCACCGTGTGAAGAGATTGATCATGTATTAACTCACTGAGGTTATTTATTTTGCCTTTCAGCTAGTTCTCACCATTAAAATGTCTATTATCTGTTTAAAATATAAAAACAAACAAAATCATTGGGGATTCTCACTCTATTTATTTAATTTGGAAGAATCTTATGAAACACTGGTGCTGGAATGCAAAGCAGTTTTCTTTCTTTGGGGAATGGGGTAAAGATAATTGGAAGGCTGATGGGTACCATCAGGAGTAAGTGCTGGAATTCCTGATCTAAGCCACTTTGCCTCGATCGCATCTTTTGAGATGCAGCTTAAAATCTCTCTCTTTGACTGTGCTTTTGTCCACTTGTGCTATTATCTCCTTATGTGGATCCTGGCTGGATTTCATCTTTGATTCCCTTGCAGGAGGGATTCTTAGATGTTTTAGAAGAACATTTTGTTCCTGGCGTTTTTTAAATATTACCACTGTGTCACAAGGAACACTGAGAGTCTGCTTCATTGGTTTTTGTAGAACTCAAACTGGGGCTTCCTGGCCCAGGACTAGGGACACTACCACAGTGCCACAAGAGGGCCCTTATCAGACAACCCAGCTGATTTTTGATCTTTTTTCCCCAAATCACTTTTTTTTTATATCTAGTGAGACTGAAAATGAAGACACCATTGTGAACAGAGATTATTGTTTTCTTCGCTACCAGGAAAACACCCATGTGGCTAATTGAATGTTTAAGAGCGAAGCCTGTAAAGGGCTAACATCAAAAAATGAGGTGGGTGGGTGGGGGTGCTGTATGGGGAGAGGGAGGGGAAGCATCGGCCTTGTAAAATAGATTTGCTTTTGACTTCCAGGATTCTCGACTAGTTGGCACAAATGTGCAGGATGACTGTCCTCAGTTTACTTAAGGGAACCCCAGTGCAGCATTGTTCTGGTTGGACAGACGGTCAACCCAAGCAAGAACTTGTAGAAACATACTTTCAGCATTACAAAGCAGCCACCACGTTACAGGCTGCAGAGACCTGTAGGAAGAAGGGGACAGACCACAATAAACCAAGCTGACATCATTGGAAATTGCAAAAGAGGTCAGCAGTGAGGGTGTGAAGGAGTGTTCCTGGACACAGTGCCAGAATCACTCACCAGGGCAGGAATGATGAGTGGTACAGCAGATTCATCTAGATTCTGACACTGTATTTGACCTCAAAATTTACTAAATCTTCTCCTAGACAATACTCTTCACAACAACCTGGCTTGCATCTCTCTCTGACTGTGTCAGTACATCCTTCCATTCTCATATAACCATCCAACACTGAAACTCACCCTTGCAATTCCTCACACAAAACTCATTGAGTCCACAACTTCTCATTATTCCCCTCCTTTAAGAAGGAAGCATAAAAAAGGGCAGAAGCAAAGACTCTGTCGCATGGAGATGAGCCTAGACTCATCATTGTCTGACAATCAATGATAGAGAGATAGGTGTGTGTCCCAGCTACCCTGAGACAGAATCTAATATTACACAATACATAGTATTTACAATTCACTCATACAGAATTCTACAGCCTTTGAAAACAGTCTTTCGATGAGTAAGAAAGCATGACCTTGCAAAATTTTCCTGTGGGTGCCTGATTAAGATCCATCTCTGGAAGCTCCATCCAATTCAGGGCAATGGAAGGGATCTACAGCTTGGGGGAGGGGATCTATTGAGAGCATCAGGATTTGATCACCAGATCCCAGCAGTGTAGTGAAAGCTGCTGAGGTAGGGTGTAGACTGTAGGGGACACCTCAAATAAAGGGACCCTCTAAAGAAGAGAGAAACATACTTAAAAAACAAATATTTCTTTGGCCATCTTTGTGGAGGAAAACCTTTCAGCCATTGATAAGATCCCAGAAATGTTCCCTACCTGCTCAAGTGGATACTTCATGGCCACTTAGTGGCAACCTTTCTCTGTTACATAGGAAGTTGTTGTTGGTATGAGTATGTGTGAGCTGCTGACTGCATTTTCAATCAACTGCAGAGAGGTTGGAGGGACCTGCCTCTAACATGAACACCATGATGTCTTGCTGCCAATGTGTACGCCTATAGACAGGCAGGCCAATTGCAGGGAACTCCACATACCGGTGGGGCAGTCAGCCAAGCATCTGCTGACCCTTACCAGTGTGTTAAGGCAATTGTTCTCAATCATGTTCTGAAGCTTACCCATGTTAAGTCTTGTTGTTGGGCTATGTTATGTTGGGATGCTGTCCCTTTAGGAGGTGAATCATGTGAGCACTGGTGAATCATCAGCCAGATTCACTGGCTAGTTCAGATACGTCATGAGATTTTGCAGAGTGTAGATGTTTGGAATCAAACCTCCCTGTTTTGTAAGGTTTGTATGTTCTTTAATTCAGCCTGGAGCCTAGTAACTGCCAAGTATGTAATAACTCGTTATTCCCTAACCCTGTGTGGTGGATAAAGGCTGAAAGATGGAACTTCATGGTGATGCCCCTCCCTTCTGTGGAGTGACAGGTGCCGAAAGGGAAGAATGCTGCTCCCTGGACTGGTACTGCACCTACTACTGGTTGGTGGTGGTGGGGGTGGGGAGCGGGTTGGAGGTGAAGTGAGGTGAGGCAAGGTGAGGTGGGCAATGGGTGTTTCAGTTGCTGCTTGTTCTGTTCCTCATTAAGGTCAAACTGCAGTAGATGTTTTCATGTAGCAGTGAATGCTGGGGAATACAGGACAAATGTAGTAAACACTGAGGCAATATCAATAACTTCCTGACTCGTGGAAATTCCTTCAAATCAGAGAAAGGAACGCTCACATCATAGGTACAGATGCAAATATGAGGTCTTAACATGAAAAGGATTTCTTGCCTACTACTTATTCAACAACCTGCTACTTTCTTGAGTTTTACAAAGTCCATGAAATTGGTCTGCACTGTTGAACTCATGAATCTCTGAGAAAGGAGCTAAGACTTTTACATATGAGAATTGCCAACGAGGCAGTGCCATGGGATTTCCAGTGAACAACAAATTGTGTTGTGATTGATGGTGAAAGTTTAAGGGGATTGCTGCAACCTTGCCATTGCATTATCAGTTCCAACTCTGTTTAACCAGTTACACACTCACAACTTCGCTCGTGCTTTAAAGCTAAAATACCATGATTCTATGATTCTGTTTTCCCCACTGCTACCTCCCAACACCATGTGCTTTCCTGTTCTCTCGTGAAGTGGCTTGGTTTTACTACGGAGAAAAAAAACTGCTATAGAAATACAAGTTGTTGTTGTAGTTCCCTCCTCAGCAGCCTGACTGAAATTTGTACAAGTAATAGCAAACATCAAGTGCACTTTACTTCGATGTGCACCTGACTGATCAATCCTTCTTTCTTCACAGCTTAATCTTTCATCTTTCTGGAAACACTGAGAATTGTCTTATTTATATTATCTACTTGTATCACCCTCCTCAAAAGCTTGTTCAACATTGTCCTCCTCACTTTCTTAATCCTACTGTCCTGATTTTTTTTAACCATGTGCCCTAGGTCTTTCAACTTGGAAAACAATTTTTAAAGATTTCTTTATAGTCCTGATAATTTTATTTGAATCACTTTTAAGTCTCTTCCTGTTAAAATAAAACAATGATTTCAACTATTTGTTCTTGATCAAAAGGAACATTGCGAAAGCTACATTTATCATCCATTTCTAACTGCCTGAGAAAGTGATGATGACACTTTTTGAACAGTTAAGATGGTGACTTTTTTTGTCCAGTTGAGAGGCTTGCTATCCCACTTTGAAGAACTATTACAAGCCAAAAGTATAAACTGAAGGGGAATTATTTTCAATTGTACTGGTAGGGATGGCATATTCTCTTTCAGTTGATATGTATATTTCCTTCAGAGGATTTGCAGCAAACTTTCTTTTTGAGGTCATAAGTGATCAGACTTATTGAATTCAATTTTACACATTCTCCTGACAGTGTTTGAATTCGCAGCTGACTTCAGATGCAGCTCAAAAACAGGGTTTCCAATGATTTTTCTGCAGCCTTTTGGAAACCACCACCACCACCCCCACCAACACCCCACCACCCCCACCCCCCAGCTTGGTCACTAATCTAATATCATGTGGAAGAATGTTGCAGGTTGCAGGGAGACTTGGATAAACTGCAGAATTGGGCTGAAAGGTGGCAAATGGAGTTCAATGCAGATAAATGTGAGGTGATGCACTTTGGGAAGAATAATAGGAAGGCAGAATACTGGGTCAATGGAAAGATTCTTGGTAGTGTGGATGTGCAGAGGGATCATGGTGTCAGGTACATAGATCCCTGAAAGTTGCCACCCAGGTTGATAGTGCTGTTAAGAAGGCATACGGTGTGTTAGGTTTCATTGGTAGAGGGATTGAGTTCCGGAGCCGTGATGTCATGCTGCAACTGTACAAAACGCTAGTGCGGCCTCACTTGGAATATTGTGTACAGTTCTGGTCGCCCCATTACAGGAAGGATGTGGAAGCATTGGAAAAGGTGCAGAGGAGATTTACCAGGATGTTGCCTGGTCTGGAGCGAAGGTCTTATGAGGAAAGGCTGAGGGACTTGGGTCTGTTCTCATTGGAGAGAAGAAGGCTAAGAGGAGATTTAATAGAGACCTACAAAATGATCAGAGGATTAGATAGGGTGGACAGTGAGAGTCTTTTTTCTAGGATGATGACATCAGCTAGTAAGAGGGGGCATAGCTGCAAATTGAGGGGTGATAGATTTAAGACAGACGTCAGAGGCAGGTTCTTTACTCAGAGAGTGGTAAGGGCGTGGAATGCCCTGCCTGCCAATGTAGTTAACTCAGCCACATTAGGGACATTTAAACAGTCCTTGGATAAACATATGGATGATGATGGGATAGTGTAGGGGGATGGGCTTAGATTAGTTCACAGGTCGGCGCAACATCGAGGGCCGAAGAGCCTGTTCTGCGCTGTATTGTCCTATGTTCTATGTTCTATGTTCTATGTTCTATGTTCTATGTTCTATGACTATACTGCTATTACTACCTTAGCCTGTCCTCATAATTCAATTTCTCGGCATTAAGCATCATGTTGATTTCTTCTCTTTTACCATCTCAAGGCAATATCTTTCTCTTATGGAATATAAAACAAAAATCGGGAATGCTGGAGATCCGAAACAAAAAAAAACAGTAAACGCTGGACAAACTCAACAGGTCGAGCAGTATTTGTGAAAAGAAAGCAGAGCTCACATTTCAAGTGCAGTGATCCTTCTTCAGAACTTTCTTCAGTAAGTTCTGAAGAAGGATCACTGAACTTGAGATGTAAGCTCTGCTTTGTCTTCGCACTTTTCACTTGGCAACAGATTCAAGTTACTCGCAATGTCCTAGCTGGCATTTCATAATGCCTTATAAAGCAAGAAGACAATCTCTTGCATTGTATCTTACCTCCCACACATCATTTGCTCTTTCTTCATTGCATCTAAGCACTCCATAATAATTTGTAATCAGTGCAATAGTGCTCGGATGCCTTTCTTAATCAGTGTGCTGGATGTCTACATCATACACATTTGTTTTTTCTTTGATGTCGTATAAATCATTTTATTCTCAATGACATTGAACTGCATCTGCTGCTTGTTGTTCCAGCTACTTGAAAAGATCCAGGGTCTTTATCATCTTGCAACTTACTATTTAAATAAAGAGAAACTTCAGAGTGTTTTGATGCAGAGGGATCTGGGTGTCCTTGTGCAGGCAACTAGTAATCAGGTACAGCAGGTAGTAAGGACAGAAATGGAATTTTGACATTTATTGCTAGAGAAATAACGTATAAAAATAGGGAAGGGTTGCCGCAGCTGTATAAGAATATAAGATATAGGAGCAGAATTAGGCCCATTGAGTCTACTCCGTCATTTGATCATGGCTGATCTGGTTCTGAATCCCATTCTCTTCTCCCTGGAACCTTTGATCCCTTTATGAATCAAAAACCTATCTATCTCTGTCTTGAATGCACTCGATAATTTGGGCTTCCACAGCACTCTGTGTCAATGAGTTTCACAGATTCACCACCCTCTGCCTGAAGAAATTCCTCCTCCTCTCAGTTCCAGAGGGTCGTCCATTCACTCTGAGGCTGTACCCTTGGGCTCTCGTCTCTTCTACTGGTGGAAATACCTTCTCCATTCTCAGGCCTCTCAGTATTATTTAAGTTTCAGTCAGACCCCTCCCCCTGCCTCATCTTTCCAAACTCCATTAAGAACAAACCCAGAGCCCTCAACTGCATCTCATTAGAAACTAGCCCTTCATCCCTGGGATCATTCTTGTCAACGTCCTCTGGAACTCCTCCAATGCCAACACATTTTTCCTTAGATACGGGGCCCAAAAACTGCTCACAATATTCCAAATATGGTCTGACCAGTCCCTTATACAGCCTCAGCAGTACATTTCTGATCTTGTATTCTAGTCCTCTGGAAATGAATGCTAACATTGCATTTGACTTCCTAACTGCAACTGAACCCACATGTTAACCTTGAGAGAATGCTGAACTAGGACTTCCAAGCTCCTTTGTGCTTTAGATTTCCAGAGCCTTTCCTCATTTATAAAATAGTCTATACCTCTGTTCTTCCTACCAAAGTGCATAAACTCACACTTTCCCACAGTGTTCCATCTGCCACTTCTTTGCCCTCTCTCATATCCTGTCCAAGTCCTTCTGCAGCCTCCCCACTTCCTCAACACTACCTGTCCCTTCACCTTTCTTTGTATCATCTGCAAACTTAGCAACAATGTCCTCAGTTCCTTTGTCCAGATTATTAATGTATAATGTGTATAGTTGTAGTCCCAACACTGACCCGTGTGGAACTCCATAGTCACTGGCTGCCACCCTGAAAAAGATCCCTTTATCCCCACTCTCCACCTTCTGCCAGTCAGCCAATCCTCTATCCATACCAGTAGCTAGCCCCTAACACCACGGGGTCTTATCTTGTTTAGCAGCCTCCTATGTGGCACCTTGTCAAAGGCCCTCTGGAAATCCAAATAGATCACGTCCACTGGCTCTCCTTTGTCCAATTTGCTCATCACTTCCTTAAAGAATTCTGACTGATCTGTCAGGCATGACCTTCCTTTGACGAAGTGGTACTGACTCCACCCTATTTTACCGTTCAGTGCCAAGTACTACACAGTCTCATCTTCAATAATGGACTCTGAAATCGACCTAGAGTTTGCTGTCTTCTGCCTACTTTCCTTCTTAAACAGGAATGTTACATTAGCCATTTTCCAGTCTTCTGGGACTCGTCCTGATTCCAGTGATTTCCTGAAAGATCACCACCAATTCCTCTACAATCCCTTCAGCTGTCTCCTTCAGAACTCTGGGGTGTAGTCCAGCCAGTCTGGATTTAACCCACCTTCAGAGCATTCAGCTTCCCCAACACCTTCTCCTTAGTGATGGCCACTACAGTCCCCTCTGCCCCCCCTAATTCTGTTGAAGTTCTGGTTTACTGCTGGTGTCTTCCACTGTGATGACAGATACAAATTACCTGTTCAGTTCCTCTGCCATTTCTTCGTTCCACATAACTACTTCTCCAGCCTCATTTTTCAGCAGACCAACATCCATTCTTGTCTCTCTCTTACCTTTCAATTATCTAAAAAACGCTTGTAATCTTATATATCATGAGCTAGCTTACCCTCATATCCTCAAGGCATTAGTGAGACTAGAGCTGGAGGATTGTGTACAGTCCAGAGGGGGGATGTTGATGTATTGGAGGCAGTTCAGAGGAAGTTCACTGGATTGATTCCAGAACTGAAGGGTTGTCTTATGAAGAGAGACTGAGGAATTTTGGCCTATGCTGTCTTGTGTTTTAGAGAATGAGAAGAGATCTAATTGAGGTATATAAGATGCTACTGGGGAGTGACAAAGTAGACATGGAAAGGATGTTTCCCCTTGTGGGGCAATCTTGAATGAGGGGTCATAGTTTTAGAATAAGGGATAGCAAATTTAAAACAGAGATGTGGAGAAATTACTCCTCTCAAAGGGTTGTGAGTCTGTGGAATTAACTACTCCAGAGTATGGTGGATACTGGAACATTGAGTATATTTAAGGAGATACACAGATTTTTAACTTGTAATTAGTTGAAGGGTTATGGAGAGTGGACAGGAAAGTGGATTTGAGGCTGAGGTGAGATCAGCCATAATCGTATTAAATGGTGGAGCAGGCTCGAGGGGCTGAATGGCCTCCTCCTGCTCCTAGTTGTTGTCTCACATTTCTCATTATTGGGATACTGTACTTTAGTATCATGTATAAGTTTGAAAATATTCATCTAGAATTAATGCTAGCAGATGAACGTTTAACGTTCTACTCTAACATCCCCTTGTTATTTTAATACAAATTATATATTGGACAATGCCTTTGTAAAATATCACTGAAATGTCAAATAATGGTGGTGACATAGACCGAATATTTATGTAATCTGTAAGAATATTAAATAATATGTCTGGAAGCATAAAAGGCTATTACTTTATCATCAATCAGCGTGGAGTAATCAGGCAGAATATAGGCTGCCTTATAGATTCAAACCACTTTTTCATTTCATTTGCAGAAAATATTAGTGTCTAGAAACAGTCCAAAATCATTCTGAAAGTGGCAATGGTGGTTTCTTGACAATTTCTCTGGCCAGCTGCTTCCCAGGAGAGTTTCTTTTAAGGAACACAGTAACACTCCATGTACTATCTGAAGAAATTGTAATATTCTTCCAATTTATATAGGCCTCCTCTCCTGTAAGAAAGGACAACATAGCAATTGCAGGCAATTCATCTTTATCAAAATTTAATTGAATAAGTGCCTCAGAAGGGATTGTAAATTAGTAGCACACTGTGCAGGGAGACATAATGTCCTGAAATTAAAGAAACTGGAAAGCAAGCTGTTGTTGAAATTTTAGAATGAAATTATTATAGGCAAGGATAGAGAAAAGGGCCACTAAAACAAGTATGCTTTAGTTCTGCTTAGTCAACCTTAAGATAAACAAAAAGCTGCTCGGCTTCTCCAACTGTACAGGCTAAGGTTGAAGTTGCATATTCTCTGGTGGGTTTGTCACTACCAACTTGATCAACATAAATTTTTCAAAGTGACAGTTTTGAAACTGAAGCTTTTGTGTTCTGCGTTCAGGAACAGACTGCAATTTACCTCAACATATAAACCTCAAGTGTACCGAATCATAATGTAGTGGAATATATTTAAAATATTTTAGTATTATTCATAGCATTGCTAAATGAGTGTGAAATGCCTGTTTAAATATGTGAAAGTGAAATTTGTTTTCAACACCTTTAAGTTTCCATCAAAAATAACACTGCAGAGTAACGGCTTGTGTTGAAAGGTGTGTCTGTGGATAATCACCAGTTGTATAAAACGGCGTGATTAACTTCCATATGAAGAATTGGAAATGGATTTTCTTTGAATAATTTGACTGAAAACAATTTAATATCAAAATTGAGCGCCTCAAAATTATTTTGTGAAGAACGTAAACCTCAGTATTCTAAACATTATTTAAAAATATAAAATCACTTCTTTTTGATAATTGAGCTATACAACAAGGATATAAATGCTGGAACGTTACTGCGCAGTACAGGCCCTTCAGCCCTCGATATGGAATAGAATGTTCCGCTTTCTGGCCACTCAGTGTCAATATCACTGTCAGGGCAGGGGGAAATGCAACAGTTGGGATACAAGGACAACTTGGAGCTCTGGTCTTTCCCCAAGGTTAGTGGTTTGTGTCTCCACTTCTGTCTTGCCCGATCCCATCAAAGGAATCAAAAATGAATATAGAAGATCAAAATCCTTTCATCAATACCATTGTAATATGTTAAAACAAAGCAAACTGATTGATTGCAAATCCAAAATCAAACATGAACAGAGAGAATCGCAGCTTTGAGCAGGAATACTTATAATTTCAATAACACCTGTTAGATGCAACGGTATTTCAAAATACCAGGCTTAGCAACAATTGTATTGCCCTTTGAGTTGGCACCGTGTAGTTTTTTGCCTTTGGGGTCACAAGATAAAGACACCCAGCAACGTTCACTCTTGTCCTCACTTAAAAAAAGTATCTAAATGCTCTGTGCAGTTGGTAGAAATGCAAAGAAAGTTCAAAAAATTAATCAGTTCAGTGACTGTTGCTGTAGGATCAGGCAGTGTTTTCAGTGTATCAGGAGCCTAAAACTCTGATGATTTATTTTAAACCTGCATAGGAAGTAGAACGATTAATCCTACTGTGTGATGAGCTTCATAAAATAATTTAACTCATGGGAACAACCATGAATGAACAGGCAAAAGATTTATCAAGTGCTGGAATTATAAATTTGCTCCTCATGATTCCAGTCCATCTACTTTCAGGAACATGCAAGTCAACAGGTTTTGATTGTGATCCCCATTAACGGGAGATTTGAGGTCCGGTCTCTGTTTTTTTTCTGACTCTGAACAAAATCTTAGCTTAGAACACATTCGACCAATGAAGAATAATTACAGCATTGTACCACCTTGCCTGTTCAGGCTATGGTAGTGTTTGTACAACCTCGTAGCAACATTTATGACCCAGTCTGAATGGTGTTCATTAATTTGCTATTATCTATTAAGTAAAGATGAAGAAGGCTTTAATTTGGTTTTGTGAATTTTTACTTGAATGTCTACAATGATTGAAATCTCACCACTGGTAAGCCACTTGAATTAATTTTGTGTATTTTCACATGTTAAGGACTGTGTGTGAAAATGGGAATCACTATTATCCAATGCCCCTTGTCAAAATGGGCTTGGTTGCATTTTATGATTAAAGTTTAATAATCACTAAAAGCTTGAAAATTGAAAGGAAATTGAAATCAGAATTCAAAGGAAATCTTTCTGTAAAAGTAAGCGGGAAGGAGTCTGAGGAAGTATGTGCTGAGGTAAAATGACCATATTGAACCTTATGACTGATTACTGAGGTGAGCTTCAGCCTGCCGTATTGCATTGGAAAGGGTCGGGTTTTCTGCACCGATAATTTTGAAGTTAGATATGTAGCGCAAGATGGAACAACGGTTAACGGAGAATGAAAAGGCCTGAAATGGAGAACTGCAGTCTGGCTCAGCCAGCCTGACTGCTGCTTCGAAATTACTAAAACCAGGTTATTTGAAATTCATAGAATGTTGGGTGGAAAGTATTTTTTTGAAACAACCTCTATTTTTTTAAAAGTGAAATAATCGATCAACAGATGGAAGACGTCTCAAATCTGTAAGAGAAAATACTTCATAGAAGTAAAATGTTTTTTCTTATCCCTTACATTTTGTGTTTAAAAAGTACAGGCTTGTTTAAGAAGAAATATCAGGCAACGCATGGCCAGTAAAGTAAGCACAGTTCTTCCTATAATTGTCGTGCCTTTAAACTTTATCGACTTCAATGGTAAATTTGGGTAACACTATTCAATAAATGTGTTAACTTAAAATATTGCCCTCAGATATAAAGGAAATGTTTTAAGCCTTGAAGGCAAGTCTGGACTAATCCGTAATGCAGGAGAAACGAATTTTGAGAAAAGATTGAAGTAACAGCCTTTTTGGCCTTAAGTGTCAGTGAGATTATGGAAAAGATAGAAATGGAACAGGATCAGAAAATATAATGGAAATGGTAATTTCTGAGCACTACTAGAAATTAAAACATGACAGACAGACTAAAGAACACTGTTTCAAATTAGTAAAAGACAAATTTATATCTTCTGGCAAAGAGCATCTTACCTCAAAGAGGGGTCAATCTATGAAATAAACTTCTAGGTAGGTCAGTAGAAATATGAGCCATGGTATCATTTCAGAAATTGTTGGATGATGTGGTCAGGGGTTGAAAATTGTTTCCTTTTCACATCCTTGCTCCATGTGCATGCCTCGTACCTGTCCTCGATGGAGTCCCTTCACTGAATTTGATCCTGCCTATCACACACAAAATATTATCAAAAACTCTAACAATATCCACAGTGCACTATCCTTCATCCCATCTGTATAACTTTTACAGACTCAACCAAGGCATTTTCTTTTTAACCATGTACCCACTGCTGCACATCTTCACTGACTCTGGATCCTTTGCATTCTCCCCTTGGAAACACTCCTCAAAACCTATCTCTGGTTACAATTGTTTCAGAGATAGTAGGAACTGCATATGCTGGAGAATCTGAGATAACAAGGTGTAGAGCTGGATGAACATAACCTTACAATGTCAGTTATCGCCTCTTAGCCTTCATCCGCCATTATTCAATCTTCAATTACTTTTGCCTTAATGAAACATTTTGGGAAGCCTTTATTGCCTTGAAGGCACAATTAGTTTATGTTATAAAGTCATAAAGGTCTATAGCACAGAAAAAGGCACAGAATAAATATCAAAAACTTTTGACAACTCTTGAAAGTTGGTGATAGTTTGTGACACTTGGCAATTCCTTGTAGCACTTGGTGACAGCTCCTGACATAGAATATAGAACATACATAGAATCCCTACAGTGTGGAAGAAGACCATTTGGCCCATCAAATCCACACTGACCCTCTGAAGAGCATCCCACCTCCAAACCTAGATACTCTGGACAATTTAGAATGGCCAATCCACCTAGCCTGCACATCTTTGGGAGGAAACCAGAGTACCCAGAGGAAACCCACGCAGACATAGGGACAATGTGCAAACTCCACACAGACAGTCACCCGAGGGTGGGATTGAACCTGGGTGCCTGGCGCAGTGAGGCAGCAGTGCTAACCACTGAGCCACCGTATTCTAATTTATCCTGACAGCTGACATTTTTTGATAAGTGTTAACAATTCAACAAGACTGGACACATTTACACAGCGGTAACAGGCCCATAATACTTGACAGGCTTTGACAGTTCTTGCCATTTCTTGATCAATTGATACTTCTTGACACCATAACATCCGATGACCTCTTTTGACACTTTGTGACACCTCTTGGCAGCACTTGATATTTTGTGCAGTGTCTTGATGACCGGAACAAAAAGGACCTGACACCTCTACACAGTTCTTGAAAAGTTCCTCAACACTAGATCACATCATCCCAATATTTCTTAAATGATTCTATGATTCATGCCTCTATTGACTTAACCAGAAGTTTATTTTCTACTCACTCACCACAAGGAATCTCTGGTACCTAACTCTATGGTACTCTAGCATCATATCTTTATGGATATTTATATTAGCTATCTATTCTGAACAGTCCTGATCTAAGTTGGTATAACACTGAGTTCACACTCTGGGTTCAAGACACCAGAAGCTCCAAAATCAGAGGCACAGGAACCTCTGATAACTTTATACAACAAGAAGCACTCCATAGAGAAAAAAAAACAAATCTCAACTATTGATAACTCTGGAGCTGAGAATATTCTGGCCAAGGAAGCTGCTTCATCAATACCTATAAATGTAAACATGTGAGAGAAAGAGGAATAGAAGAAGCCCATTTGGCTCATGTTTCTGTTCCAGCCCTTTGAAAGATTTATTCAATTAGTTTTATTTTCCTCCCCAGGTGAGTAGATAAGGTAATTATTTTTATTTCCCCATATCCTGCTATTCCTCTGATTTCAAAGGACATTTAATGGGCAGAGCAAGGGCAGACTGATGCTACACAATCTACCACTCAATGTTGACATTGTAAGGTTTGAGGAATGTTCCATTGCCTCTCACTAATATTTTCTTCTCTCCTTTGAACTGAAAATTCACAGCTAAAAAAAATGATTGTGGTGAATGATGCATTTGAACAGCTAAAGTTCAGAAAAAATCTCTTGTTTTAAGCTCTGCTGTCAAACAATGTAATCTGGCCCCCATTTAATGTTATAACAATTACGACAGTAATGTTTGTTTAATATATCTTCTGAAAATGAGATCAGAACTTTTAGTAATGTTTTGCGCTGGTCAGAACGAAGGCGAACATCTGCCATTGATTTTGTAGGGAATGATAGTTAAGTCAATAATACTCCATATGCCAGTAGTTTATTATTGCAATAATTGTCTTTTCAAATTACTTGTTTAAATGTTTTAGGCTATTAGGAGACAGTTTGAATAGTCTGAACTGTGTGACTGGCTGGAGTATTTCAGTCTGTGTTGTATTTTGACACGTAATTAATCACTGGGTAGGAAGGTTTGTGTATCGGACATTGAAACTGGTGAGGTCTTATTTTCAGTGATTGTTCTTAAACTGTGGTGCACCAGCCAGTGTTCAAGGTTATCACACTTTTTTCATTGAATTTCCATGGAACATCACACAGCTAATATCTGCAAGTAATCTGTGCCCAGTGAGTCTTTCCATCTAAAACAGAAAAAGCCAAGAGTTGATGGATTCCACTGAAATGAGCCATTCTGGCATAACCCGATGTTCATATGACAATGACTCTCAGTGCCTACCTTCCCCCTCGAGGGTTGCGAGACAACTCCTACTCTGGCCCAGTGGGCCTGGGTCTGCTATTCCTCACACAGCCCACTTGATATTCAGTACTTCTGTCAGGACTCAGAATATAAGGACATAAGAACCAAAAGCAAGTGTATTGCCCCTCGAGCCTGCCCCGCCATACAATAAAATAGTGGCTGATTTTTTCATGGACTGAACTCCACTTACCCACCCTCTCACCATAGCCCTTAATTCCTTCACTGTTAAAAAAAATCTTTCTTAGCTTTAAAAACATCCAACAAGGAAGCCTCAACTACTTCACTGGGCAGGGAATTCCACAGATTCACAACCCTTTGGGTGAAGAAGTTCCTTCTCAAATGAGTACTAAGTCTGCTCCCCTCATTTTGAGGCTATGCCCCCTAGTTCTAATTTCACCCGCCAGTGGAAACAGCCTTCCTGCTTCTATCTTATCTGTTTCCTTCATAATTTTATATGTTTCTACAGGATCCCACACCCCCAATTCTTCTAAATTCCAACGAGTATAGTCCCATTCTACTCAATCTCCCCTCATAAGCCAACCCTCTCAACTCTAGAATCAACCTGGTGAACCTCCTCTGCACCCCCTCCAGCTTCTGTACATCATTTCTCAAGTAAGGAGACCAAAATTGTACACAGTACTCCAGGTGTGGCCTCACCAGCTCCCTGCACAGCTGTAACATAAACCTCCCTGCTTTTAAACTCATTCCCTCTAGCAATGAAGGACATTTGTGATTCTGCCTGCTCTCAGACTGCCGCCCAGAATCCATTTCTGACCCTACACCACTTTAAAATACAGTAACTAAAGTCAGGAAAGTGCTGAAAATAAAGTCAGCATGGAGCATCATCTGCTATAAAACAGCAGCCAAGAAGCAAAATTAGATGGGAAGTGAGAGTGGAAATGACACCTTTTCCCGTTTGATGGCTTGCTGTCTGGGGGTTTCTGCTGGAATCACATGTCTAGTGCTGTAGCCCGGGGACTTCAAAGAGCAAAGGTCAGGTTTGTCATTGTTGGCGCATATAACTCATGTCTGAAAACTCAGAAATGCTGACACTCGGCCGAAACTGTTTGCCAGATTGAATCATGCCAAATTTCTAGATCATTCTTACAGTGAAGACATTCCTATATTTGCATTTCCTACATTTTCATACCTCTGCATGCAGTGAATCACAGAATCAGAGAATCACAGGACAGAAGAGGCCCTTCAGCCCATTGAGTCTATGCACTACTATCTACAGTACTATCTACACGAGACTCACTTACCCACACTTGGCCAGTCGCCTTGAATATTATGACACATCAACTCCTTGTCCGAGTACCTTTTAAAGGTTGTGAGGTTTCCTTCTCAGCTTCCCTCCCAGGCAGTGCATTCCAAACTCCCACCATTCTCGGGATGAAAAACCTATCCTCAAATCCCCTCTCAACTTCCTGCACTTCATCTTAAAATTATGCCTTTTTGTTATTGACCCTTCAACTAGGGAATAACTGCTTTCTATCCACCCTGTCCATGCCCCTCATAAGATTATACACTTCTATCAAGACCCCTCCTCAATCTTCCCTGCTCCAAAGAAAACAACTCAAGCTTATCCAACCTCTCTTCAGTACAGAACCGCTCCATCCCAGGCAACATTTCTGAAGAAGGGTCTAGGCCTGAAACGTCAACTTTCCTGCTCCTGTGATGCTGCTTGTCCTGCTGTGTTCATCCTGCTCTACACCTTGTTATCTAACATCCTGGTGAATGTCCTTTGTACTCCCCTCCAGTGATATCTATTTTTTGCCTTAAAGATTTTTTTATCTCTGGGTAGAATGGGGGTCATAGATGGAAACGAATATTGAAAACTTATGGAAATAGTTTGAGAATTACAACAAGATATTTATGAACCAAAGGAGAACCTGAGAACAGATAAAGTGCAGATCTGGTCTTTTCTGTGTCTTCTGTTACAGCACGAGCCTAATTATATTTTTAAACTACAAATTGTTATGTACAGGCAGAAGTGAACTGAATGAATAAAAGACCCTCCTTCCAGCTCTTGTCTTTTTTAACTGAGGAGGGATGTTCTGGCTATGGAGGGAGTGCAATGAAGTTTACCAAGCTGATTCCTAGGACGGCAGGACTGACATATGAAGAGACAGAAAACAAAGTTGCTGGAAAAACTCAGCAGGTCTGGCAGCATCTGTGGAGGAGAAAACAGAGCTAACGTTTCGGGTCTGATGACCCTTCCTCGGAACAGTGACAATACAGGGTAGGCCATTTAAGACTGTGATGAGGAGAAATGTCTTCACTCAGAAAGCGGTGAGCCTGTGGAATTCTCTGCCACAGAAAGCATGTGAGGCCAAACCATTGAGTATTTTCAAGGAGGCATAGATATAGTTCTTAGGGTTAAAGGGATCAAAGAGTATGGGGAGAATGCAGGAACAAGGGACTGAGTTGGATGATCAGCCATGATCATATTGAAGGCCTGAATGGCCTACCCCTGCTTCTATTGTCAATGTTTCTATGTCTCTACGTATAAATGTATCAGCTTCTCCAGGCTTCACTGATTTGCGACGATCGAATTCTAAAATACAAATCGAGACTTTCCCACAGTGAGAGTGAAGTTGCACCTCATACATCTGAGACCCAGAAGTCAATATGAAACAGGAACCTAACTATAAATGGGAGAAGGGTAGAAGTGGAAGGAGTCAGTACCATTGACTTGATTTAAAGTACATGATTGCAACGGCAGATCAGTGATTTTTGACAACATATATTCAGCGATATATCAACAAATTGATTTGAAATACAGCAATTAACTTCAATATCAGGAAATGATTGTTCAATGTCACTTTCTTTGCAGATAACAAGACAGGATAAAGGCAGATCCAAAATTGACTGTCTATAATTTTATTGTATGAAAAATGAACTGGAAAAAAATTGCAGTGTGAAGGTATTGTTTTGACTGTGGCACTAAGCCTTTGCTTTGAGTGTGTTCAGCCATTGCACAATAACATTCACACATACCAATATCTATGATTGCAAGCATGCAGTTATCAAATTGCAAGAAAATAATACAATAACCCAGGCTATTTTCTGGGCCAGAAATATGGTTTCAATATATGACACTGAATACACAGTCAGTAAAGTAAAGATTTTCACTAACAACATGCATTTGTGTCTTTACTAAATTACAGCATTCCCAAGACATTTCACAAATGCATTATCAAATAAAATTTGACACTGATCCACCTAAGGATTAGTACAGGTTACTGAAAGCTTGGCCAGAAAGTTATGTTTTAATGAAGGTCAAAAATCACATGAGACCAGGTTATAGTCCAAAAGGTTTATTTGAAGACACAAGCTTTTAGAGTTTCGTTCCTTCTTCAGGTGTCGTCCTGATAGCTGAAGAAGGAGCGAGACTCTGAAAGCTTACGTCTTTAAATAAACCTGTTGGGCTATAACCTGGTGTCGTGTGATTTTTGAACTTGTCCACCTCAGTCAAACACTGGCACCTCCACATCGTGTTTTAATGAAGAGAGAGAGGTTTGGTGAAGAGATTTTGGAGCTCATTATCCTAGTGGGCTGTAAGTACGATGAAGGGCTGGGGGAGATTACACGAAGACAGAAGGCTAAGGCCACGAAGGAGATTGCAAACAAGAATGAAAGTTTTAAGATCGAGACATTCCTGGACTGGGAATCAATATGAGGGTGTGAGGTGAATGGGACTTAATGCCAGTACAGACAGCTCAGTTTTATGCAGTCTGCAAGGTTGGAAGCTGTTTTAAATAGAATTTAAACAGTTGAGTCTGGAGGTAAAAACAATATAGATAAAAGTTGCAGAAGTAAATGAGCTGAGGCCAGAGCAAAGACACATAATGCAATGGAGAAAGAAATACACAAACCTGGTAATAGAAAGGATTTTGCAGCCTGAAGATCAACTCAGATTTAAATCTGGCAGTAAGGTTGTGAATAAAAACAGGAGGTGCTAAAAAATGTTCAGTGGGTCTGGAAGAATCTGTAAAGAGAAATCAGAGTTAATGTTTTGGTCTGGTGATCCTTCCTCTCAGAACACCCTCAGTTCTGAGGAAGGGTCACCGGACCTGAAACGTTAACTCTGATTTCTCCTCACAGATGCGGCCAGACCTGCTGAACTTTTCCAGCAACTTCTGTTTTTGTCCCTGATTTGCAGCATCTGCAGTTCTTTTGATTTTTGTTAAGGGTTTTAAATAATGTGCTTATCTGCTGATACACTAGATTACCCTGTGTAAAAATTTAGTTTACTCTTTTTGTTTCAAACTCTTGCCTTATTTTCATTTTACAATAGATTGGAATGTTTTGAAAATCAGATGAAATGAGAGATAGGTGACTTTAGGAAACACACGTATAAAATAGTGATTGAGAATAGTTAATGGCCTCTCCAGCCATCCACACAACTTGCACTGCTTTCAGCAGTGTTAATCTTTCACCTTAAACCAGCTCAGAGTATAATTACACAATTGCACATTTCACGATTTGTATTTTGATTGGCATTGAATCAGTTTTCCAAAACACACTTCAGCCACAATCCGAGTTCAGTAATGATGAAAGCAGATGACATGTCCCCTTGAAACTGGATGCGTGAGAGTGCAAGATTGTCAAAACTGGCCTATTCTACAGCCCTGCGTCTGTTGAGGAGCTGTTAGGTGCACAGATCACTCGGATTAAGATTTCTATTGTTTGACTGTTTTGACAGCGCTTGTTGTTGTACAGAATCTTTACACTTTAAGAATTAAATCCAGGCTCTTTGTGACAAGCTGGGAAGGATTAATCACAACAATTAAGCCCATGCATCAACATTTAGCACTTTCTATCGACCAGGTCTGAGGCAAAAGGTTCAGTTAAAGACTTCATTATGATCTGAGCTCTTTAAACCTAACCGCTCCCCAATGCACATGGAACCAAATTAAAATGATGGAAGGAATGAAAGCATCACCACTTATCTGCTGAAGCTGTACATGATGCCAGCAAGGCCCCTGAGAATTATTTCACAATAATTATTCTTGCATTAGGATGTTGTACCATCAAAAAGTGATTGCACTACAAAGACTAAACATGATTACTTCCATGGAAAAAAACAGCTATTCAAGCCTTTTTCAACTGGAAATAATTGAACATTAAATTTAACCAGCAGGATGAAACCACTTTAATTTTAAGGATTTCAATTTTATTCATTTTTTTTCAATTTCCTCTGTCCAAGGTTGCTCCTTAGACTGTCTCATTTAAGGACACAGGCTGATGTTTTCCACATAGTTGTTTAACTATATATCTATACTGTGAGCACAGTTGGAATTACTCCTCTCAGTGATACATGCATGGTCTGTTTCACTAAACAGAGGAGCTCCACCTACACTATATTTCTGGCCCAAGCCTATTGCTGGCAACTCTAATTATACGCCAGCCTGGAACTTAGGTTATTACAAGCAGTCTGTATTCCATCAGTTTCAGTCAATCAAGACTTCATTGACTGCTGTCTTATTCACCCTTAAATCTGAGCCAACCATTAGTCACCAGGTGGATAGTCATGGGACTCTTACGACTGATTGAGTGCTGTATCTTTTCAACATACCAGTCATTCTCCCATACCAGCAGGCAGTACTGATGATGGCCTCTTCTGAAGCAACATCTCTTGGTGCAGCATAATTCCAAGAGTATTGTACTACCCATCACCCAGATGATCATTTCTTTGCTGAATTCTAAACTGCTCCCAATCCTCAAATCTGAAGATTGGGAGCCGTTCAGAATTCAGCAAAGAAGGATCAAAGGACTGATTAAGAAAGGGAAAATAAGAGTACGAAAGTAAGCTTGCAGGGAACATAAAGAATGACACAATAGGTATATGAAGGGAAAGAGTTTGGTAAAGACAAATGTAGGTCCCCTACGGACAGAAATGGGGGAATATATAATAGGGGACAAAGAAGTGGCTGAGGAACTGAATACATACTTTGGTTCTGTCTTCACAAAAGAGGACACAAATCAGACGCCAGAATTGTTGGAGGATGCAAGATTTAGTGAGAGGGAGGAACTGAGAGAGATCGATATTAGTAAAGAAATGGTGCTGGGAAAATTGTTGGGATTGAAGGCTGATAAATCCCCAGGGCCTGATAATCTACATCCCAGAGTAGTTAAGGAAGGAGCTCCAGAAAAAGTGGATGCATTGGTCACATTTTCCAGGATTCTGTAGACTCTGGAACAGTCTCTGCAGATTTGAGGGTGGCTAATGTCACTCCAATATTCATAAAAGGGAGGTAGAGAGAAAACAGGGAATAATAGACTGGTGAGCCTAACATCGGTAGTAGGGAAAATTCTCAAATCCATTGTCAAGGATAATATAGCATTTAGAAAGCAGTGACAGGATCAGACAGAGCCAGCATGCATTTATGAGGTGAAATGATGATTGACAGTTCTGTTGGAATTCAATGAAGATGTAACTAATAGAGTTGACAAGGAGGAGCCACTTGGTGTAGTATATTTGGGCTTTTAGACAGTGTTTGACAAAGTCACACTTAAGAGATTAATGTGCAAGATTAAAGCGTATGGGATTGGGGGAAGTGTATTGAGATGGATAGAAAGCTGGGTGGCAGAGAGAAAACAAAGATTAGGAATTAATGGGCCCTTTTCAAATTGGCAGGCAGTAACTTGTGGAATGCCACAGGGGTCAGTGCTACGACCCCAGCTATTCACAATATATATTAATGATTAGGATGAGGGAACAAAATGTAGCATTTCCAAGTTTGCAGATGATATCAAAGTTGGACGGGAGGGTGAACTGATACGAGGGTGCAGAGATCCTTCAGCATGATCTTGACAGGTTGGGTGAGTGGGTAAATCAATGGCAGATGCAGTATAATTTAGATAAATGTGAGGTTATTCACTTCAGAAGCAACAACAAAGCAGCAGATTACTTCCAGAATGGCTGTAAATTGGGAGAGGGGAGTGTGCAGAGGGATCTGGGTGTCCTTGTGCACCAGTCACTGAAGGTAAGCATGCAGATGCAGCAGGTGGTAAAGGAGGCAAATGGTATGTTGGCCTTTATTGTGAGAGGTTTCGAGTACAGGAGCAGGAATGTGTTGTTGCAGTTATACAGGGCCTTGATGAGACCACACCTAGAATAGTGTGTGCAGCTTTGGTCTCATTTTCTGAGGAAGGATGCTCTTGCTCTCGAGAGAGTGCAGCGAAGGTTTATCAGGTTGTTTATGGGAATGGTGGGTCTGACGTACGAGGAGAGATTGATAAGGTTGGGCTTGTTTTCATTGGAAATAGTGTGAATGAGGAGGGATCTCAAAGAAACATAAAATCCTGACAAGACTAGACAGCGTAGATGCAGGGACGATGTTCCCAATGGTGGGTGTGTCCAGAATCAGGGGTCACAGTCTGAGGATTCGGGTGGACCATTTAGGATGGAGATGAGATATTTCTTTGCCCAGAGAGTGGTGAGCCTGTGGAATTCATTACCACAGGAAGCAGTTGATGCCAAGACATTGAATGTATTGAAGAGGCAACTAGATATTGCACTTGGGGTGAATGGGATCAAAGATTATGGGGGGAAAGCAGGATTGGGCTATTGTTTGGATGATCAGCTATGATCATGAAGAATGGTGGAACAGGCTCAAAGGGCCTCCTCCTGTTCCTATCTTCTATGTTTCTATAGTGTGGGATGTGTTATCCCCAAATCCTGGCTGATTTTCTCCTTGTCCCAGTGATACTGAAGTGAATTGCTATTGCTTTGTGTTAATTCAGCATTGACCAGGAAGAACAAAACCTTTGTCTATTTTTGTCCTTTTTATTTTATTTTAATTAACTTTCCCAGTAGGGGAACTTTTCCAAGTTTTCCTTGCAAGTTAGGTTCTCATTTTTATTTTCTCTCTAGAGAAGAGTTACCGAGCACATTCCTGTATCTGTCAAAAGTGGCTGCTGATCAATAACTAGAGGAGGTAATTGACAAAATAGATGTGAGAAAGAAATACCTCACACAAAGATATATTCTGAGAGTTGGGTTCATCCACTGAGGACAGACAGATAAAAATAGTCTAAGTGGTCATTCAGCACAATCTATTTTCTTCTGCATAGGCATGAAATGATCTGGTGTAACAAATAATCTGATAAAACTATGTCCACCTCTGAGAAAGCTTTATTTTCAGTTTCAACAGACTGTGTTAACAAGATCGGTCAAATTGCCTAAAATAGGTGCCTCCCTCTAAGCGAACAATAGATAGAATTCTACCTTTCAGAGAGGGCCAGATTTTCCTGGAGTTGAGAAGATTCCACAGATGTTTTAAAAATGGTGGATGGGGTACCAACCCCATTTTCAACAGATCAAATTTTTTCCCGCAGTGGGAAGGGGTCAAGGTGTGGTGTACACGGACAGGAAACCTAAACTTATCGCGTCTGTTTTACTTTGTATTGAATTCAAACAGACTTCACTTTAGTTGTTTTAAGGGCCTTAACCAGTAATGTGGGTGTCATGAATAAATGTAGTCGATGTAGACACTCATGAAGGATGGATAAAGACTGTTCAAGTGTAATGATGTGATCTTTTTAAAAATACCCTGCCCTTTAAACATTAACAGGTAGACAATAGAGTTAGACAAAACACTGCTTGACTGCTTTGATTGGCAGACCATCTGGTGTAGATTAGAAAAAAATTACACCTGGTAGTGTAGTTTCAATAGGTGTCCTTATGATAATTCCCCTAAAGGTTGTTATATGACATTATGAATACCCAGCTGAGTTTCAATAAAAAAGGATCTCAGTAAAAGGTTCTGAGTTTATATGTTCATTACAGTTTAAAGAGAGTATGAAGACATTAGTTTTGACTGATAGGGGTTAAATATAAGTTTGTTTTTATCTGAGTAGATAGAAAAGATTATTTTATAACAGAATAATTACTTGAGAATTAAAAGTTTTCAATGTGTTTCTTGAATGGGATTTTTTTTCAAAACCAAGTTGGTATGAATGAGGACTGTTCTTTTAGATTATTTGAAGCTTTCTTGTTCACTTTTACAGAGCTTCTGGGGTCTGCATATGGCAGATGCAGGGTCAGTGGCTAAGGAGTTATCATTGGTGGTGAAGGGTATGATGGAGCAGCTGGGATGTCAGTGGCATGAAGGTGGTATAGAGGCCTTATAGAAGGGAGGCTGGGTGAATGGGGATGTTTACTAGATGTGACTCAGAGTGTGGGCGGGATGGACCTAAAAGTCTCAAACAACTTGAATGAAGTTCCAGAAAACCAAGGCAGGTATTATATTCAGCCTGCATCAGCACTTGAGTGCTTTAGGTTGTCAAAATTTCCTGACTCGAGCTATCTGCCTTGATAGTGAAAATCCAGCTCCTAAAGTGCTCTACTTAGAAGCATTTATAGAGTCGCAGAGTCATAAAGGCAATGAATCACAATGTTTTGTTTTAGGAATCAGTTAGTAATTGGAAATTCCAGATGTTAACACCCATTTTTGAAAGATTGAACACTGTTTTAACTGTATTTTGTTCCAGAAATTTTCTGAACTCATCAACTTTATTGAAGTACCTAATATAATTGAAATCTGATGTAATCTAAAGTACAGTAAATTAGTTTCTTTCATTACAGTACATTAGCTGTCTCACTATATTTACCATTACATGTAATACTTTCAATGTACATTTACATTTCATGCCAAGCATTCTCTGGTGCATACAGCCCAAGGGACATTGCTGAAGTTCCAACCTCTGATGTGTGATGGCTGGAGGGCTTCATATTGTACGCTTGCCCCAAACTTTAATGTGGACCCTTTAGCCTGATCCTAACTATATAAATCTATCTTAAAAATCCTTAGCAGAATAGCTGATTAGTTGACTAAATCTTGGAAAAAAATAAACAAGCCAACAGCCTTACTGTAACATTTACGCTTGCATTCTCCTAAGAAATATTCATCAACACTCTCACCTTGTTTTGTGAAGTCTGGCAATAAATAAATCTAAGGCTTGGGAAGATAGAAAACTGCAGGAAAACTTGTCATGGGCTGTCTAATCTCAAGGCTTCCTGTCCAGGGAGCAAAGCCAAATAACTCATTGCTGTAAGCACATTGGTGATATCTTCCTCCTTGGCGAAGGAATGGTTGATTCTATATAGTATATCAGACACATCCTTCAAAACATCTCTTTTTGCTCTTTAGTTCTGTGTTGTTTTGTGTAGTATAGTGTTGAAATGCATGATGATTTATAAAGCTTTTTAGAGAAGACATAAAAATCCTGCAATTCTGACCGGCAATTATCTCAGCAGCGTCCTTGAACACTGACAAATGTAGATGCGATTTACTGAATTAACCCTTTCACTGCAAAGTAAAACTACCTTCATTTCAAAACCAAAGGCATTGATTGACTACTGGAAAACTGGATTCTTCATGTGACCTGCTTAGTGTTGAGTAGTGAAGATCACAACAGAGCATATGGCAGTTGACAACCACTTACAGGAACATCATTGATTCTGTCTCTTGCAGAGTATTTTGGAATGACAATGCCTCCAAAGACAATACTAGCAATGAAATCATTCATAGATTGTTTGCTTTATCAGTTACAAACACTTATCTGTTTGTGGTGTCGAATGTTTGAACATACATGAATAGGTCCACTGCAGAGAGCATGCAGTCAGATTGAGGTCACCTTCCCCAGCATGCACTGCAAGAGAGGCAGTGATGGCTTATTTTATTCACTCACCTGCCACAATGAGAAAACATGTTCAAAGCCTTGTCTCCACAACACAGCCGCATAGGGCCAGCACCCTTGGCAAAGAATTATGTTTGTGAGTAAACCATTGACATTCATCATTATTTAAATAGGCCTGTGCTCTCCTTTTAACTTTAATTAACTCTTTGATGCTGTATCATCTCATCTACAAGCAATAGTAGATTAGAATCTTTCATTTTCTTCAGTCTATGCTGTAAAGCCCTAAATTAAGTTAGTTTATGTTTTGGAAAGCCATGTCAGATCCAGAGGAATTGTGCTCAACTTAAACTTTCCCTTATCTCATTGTGACAATGAGTTTGGAATGGTCTGTTCCAATTCTGTTATTGTTGGACAAGTCGGGTGATGTGACAAAATCAGGTTGCCATGTCGGTAAAGACCAAACCAATTCACTTTAACTTAAAAAAAATGTTATTTTACCTCCCAGAGCCACTGACATTTCAATTCTTTCAATGCAGTCATGTTCATTATTATTGCATTAAAATTGTATTTTATTTCATTGAAGAGCTTTGTTTTTAGCAGGCTGGAAAAAGAATTTTTTTTTGGAGTGGGGATGGGAGAGCAACTTTGAAAAATTATAAGTGGTAAATATAACGATATCTGATCCTCTGTCAGCATGGCATGTCTTATGGTCAAGTTCATGTAAACCAGCTGAGCCACCTTGGGTAGATCCATTGTCACCAATCTTTCTTAATGGTATTAGTTAAGTTTACTGATCCCAAGTGGGAAAGGAGGCATTAACTCTGCAACAGCGTGTAGACTCCACATTGACAATAGAATATTCTATTACATAATACAGACTAGCTAGTTAAATTACATCAGAGTCGCATAGTAGTCTCTTGGGAAACAATTAGGCAAGTCTTATGAACGAGTAGATGTTATTGTTGGCCTCATGGACCGAGCACTAGAACTGATTTTCAACTCAGACCAACAGCAGGTTTGATCCTCCCAAGCTCGGCACTGTGTATCGTGGTGGATGGATCTTATTTTGCAACATCAGTTACTCCTTTCAGGTACCAACTGTCAATAAAGGAATATTTCTACAAGGAAAACTGGGAAAATATAACAGTGAATAAAAAATTATAACTAATATTAATTCATTTTTACTCAAAACTGATGAATATTTTGAAGAATCACTCAGATGGGATTATGGGGTGAAACCCGTTTGGGAAAGTAGAAGTGCTCTAACATCGATGGCAATCCTGAGCAGTAAATATTTCACTTCAACTGACACTCCCTAACGAACTGTTCTGAAGAAGAGTCACTGAACTCAACATTAAGTCTGCTTTCTCACCACAGATGCTGTCAGACCTGCTGTGTTTCTCCAGCAATTTCTGATTTTAGTTTCAGATTTCCACAATCTACAGTTCTTTGTTTTTGTTTTAAATGTTATGACACACTTCTGGGGGAATTGGGGCTTGCCTTTTTTGCATTGGGTCTCTACCCCATCTGGTTCCTCCTCAGCCTCTGTCAAAAGTATATAAAAAAACTATTCTTTTGCCAACACGTTTCAGTTCTGAAGAAGAGTCACACTGAACTTGAAGCGTTAGCTCTGTTTCTCTCTCCACAAATGCTGCAAGACCTGCTGAGTTTCTCCACCATTCTTCATGGGATTTGTCCCTAATGAGCATGTTGAAGTTCATTTAGGATAAAAAAGCTTTTGCTTTGATGTTTTAATCTTGATGTGATTAAATCGTTATATCATTTATCCTTGCAGTTGAATAGTTAGAAATGTCCTTAAAACCAAAACATAAACCTTTCTATTTCAGACTTTGTTCTTGATCAGCATCAATGATTCATTAGATTCAGGCCTGAGCATATCTAATTAATATGATGGAACCTCTCTGTAACATGGTGATGGGCTTCTCAAACATTCTCTTGTTTAGATATTTTCCTAAACCAATCAGTTCAGTGTTATTACAAGCCCCTGGTACACGTGGGATTTGAACCCATGCCTCCTAGCCTAGAGGTAAGGACACTATCACCGCATCACAAGAGCCCCTCATTCTCCAGATTATTCTCACTTACTTCATTAAAATTATTTGGGAATTTATATGTGAAGAGAGCAAGGAGCAGCAGAGGTGTGTATAACGTGGCAGGACAAGTAGAGTAAGTAAAGCATACAGCATCCTTAGCTTTAATCATGGAGCATTGAGTTCAGGAGAAGCAACTCATTCTGTGCATGTAGAAGACCCGAGAAAGACCCCAGCTGAAGCATTGGGCACCACACTTTAGCAAGGATTTGAACACATTGGAGAGAGTGCAGAAAAGATTTATGAAAACGATTCTTGAGATGAGAGACTTTAGTTGTGAAAATAGATTGGAGAACTTGGCTCTATTTTTCTTGGAGAGATAAAGGCCATGAGGAATTTTGGTCAAGCTTTCAACATCATGAGGGGCTGGCGAGGGTAGGTAAGGAAAGACCATTCCACCTCATGAAAGGATTGAGAATATAATGCACAGATACACCTATGGGGTAATTTGTGAATGTGAAATGGCCAAAAGCTTTTCCACACAGTGAGTGGTTGGGTTTGGAATGAATTGCCTGGAAGAATGATGGAGATAACATCAATTAAAATATTCCAGATGCTTTGAGCCCAGCTAATGATAATACTAGACAATTTGGATTCCAGAGTGAAACCTGACTTAGTAGTTTATATGTTTATTTCTGTTTAGATAGTAAATGTGGCAGTCAGTCACAGATATGTTCACACAAATTGTAGATTACATGATTGCTATTAAGCTGTTTGTAGTTCCAGATTTTATTGATTCCAAATTTCACCATCTTCTGTGACAGAATTCGAACATCCCTGGAACACTAATCTGGAGTTACTATTTGTCCAATAACAAACCACCATGCTACTGCCTCACCTGATGAATTAGACAAAAGGAACCTGTGTCATAGCGATAAGCGTGAAGCATTTAATCAGTTGCAGATTTTCTGATTTTTGTTTGATCGGGTCATTTTGACCTGAATGGACCTCAATGAACATCAATGGATCAGTCATTGTAATGTTTTAATTCAAAGTTAGCAACCTGATGAAATCATGGGTGGGGAGGAGCAGGGGAGCGGGGTGTCCTCTGGTGCGGCTCCTGGCTTTTCCACACAGATTTTGAACCCAATTTATTAAAGTTTAATTGCAGCCCAGCCAATTAAACAGCACTCTTTGGAATTCCCCTTACCGCTCGCCCTTGGGAATTGCAGTCCCTGAGACTCTAAATAATTTGCTGTGCTGCCCTATGTTCCATGTATGCCAGTGGTCCACATATGCCAAGCAATCAAGTTGAATTTGATAACCAAGTTAAACATTTCTTCTGGCTGAAGCTGATATACTTAATTTCTTTCTTGTATCTTCAAAATGCTGCAATTACATCTGAATCTCAAGATCAAGCACTTCTTTTAAACAAGACAATGAATCAGGAAGGCCATGCTGAATGTGTTGACATTTGGTCCAACTAACTCGTGGGGGCCCAAAAGCTATTCTTTTAGTTTCACGCCAAAACCCTGTTCTGCTACTGTCTACTTCAGCCTCCTCCCTGGTAACTGCCTGAGGTCACACAAGGGGGTTTGGAATGTTGGTGCCATATGTCACTTGGAGATGAGTTTCCAACCATCTCTCTGTACCATCACTAAGATCAGTGGCTTCTGCAACAGCACCCAGCATTGCCCCTATTTCAGTTCATCTGCTGCTGAAACCTTAATTTATGAATCTTCCATTGCACTTGTGCTGAGCCTACCACATTCTGCCCTTTGCAATCGCAAGGTCATCCAAAACTCTGATTTCCTTCTCCCTTCATCCAGCACTTCTATGCTTGTGGACCTAAACTGGATTCTGATTAATTAATCCTTTGATTTTAAAATTCTCAAATATGTTTCAATCCCTCCACAGACTCTCTGACCTTTATCTCTGAATGCTAGAGATAGCTGTGTTCAGCTAATTCTGACAAATTTTGTTCGATAATATTCCTGTGAAAGACTTTGGGTTTTTACTACATTGCTAAATCAAAATTATTGACCTGATCGACAATAAAACAGCTTGTTAAACTGATTAGTTTATCCTAAGAGTTCTATCACAAACAACATCATCAGTAACTGAGCATGTTGCGTTTTGTATTGCAATCAAAAGGTTAAAAAAAGGATCTTAATTAGCACAAGTCAAAATTCAGAAGTTTGACTAATATTAGGTTAATTTGAGGCCACTGTAACCTTTAATCCTGAAAAGATAATCCAAGAATTGACTTTACCACTTGTTACCTTTCTAATGGGAAAGTATTCAATTTGAGCCATTGTCAATGTGCAGTTGATTTGTATTAATCCACTGATGGTATAAATATCCCTTTGGTGCTGTACAGAATAGGTTTCAATGGAACAGACCGTACAGTGGAATTCAATGGACTTCCAAATCGTTCACAAAACTTTTTTAAAAATGTGTTTACTCAACTACTGTGAAGTTCCTGCTCCATTGCTCGCCGTACCTTGTGTAAATAATCGGGTAGGTTGGGAGGAGGTGTGTGGAGAAGGTGGGATCTGACATTTTAAAATAATACAATGAAGCAAAAGTTTCAGTTGTCTGGAAATCTGTTGGAAATAGCAGCCAGACAGTCACAATGGGAAATTATTGGTCTCCGTGTAGCTCAGGATACTATTTACTGCCATGTTGAAAGTGGAGAGCAGGGAGCATTGGGGGCAATTGAGGCAGCGAGTTGGGGAGGTGTGCTGGAGCTTGGTATCCCAGGGGGAAACAACTCCTCCAGACTGTGTGGCTGAGAGACAGCAAGTGGAACACGTAGTCAGAGAAAATGAGGCCTCCTGCCTCAACATCTTGTGATGAAAGATAAGGAAAGGCACGAGAGCCAAGGAAAGATCAGGTGGACCCAGTGCAGACTCGAGTGGGCCCAGCACAGCAAGTCAGCCCTTACTTAATTTACCAGGGTGAGCATGGGACCTGGCATTGGAATCAGCAGCTGCTACACAGGTGGAGGCAATATCGGTGAAGTAGGCTCAATGGTGAAAGATGGTGCCCGAGGATTGGCAACTTCAACATTGTTTGGGTTTGATTTAGAAGGCAGTAAGGCAGTGGAGGATTGATGGTAGTGCAGGCATCATTGATGAGCTGTCTCAGGACTGATGGATTCTCTTTCTATCTTTTCATAAAATTATTCAAAATGGTGCCAGATCGTGACAACAGTGAAGAAGTTTTTCACCGTTCTTCTCCCTGTAAAATACACATGACAATAAAAATCATTCATTCCTTCATTCTTTCTCTGCATGTTGCTGCACCTAATTGAACACAATATGTGGATATAATCATATACACCACTTGTACTGAGGGAAAAGACTGCATCATAGATTATAGATTTCTCAATGGTTTAGGACATCAGCTGTTGAGAAAACATCAAGTTATCTGAGGGTGGAATTGCAGAAAGGCTGTATAGTAACATTTCTTAACTGAAAGAAATATTAAATCGAGAAATCAGTGGTAAGGAAGCCTTGATATGATGGAATCATTGTGTTGTAGTAACACTCTCAATATTCATAATCTTTATTCAGAACAGAATGTCAGTTGGAAAGTAAGCTAATTGGTAGATTTTACACCCTCACTCTCACTGTGTTTGCAAATGAGGACTGTAGTGACTGTAACAAGGTCATAGAATATGCGTTCCCTGATTGGGGCTGTTGATCTGGTGCAATAACGGAGACCTGGCTGACATAAAAGATGAATGTTAGGAATATTGGGCACTTAAATGCCTAACTGAGTGAGAGGCATTGCTATTGTCAAAGCCTATGCATTTAATAAACAGTGAATTGTGATGGGATACTGGCCTCAGAAGAGTTATTTCAGTGATGGCATTTAATCAAAGAGGATGATGATGTGTAAAGCCTCCTCTGCCTTTCCAGCTCCACTGAAATAACTTCTGGTGCAGTAAAGCCCATGGTCGGACTTCCAGCCCTGCCACCAACTATGAGGCCCTTTAAATGGCCTGTATTACAACTAAAGGGCATCATCCCACATTGACCAGAACTGACCAAGAGACAGGCAGGAGCCTGGTCCTATGCGGGGAATATGGGAGGACAAGCTTTGCCTGTTTGCTCAGTGCCTGGTTGATGGACTCAGCGTTAGGAAGGAAGGCTCAGAGAGAAATGCACCTCCTGCCCTTGCTGTTAATGCATCGTCTGCACAAACTCCACTTCCACCATGACTTACGTAGGGCTTGGGTGCTCAGTGCTGGACCTCCAGAAGCTGTTGTAGCAACAGCCTCAGATTGGCCAGCAGCGCTCAGAGTGTGGCACCTGTGCCCTGGGGTTTTTGATGCTGGCAAAGGCCCACTGCTCACCACTTAATACAGATAGACCTTTGCAGAGGAGGTAATGCTAGTTCTTCAGCTGCCTGGTAAAATCTCCAACACCTTATAAAATCCTCCAAAGATGTAGCAGAGTGTCTACACTTAAAGCAAGAAGGCAAAGTGGGGAGAGCCATGCTTCTGTCAAATGTCCAGTAGCAGTTAGATTACTGGTCGGTTTCCTTTTTCAATAACAATACTCAGTTTAAAAAAAAACCTCCTGAACACTTTTTAACCATGAAACATTGATATCACTTATCATTCCTGGATATCACAACAATATTTCAGCTGTGAACAATTAGCTCTATACATGAGCCAAATGTTTCCACTATCTCTGTGGATGCCAGACCCACAGCAATGTTGTTGAGGGTGGGGGATTTCAACTCAAGGGGGCATATTATTAAGGTGAGAGGAGAAAGATTTAAAAAAAAGACAAAGGGCAATTTTTTTTACTCGGACAGTGGTTCGTGTGTGGAATTAATTTCCAGAGGGAATGGTAGATGCAGGTATAGTTTGAGCATTTAAAAAACATTTAGATAAGTACATGAATAAGAAATGTTTGGAGGGACATGGGCCAAATGCAGGCAGGTGGGACTAGTTTCGTTTGGATTATGGTTGGCATGGACTGGTTGGATGGAAAGTTCTGTTTCCGTGCTATATGACTCTATGACACCATGGCTGTGATTCTATGACTGTGAACTGTACTCTGGGCAATGTAGGATCATGTAGGTGAGGTTTCCCATGTATCTGCTCCCCTTGTCCTTCAAGGTGTTAGAGGTCATGGGTTTGGAAGGTGCTGTCTGAAGAGCTTGCTGAATCTCCGCAGTGCATCTTGTAAATAGTACACACTTCTGCTACTAAGCGTCAGTGATGAGGGATTGGGTGTTGAAGGTTGGTGGTTGGTGTGCCAATGGATGGTGTTAACCTTTTTGAGTGTTCTTAGAAGTACACCCATCCAGGCAAACTCCTAATGGCATGTGCCTTGTTGACAGTGCACAAATTTATGGAAGTCCAGAGGAGAGTTACTCATTGCAGGATTCCTAAGCTCTGACCTGCTATTGTAGCCAATGTGTTTGTGTGGCTAGTCCAGTTCAGTTTCTGGCCAATGGTAATATTCAGGATGTTTGATTGCAGGGATTCAGGGAGGGGAATGTCATTGAACATCAAGCGACAATAGCCAGATTCTTTTTTTTGATTCTGATAGGGTTAATGTTCATATCCTATTGAGTGCCACCCAATACAAAATTGTTTATACTGCTGCTAAAATAGCTAGGGTAGGATTACCAGCACAAAACCTGCCCCATTATAACATTACCAGTTGTCCTTTTAAACCAACTGTTGACATTGTGTCAGAGCCTTCCCAGGCCAACGTCCTGAGGCAACTGAGAGTATTTTATCATAAAAAGATCAAAAAATCAACTGTGCTTTAATTTTCCAAATACTTTGGATATTTTTCTTTACACAGACGTATTTAGTGTTTACGAACATCAGATAATGTGATATGGTATCTTGGCTGAGAGGGCAATTCCTCTTTCAAAGTCACAGGTTATTTTAAGCGAAGAGCAATCTCAAAAATTTTAACAAGATTGTTGGTGCATTTTGAAATCATTACTGACTTAGATGATTGGAGCAGTTCAAACTGTATGTTTTATTAATGTGTCTACAAAAACACTAATGATTATCGTTATTCCTGAACAAACAGTCTTGTGTTTTTCTTTGAAACTGTATCTTGACATTCCTGTTTGGAAAGTATGCTTTTTATTAGTTTTGGATGAAACCAATGTAATATCCTAATTAGTTGTCATTTTACTATCAGTTGTAGACTGGAGCACCCTTTCCTGTTGCTAGTTCTGCGCTTACCATTAAGTTGTATGTGATACCAACATACCATCAGTTGATGACAACATTAGGAGTGAGATTCCAGTGGTACTTAATGAGCAAAAGATGACATTAATTTATATTCATTTATCAGCCTGCAATTTACTCCTGGTATTGCTATAAATACCTCCATGTCAGTAAATCAAACGTGAACAATTTCAAGAATGCCACAAAGAGCATTATTTCACTTGGCGTCATTGCATGCAACATAATTTTCCCCAATGTGAGACTAGTTAGAACAATATAACCAAATCTATGTGGCAGTCTTATTAAACGCTTTGATATGGGCTCAAAAAAACACACTGCAAATGCTGGAAATCTTAAAAGGAAACAGAAAGTGATAGAGAAACTCAGCAGGTCTGGGCAGCATGACTGAAACAGAGTTAACGTTGAGTCCAGTGTGACTCTTCGTCAGAACCGAACCAGAGTTAGGGTTAGCATTTGGAACTGGAGTATACTGGACTGGAAACAGCTGCACAGATGCTCACAGGGCTGCTGAGTTTCCACAACAATATCTGTTTCTTTCGAACACTGGATTCCCTGTGCTATAAGTTTTACTGCATTCAGTGTAGAATGCACTTGCATCACGTGTAATGTGCGAGGCTATTACCTGGTAAGGAATGTGCACTGAACCAGTTTTTGATGGCATTTTACCACTACCTTCTCAAGGGCAACTAGGGATGGGCAATAAATTCTGGCCCAACCATAAACAACCAAGCTCCACGGCTGAATAAAGAAAACATAATTAGAGTGGTATTGTCATAGAGATTTACGGTGCAGAAAAAGGCTGTTTGGCCCATCGTATCCGTGCCTGTCAAAAACAACCACCTGACTAACATCTCATCTAAACTTTCTGCCCTTTACTTTAAATTTATACCTCCCAGTCACTGATTCCTTCCATGAAGGGGAATGTTTCTTCCTGTCTACCCTAGCTATGACCCTGAAAATTTTATATATCTCAACATGTCCTTTCTCAGTGTCCTCTGCTCTAAGGAAAACAACTCTATTCTGTCCAATCTCGCTTCATCACTGAAACTCTCCATACCAGGCAACATCCTGGTAAATCTCCCTCTGCATCCTCTCCAGTGCAATCTCATCCCTCCTATAATGTAGATTCCAGACCTGCACATAATACTCTCGCTGTGGCCTTACCAATATTTTATTCGGTTCCAGTATAATTTCCCACTCTTAAACTTATTAGCCTCAGCTAATAAAGGAAAGTATGTTGAAGACTGCTTTAGTGAGAGGGACTTAGCAATGGGAGTGAGAACTAGAAAGTGATTAGAAAGTATTTTGAATCAACCAGTCCAGATGTGTTATGGTCCATCTCCAGGGTAGGTGGGACTCTTGCTCAGAGGTAGTGATATCAGTACAGTCCACCAGAGTCCTCAAAAACAAGTACAGACATTTTCCAATCAACCTTCTCACGCATATTATTGTTCACCTGTGGAGCAGGTGGGACCTGAACTTGGGCGTCCTGGCCCAGAAGTAGGACACTACCACTGCACTGCAGGAGCCCTCAATGTCTATTTTTAAAAATCTCAATAATGACTGTATTGACAGTTATAGGATTGACTCAGATAGAGAGTGAATGATGCATTAACATTTAGCAGATGAAGGAGCAGCCACAGGAAAGGGGAGCTAGTGAGGCAGGATAGACACAGTAAGACCCCATTGTTAAATTCTGGGTGAATGGAGTAGAGCTCCTTTTGAATGATTAAAAGCAATAGCCTGAGAGACCAGGATGGAATTGCAGCATCTGCTGAGTGATAATTTACAAACCTATTTAAATATCAATTAAACACTATCAGTGAGAGTGAGAGTGAGAGTGAGCGTGATAAGGGTCCTGAATTTCTACGCGCCATCATTACTCCAGGGACGGCCAGGTGCCAGATCAATCAGAACTCTGTCAGTTACTTTACTATGACAGGAAATGTCTTTTAGACCAATGAACCAACAGGACATGGTGGTACATTTATACAGGTCTGCTGGTGTACCAGGAAAGCAAGCAGTTGTTGATATTGTAATTCAGGTTTGATGTGTCACAATGTGCTACACATTTACAAAAAGCTGGGGAGTCTACTCCCAAAATGCAGCTTCGAGGAAATTAGAATCAGCACTGATAGGTAACAAGCTGCTGATCTGATATTGCACATTTTTGAGTACCATGTTCAAAGTTACCTGTATTTTAAAAATTAACCAAACTTCGGTGATGTTCACACGAATTATAAACCATCTCATCAGTTTAAGCAACACGATTTGCTGTTGGCTGACGGAACCAAACTTGAAATCCCATGTATTACACACCTGAAACTTCCATTGGCTCCATTTATGAGACAAAAAGATGCAGTTAGATGGCAGGTAGTCAAACAGTGAACAGATGACCCTCCGATCTGATATGAACATATTTTAAACATGAATAATAACTGTACTTGGCTATAAAATTACTCTCCTGTTAACTTGATTTAACCAGCACTTCAACTGGAAGTGGCCTTTATCTGGCCTAATTTGTCAATTTAATCATTTTTGACAAGTCTTCGGAGCTAAGAAATCACAATAAGACTTTATGGCCAAGGCCAGGGAGTAATCTGGTTTGTTTCTTGAGATTCCACATGGAAAGCTTGTTATATTTAATCTGATCTCTTTTAATCAGCGCTGTGCTGCTCACAATCCAAATTAGCAAACTGCAGTATCAATATACACTGCTCAAATTTTTCCAAATAGGTTAAAGAGGGCATAATTCTAAAGTTTACAGGTGACACAAAACTTATAGAAGTAAACAGCAAGGATGACATAGATGGAAAGACAGGTGCCAGATGAAATGGCCCAGTGGTATTAATCGCTGGACCATTAATTCAGGGACCCAGGTAATGTTCTGGGGACATGGGTTCAAATCCTACCACGGCAGTTGGTGGAATTTGAATTCAATAAAAATTTGGAATTAAGAGTCTGGTGATGCCCAAGAATCTATTGCCGGTCGTCGGGGGAAAACCCCACCTGGTTCACTAATGTCCTTTGGGAAGGAAACTGCCATCCTTACCTGGTCTGGCCAACATGTAACTCCAGACCGAGAGCAATGTGGGTTAATGCTGGCCCAGCTAGCGATGTCCTCATCCTGCGAATAAATGATGGAAATCTAATGCTATGAAATTAAAGCATTTTGGAATTAAGACTCAAGGAATTGATCTCATTGGTTAAAATGTTAAAAAGAGACTAAAAGACCAAGGATTATGTACATGAATATTTGAAAGTGGTTGGATAAGTTAATACAGCTGTCTAAGATGTACACAGGATCCTTGGGTCTATCAACAGCGTACAAGAAGTTCTGCAGAATTTTTATAAATCTTTCATTAGACTTCGGCTAGAGCATTATATCCAATTCTGGGGACCAGGTTGAGTGTTAATTAGGGAAGATACAGAGGAACTATAAGGGAATACTGACTACCTCTGAAGAGGAGGCACCCAAACCATCATGCTGCTTTACAATTGGGTCCACAAGTGTTCTCTTGCAGTTGGCGGAGAGTTCCTCACTGGATAAAGACAAACCAGATCTCGTCCATAATCCCTGACGGCAACAAGGTTAGTTTGCTGCCTCTATCACCAGGATAAGGGTGGGATTGTTGTATGTTACAATTTCCTGACCTGCCAAACACTTCATACTCAATTTGTAACCATGAATTTCCATTCTTACACATTTTATGCCATTGTGACATGAGAAAGGAAAACAAGAAGCAAGAGGTGGTGGAAGGCAATAGACAGGGACCATGGTATAAACGGGAAAGATCAGTAGGTAACTGGATGACACAAATGCAAATCATCAAAATTTCCTCAGAACGGGCTGCGTCAGCTTAGAGCAATTTAAATATTGACGAAGCAGGATCTTTAGATTAGTTCACTGCAGCAGTTAATAAATAATAAAGTGCTGACCAATTAATGGACAAGTATTTGCAAAGGTAAAGGTGAGATTCCAGACAAGGTGTAGCTTAATTCTCCTCAGCATAACAGAAACCCATATTAATAAACTGCTATAAACCAGCAGGGTCAGGAAGCCTTTTATAACTTAATCATCCTCACCATGTGTGCTGTAACAGTTACTTTACAACAACTGGAGTGGAGTTGGTACCTGCCACCACAGGAACATCTAAGCGAGATCTTTCCACTTGGCTGCAAACTGAGGTCTTAGCTGGTTCCTCAAGGACTACTTATTGGTCTCTTCATTCCATTGCAATGATTATTTCAAGGGCAAAACCAGGGGCAACTTCAGATTGTTAAAATGGAGATGCTGCCTGCTGGATTGGAATGGTGTTCAATATGGATGGGGGATGTTCAGAGAGGTACCTACAGAAAACAAAACCCCTGCCCTTGCCTCAGAGCCCCCACCCCTGCCCTTCTCCCAGAGACCCCAGCCCCTGTCCTGTGATATCATATTCTCAAGAAATATATAAATGATGCGAAAGCTGAAATTCCTTGAAAGAATAGAGAAATTTGAATTAAAATAAGATGCATGATATCCTGGGTTGATAGTTAAGAAAATATAATGGAAAACTGGATTTAAAGGGGAAACAAGACTTTCAGACGAATGAGTAAGTGGAGTTATTTATCAGTAGGTGGGTGCAGGGGGACATCAGCACCTGCACGTTCCCTTCCATCCCTGCTTGGAGGTATATCACTGTTCTTTCACTGTCGTTGGGTCAGGATCCTGGAATTCCCTCCCTAATGTCATTGTGGGTCCACTTACAATACTGTGGTTCAAGAAGGCAGCTTACCACCAGCTTCTCAGGGCCAGCTAGGGACAGGCTAGGATTCTGACCCAGTGACACTGAAGGAATGATGATATACCTCCAAGCCGGATGGCGAGTGGCCTGGAAGGGAACATGAAAGTGCTGGTGACCCCCTGCAACTACCTGCTGCTTAATAAATGCTGACCCAGCCAGAAACACTCACAGCCTACAAGTGAATTTTAAAAATGACAAGAGGAATGAAGGGAGTAGCTAGGAATTTTTTTCATACAGGTAGGCGTGGACTGCCCTATTAGAAACAATTTTGGAAGCGCCAATCATATTGCTTTGTAAAGGGAAGTAGATGAATTGTTCTTTTGGAGAGCTGGTACAGACAAAATAAATCAAATTGTTTCTGTGCTGTAGAGTTCTCTAATTTTTATACACAGTTTATGTCTCCAAAACATCCCATTGTGTGAATAAAATGTTCAGCATCTTTGATTTTAACACAACAAAATCTCTTGCCACTTAGGGAGTGCGTCTGAATACCTGAAGCCTTTTAGTTTATACTGCTCTGTATTGGTCTTAATGACAGGACCAGAACAGTCCTGAAAACAGTTAACAACACAGAAATGAAAACCCACCTTAGTCTTATCAGAAACGATAGAATCTTACCCTATTATGTTACGGCTGAAAGGTACAGAGCTTGAGAATTCTTGGGTCTCCCTGGTTTGTATATTGAATCCTAACTGCTTAATTCTCACAACAGAATAAGTTTGCTAGTTTTCTGAAACAGAAAGATCTGAACAATTTAACAAGCAAAAGCATAGTATTATACATATTAGTAATAACTCATGAATGTATTAATTACTGAATATTAACATGATAAATCATTGATAAATTTTCAACAAAATTGGTCAGATGAAGAAAGCCATTGAAATGGGTCAAATACCATTACCAATGTTTTTTGGACAAGTCATGTCAGACAATAACATCATCCATGTGACATGACCCTGACCTTTGACAACCTTCAGAAAGGCCTCATCTGAAGCTAGGCCTAATGTTTGTAAACAGGATGTAATTAGGCCTGGGAACTGACAGGGTTTGACAGTAAGACAATGCAAAGCTGGCAGAGAGTAGTCTGTCAGATGTCAGCTCACATTGTGTTCTAAGTGCCTTCTTAATAATTAGTGTCCTCTCTCTGAAGGAAGTGCACTCAGTGCGGATTAATCTGTCACTGTATGGAGGCCATCCTTGTGAGTGCAAGTGTTTCCTCTGATAAACCTTAAAAAACGTTGGAAAGAAGGCAAAGTAGTCTGAATGAAAATTGTGTAAGTCTAGAGTGAAGTAACAGGTGCTGACTGATAATCAGGAACAGGAAGTTCAGAAAGAATGACTTCCAGAAAAAAAGGCTTCATCAATAAACTGAGCGGAGGATGAGTATTCAAACAGCTTAGCTAAACAAAAAGTTTTTTGTCTGGTTTAAGAAGGTGGAAACGTAGTCTATTTGAGCTTGCTGCGTCATAAATGATCTAACTGGCTTGATGGTGAAACTATGAGATGCACTTGTTTCTTTTTATTGACACTTGGGTTTCATTTGTCTTCTTTCAAATCGTTAGATGAGGTTCATTGCGTTTTTGAATTTAGTCAGAATATTTTTATGAATAGGAATTCTCTTACCATTATTCTAATGGTGAGCATGTTTACATCCAGTAAATAAAGTCTTTACTTAACGTAGGATTGATTAATGAGAAGGTAGCCTCCCTCAATGTGGTTCATTGATGGGAGCACTGATCAGATAAACGATATTGTTACATACCGTAGGAACAATTAACAAAAAATTGTTTGGATACTGTCATTAATCATAGAGGTAAGTGTTCACAGGGACATAAGTCCAGGAGGAAAGTATTGGCATGCTCAGCTGGTAATTTTAATGTAACTCTGCATTTTACACAGTTTACACAGTTTATTACTGCTAATATTTTGGTTTAATTTCAATCCCTAAGGATTTACAATATTCGGTCTTTTTTTAAAATTAGGTTTTAATTTCAATTAGTGCCGCATAACATCAAATGCAATAAATTCCTTGAGCTGCTGGTAGCTGAGTTAGAGCTGTTGTATCCATAGGATGTACAGGAATGTATGACAATAATAATAGCAGTGTCATTAAAAGTGCCTCAGAGCATTCACAAAGGCACATTTAGTATTAGTGTTGGGTGGGGGTGAAAGGGTGAAGGAGGGGTCCTTTAAAGAGGAGAGAGAGCTGGAGATGCAAAAGGAAATAGGGAGATTTTCAGAGTGTAGGTCTTAGGCAGCTGAATTGAAGCCACCAACAATGGGATGAAGGGAGAGTGGCTAACAAATAGTCAGAACCTGCAGAACAGAGGGATTGCAGAAGGCAGCTTTTAGGTTTGGAAAAGATGACATAGGTAGGAAGAAACCAACCCATGAAAGGACTTCAGTGGATAGATAATAATACCATGGCAGTGTTAGTCTGTGTCAGATTGGTAACGAGGACAGTGAATTATTTCATGAACCTTAGTGGGCTGTTGGAAGTGCTAATCCTCTGAAATTGCAGGTGGTGTTTTATTACAGTGTCTGTAGGAGGTCTTCTATTGTTATAAGATATAAAAGTATTGTAAATTGTTCAAGCCAATCGAGAACAAGCATTTCCTTACATGTACAGACAGACTACAAAAACATCTACTAGGCTCCATCCCCGCCTCTTTGACTTGTCTGTCTCCTCTCCACCTATCCTCTCCTCTATCCATCCTCTATCCGCCTCCCCCTCTCTCCCTATTTATTTCAGAACCCTCTTCCCCTCCCCCATTTCTGATGAAGGGTTTAGGCCCGAAACGTCAAGTTTTCCTGCTCCTGTGATGCTGCTTGGCCTGCTGTGTTCATCCAGCCCCACACCTTGTTATCTCGGATTCTCCAGCATCTGCAGTACCTTTTATCTCATCTACTAGCCACAGTTGAGATGCAGTGCAAGCAAAGGCCAAGGGAATCCAGTGAGGTGCCACTATCAATGGCCACACCCTAAAGAACAAGGAATGGGGTTAACTTGAATAAGCATTGTGTTTCAGAGAGTTCACAATAGCTCCCAATTCCTATGTCATTACTAGGCCAGGTCATTGAGGGAGTATTATTAGGTGAATCATATTTAGTTAACAGAACAGGAAAATAGGCATCTGATTTGCTATTTGGACAAGCTCATTTGTTTTGACAGACGGAGATGCCCACACTTGCAGAGTCTCAGGGTGTACAGAAACCTGTATGATTTCTCAGATTCAAGAAGTAATCAGTTGTAATTTTATTTTTTGCTATTGAGGCACATTCCCCAGTGCACAATCCAGTTAAATCAAATGGGGTCTTTCAACCCCATAATGTGTGAATATTCCAATCAAATTACATTGAATTCTCAGCATGCTTGAGTAGAATGCCGGAAGTTCTTCAGAGTGACTTCCCATCATCCCTAACAATTCTTCTATTCTATTGTTGAGTGTTTAAATTTGGGCAGATTACAATTAAATGTGAATGATTGGTATGTGATATAATGCATATTTTCAGCATCCATTGCTCAGCCAGCTGTGACTTTAAGATTCTAGAAGCAACCCATGGCCATGTCCATGAATTCAGTCCATACACTGAGTGAATTGTCATGTACAAGATTGCATGGGTTTGGGAGCAGGTCGGGGGTTATCACAGGGAAACTGATAGTGCATCAGGAAACCTGCTTTGATACACCAGCATCTGCTTTAGCTGCAATATATCAGGTTGCATGGGAGCCACCACTTCAGAAGATGGAATAGTACAACCTTGGAACATGCCCTTCAGCCCAACATATTTGTGCCAATCATGATGCCGTTCTAAACTATTCCCATCTGTCACACGTGATCTATCCTTATATTATCTACCTGTTATGGAGTCACAGAGTCATGCAGCAAAGGGAAATTGTCCCTTTGGTCCAACTTGCACACATCAACCAAGTTTCCCAAACTAAACTAGTTCCTAAACTTGCCCCGCATTTGGCCCTTATCCCTCTAAGCCTTTCCTTTTTATGTACTTATCCAAATGTCTTTTAAATATTGTTACTATATCTGCATCTACCACTTCCTCTGGCAGTTCATTTCCACATATGAATTCCCTCCATACAAAAAAGTTGCCCATCAGGTCCCTTTAAAATTTTCTTTTCTTACCTTAAAAGTATGCCCTCTGGTTTTGAACTCCCCTACCCTAAAGAAAGGACCTTTGTTATTCACTATATTAGATCCCTTCAAGATTTTATCAACCTCTAAAAAGGTCACCCTTGTACCTCCTATGGTTCAATGAGAAAAGTCCCAGTCCATCCAGCCGCTCCTTATAACTCAAGCTCTCCAGTCCTGGAAACATCCTTGAAAATCTTTTCTGAACCCTCTCCAATTTAATAATTTTCATTTCTACAGGAGGGCAACCAGGACTGTATACAGTACTCCAAAAATGGAGTCACCAACATCCTGTACAACGTCAACATGACATCCCAACTCCTATACTCAATGGTCTGAGCAATGAAAGCATGTGTTCCAAACTCCTCCTTAACCACCCTGTCTACCGATGATGCAACTTTCAATCAACTATGTTCGACAATGCTACTGTGTATTTCCTGCCCCTGTTTGTTTTACCAAAATGCAACACCTGATATTTATCCAAATTAAACTCCATCTGCCACTACTCAACCCATTGGGCCAATTGATTAAGATCCCTTTGTAATCTTAATCACTATCGACTAGGCCGACAATTTTGGTGCCATCTGCAAACTTACTAACTTTGCCTCCTAAATTTGCATCCAATCATTAATGTAAATGACAAACAAAAGTGGATCTAATACTGATCCCATGGAACACGGTGGACACAGGCCTCCAGTCTGAAAAACAACCCTCCACCACAAAGCCCTGTCTCCGACCATCAATGTCAGAAATCACACTGCACCAGGTTATAGTCCAACAGGTTTATTTGAAAACATAAGCTTTCAAAGCCTCAGTCCTTCTTCAGGTGTTAGTGAGAGAGGTTGTATCAGACACAGAATTTATAAGTGAAAGATCAAAGGCTCAAACCACCAATCAGGATGTATTAAACAAACCTGAGATGCGATAAGACCATAAGAAATAGGAGCAGAAATTAGGCCATTTGGCCCATCAAGTTTGCTCCGCCATTCAATCATGGCTGATAAGTTCTTCAACCCCATTCTCCTGCTTTCTTCCCCTAACCCTTGATCCCCTTGACAATCAAGAACCTATCTATCTCAGTCTTAAATGTACTGTTCAATCTTTAATCAATTGAAATGTTTTTAATGATTCACATGCATATGTAAATCCCTGAATTCCTTTCAAGTTGCTGCCCTGAGAGAAATAAAGATTTTATCAGTGTAAAGAATAGGTGACATTTTAGGTCAGACAATGCATGTTAGGTGTGAGGCCTTGTTTAGAATCTGTTTGTGTTTTGGTTTGGGTCAGACTGGTTTTATTTCAAGTCTCTGAAATTTTGTGTTTTCAAATAAACCTATTGGGCTACAACCTGATGCTGTGTAATTTCTGACCTTGTCCACCCCAGTCCAATACTGGCTACTCCATATCATCCTACCGTCAAGCTATTGCATCTGTCTAAATGCCTCTTAACTGTTTCTACTGTATGTGCTTCTACCACCTTCCCTGTCAGCAAGTTCCTGGCACCTGCCACCCTTTATGTAAAAAACTTACCTCACACATCTCCTTTACACTGTTCCACCCTCACTTTAACCTATGCCCCTGAGTATTTGACATTTCCACACTGGGAAAAAGACTCTGGCTATCCATCCATCTCATAACTTCATATGCTTCTATCAAGTCACCGCTCAGCCTTCGATACTTTAGCAAAAACAATCCAAGTTTATCCATGAGGGTAAAGCGGTTGATGTGGTGTATATGGATTTCAGTAAAGCATTTGATAAGGTTCCCCACGGTAGGCTATTGCAGAAAATACGGAGGCATGGGATTGAGGGTGATTTAGCGGTTTGGATCAGAAATTGGCTAGCTGTAAGAAGACAGAGGGTGGTGGTTGATGGGAAATGTTCATCCTGGAGTTCAGTCACCAGTGGTGTACCGCAAGGATCTGTTCTGGGCCCACTGCTGTTTGTCATTTTTATAAAGGACCTGGATGAGGGCATAGAAGGATGGGTTAGTAAATTTGCGGATGACACTAAAGTCAGTGGAGTTGTGGATAGTGCGGAAGGATGTTGCAGGTTACAGAGGGACATAGATAAGCTGCAGAGCTGGGCTGAGAGGTGGCAAATGGAATTTAATGCGGAAAAGTGTGAGGTGATTCACTTTGGAAGGAGTAACAGGAATACAGAGTACTGGGCGAATGGTAAGATTCTTGGTAGAGTGGACAAGCAGAGAAATCTCGGTGTCCATGTGCATAGATCCCTGAAAGTTACCACGCAGGTTGATAGGCTTTTTAAGAAGGCATACGGTGTGTTAGGTTTTATTGGTAGAGGGATTGAGTTTCGGAGCCGTGAGGTCATGTTGTAGCTGTACAAAACTATGGTGCGGCCGCACTTGGAGTATTGCATACAGTTCTGGTCACTGCATTATGGGAAGGATGTGGAAGCATTGGAAAGGGTGCAGAAGAGATTTACCAGGATGTTGCCTTGTATGGAGGGAAGGTCTTATGAGGAAAGGCTGAGGGACTTGAGGCTGTCTTCGTTAGAGAGAAGAAGGTTAAGAGGTGACTTAATAGAGACATACAAGATGATCAGAGGATTGGATAGGGTGGACTGTGAGAGCCTTTTTCCTCGGATGGTGACAGCTAGCACAAGGGGACATAGCTTTAAATTGAGGGGTGATAGATGTAGGACAGATGTCAGAGGTAGATTCTTTACTCAGAGAGTAATAAGGGCATGGAATGCCTTGCCTGCAGCAGTTGTAGACTCTCCAACTTTAAGGGCATTTAAATGGTTGCTGGATAAACATATGGATGATAATGGAATAGTGTAGGTTAGATGGGCTTCAGATTGGTTTCGCAGGTTGGCGCAACATCAAGGGCCGAAGGGCCTGTACTGCGCTGTAATGTTCTATGTTCTATGTTCTATGTTGTATGTTCTAATTTGTGAAACAGGATCACCCCTGCATAAAGCCATACTGATTACCCCAAATAAGACCACTCTTTTCCAAACATGAGTAATTCTTGTGCCTAAGAATCTTCACCAATAATTTCCCTACCTCTGACATAAGGCACACCAGCCTATATTTTTCTGGATTATCCCGGTTGCCATTCTTAAGCCAGGCAGCATCGCAGGAGCAGGAAAGTTGACATTTTGGGTCAGGGCTATTCTTCAGAAATGGAGAGTGGGAAGGGACCTGGGAAATAAATAGAGAGAGGAGGGAAGATAGATGGGATGATGATAGGTGAGTGCAGGTAGGGAGTGGTGGGGATTGGTTAGTGAGGTGGGAGGAGTGGATAGGTGGGAAGAAGATGTACAAGCTGTGTCAGGTCAAGGAGGAGGGGATGAGGGGGGAGTGGTTGGTCATAGGATGAGGCCGGGGGGTGGGGAGATTTTAAAACTGGTGAATTCCATTTTTAAGCCATTGGGCTGTAGCCTTTTCTTTCTCCTTAAGGGATTGTATCTTGATTTACCAAAATATTCTCTTCTGTAATGATTCAGATTCAGTTCATTGTTCAGTTACAGTTTTGTCGACCAATTTTTGATTCTAATTTATTTGAATCACAAGACAGTAAGATAAAGGAGCAGAATTAGGCTATTCGGCCCATCGAATCTGCTCCACCGTTCAATCATGGCTGATAATTTTCTCAACCTAATTTTTCTGCCTCTTCCTCATAACCCTTGATCCCATTGATAATCAAGAAACTATCTATCTCGGCCATAAATACACTCAGTGACTTGGCCTCCACAGTTTTGTGCAGCAATGAGTTCCACGGCATCACCACCCTCTGGCTGAAGAAATTCCTCCTCATCTCTTTTCTACAGGGCCCACCCATTACTCTGAAGCTGTGCCTTCAGGTCCTAGTTTGCCCAACTCATGGAAAAAATCTTCTCCACATCCACTCTATCCAGGCATCTCAGTATTCTGTAAGTTTCAATCAGATCCCTCTCATCCATCTAAGCTCCATCAAGTACAGACCAAGTCCTCAACCACTCCTCATATGACAAGGCTTTGATCCCAGGATCATTCTTATAAACCTTTTAAAACTCATTGGGATTTAGAAGAGTAATGGTTGACCATTTTGATCCATACAGCAATTCTAAAAGAACTTGACATGGTCATTGTGGAAAAGCCCTTCTCAGGCCAGGGCACGTAATCTCAGAATCAAGAGTCACAGATTTAAGACAGAGATGAGGAGGAATTTCTTTTCTCAGAGGTTAGTGAATCTGTGGAATTTTTTACAGTAGAGGCCTGTCGAGGCTGTGTCATTAAGTATATTCCAGAGTGTGGCAGATTTGCAATCAGTAAGGGAATGAAGACTATTTTAGAAAAGACAGAAAAATAGAAATGAGGATTATGAGATCAGCCATGATCTCATTGAATGGCAGAGCAGTCTCGATGGGCTGAATGGTTGAGTTCTGCCTCAACGTTCTATGGTCTTGTTCACATTCATCTGCTGCAAATTACTTGGATAACTTTGGACATTTGTATATCTGATCTGTATGTTGAAAAATTGAAGTTGGAATGCAATGAACACAAAGAGAGCAGTCTGTAAATCAGAAAATGATTGGTCTCATTGTGCCATCGTAGTTCAGCAGGAAAGCAGGCAATGGGCTGATTCTTACTGGAAATTGGCTAAGTGTCGTTTGGGCATGGTTCATGGCCTCCATGAGGCCTAGTGAGATGTCTTGTGCTATTTGCCTTGTTACTTGTTACAAATTTAGCTTGTTACTTATGCAGGATGCCCCTCTGATGCTCTGCTTGCATTATCCTCCCACTCATCACAGCCAGAATACCTGGCAGTCTTGGGACATCCCTGTAGTGTGAGGTGCGGCATTTTGGAAGAAGGAACAAGGTTAGGGAGTACACAATGAATGGAGGACACTAGGAAGCTCAGAGGAACAGAGGGATCTTAGAATGCTTGCCCACAGATTCTGGAAGGTGACAGGACAGGCTGAGAAGACATATGGGACACTTGCCTTAATCATTCAAGGAATAGATTATGAAGAGCAGGGAGGTTATATTGAAGCTGTACAAAACTTTAGCTAGGCCACAGATGGAGTACTGTGTGCAGGTCTGATCGCCACATTGTAGGAAGGAGTGATTGCACTGGAGAGGGTGCAGAGGACATTCGCCATCAGAGCTGGAGCATTTCAGTGATGAAGAGAGACTCCTCCCATCTTTTCAAACTTAACCTCAGTAAATCAGGTATTAAATTGAAAGTTCTATCTAGTGCCTTTTGTCTTAAATACAGCCATTTCTGCTGTACCAGCCATCTCTGAGTGGCCCAGTAAGCGCCCTGCAATAATCTTTAAAATTGCTGCCAATGTTAAAACCAGATCTGCCAGGAGGCTGGTTAGCTTTGAATTCTGTATGGGCTTTGCTTCATCTCATGTACTGGTGCCACGCTGCCTATTCTGATAAACTAGAGAATCTGAGTCTTTGAGCTCAGAACTGATTTTCCTGAGCTATAACTTGGATTTTTTGTTTCTCCAATATTGTGCTATTTCTAATCAAATAGATTCTTTTTAAAAAAAGAATAAATGCTAAAGGCGTACTTACCTGAATTGGCCAGTGTGTGTCAGCCAAAATCTGAGCTGCTGAGAGGAGGGACAATTTGAAAATATCTAAACAAATATACTGACAATCCTGAACCAAATTTCCCAAATCATACCCTTTAGTAAAAAACAATGAATGATATTGGTGCTGGTGATTAGCATATTTGTGTAATTTTGTAATCTAAATGAATGAACAGGTATAGTTAAATTGAAACAGGCATCAACAAAAGGAATTGGGGTAGGTGATGCTGGTACTGACAGCATTGGGGCTGATCATTGGTAAAACTCTCTATGCCTTCCATTTTTCCTCACTGCTGTGAAATATGGCCAGTAATTAAACTCACAGTCTGTGGGCTTTCCAGACTTTAAAAAGCTGTTAAGAAAGGACTGCTTATCTGAGACAGGCCAATTACCCAGAATGATGAAGTCAAGAGGAAAGTAGCTAAATTTCTTTACTTGAGTGATCACAACCATTAGAACATGATTAGTTCCCTCCATCCCACATCAACCGCCGCCCCCCCCCCACCCCCCCACCAACCCGTTCCAACAAGCACCAGTGGGGTTGGGGGACAGACAGTAGCACTTGAAGGACTTCAAAATAGTTATTTCTTTTATTCAAATCAAACATGACTGGTCCAACCAGCCACTTGTTTTCTTAATCTTGATGGAACATTTGAGGATTTTGGTTCAGGTACTGACTGCAGCGAAAGAAATGTTTCCTTTCCCCAATGATTTGTTAATTAAAACCCACAGTCTCTGACTGCAGCTTATCGGCATACAACTAGCTGTTCCTTTTAATTAAAAAGGAACCACCGCAAGTGAGCAATTAACAGCTAGTAATTACTTTACACTTCAGAACCATAACATTCTCTCTTTCATTTCAATTATATAATGGGCAAGTGACTGTTTGATCTACAAATTAGTGAGTTCTTGTAGTATTTGTTTAGCGGGAGATTTGGAAGGTTAATGATGGCCTGTGGTGGCACTGGTTTTAGTGATTGATGTAAAACAAGAAAAAAGGATATTAAAACTGTAACAGTCGATCAAGAAATGCAAATTCTACCTTCATGTTAATGAATGTGAGACTCACAGAGGCCTTAATATGCAAACTGTTACTCTCCATGAGACGAGCATCCACTCTGCTAATAATTGATTAATAAATTGAAACCTGAAGAGTTTAATTTCGCAATGTTTGAATACAGTTGCCTGAAAGGCTGACATATCACACAATATCTGATACCTCATGCTGTTCCACTTTGAAGTGTGTATGCTTAACAGAAGTAAAGAGGTACTAAAGTTCATTCTGTTCCAAACTCCCCACTCACTCCCACCAAAACATTGTACCTCCCCCTCTAACGTCTGCCACTCATACCCTCCTCACCCAAAACATTGTACCTCCCTCCCCCGACTGTCTGCCACTCGCACCCTCCTCACCCAAACACTATACCTCCTCCCCTCCCCACTGTCTGCCACTCGCACCCTCCTCACCCAAACACTATACCTCCTCCCCCCCGCTGTCTGCCACTCACACCCTCCTCACCCAAACACTATACCTCCTCCCCCCGCCCCACTGTCTGCCACTCGCTCCCACCAAAACATTGTACCTTCCCTTCCCCTCCCCTCCATCCTCAAGGGACCTCAAGAGTGTTGGTTTCTCTTTTAGATAGAAGCTAATAACTTCACATTTCTTTTCCTCCCTAAATTTCCTTAATGACCAGCCTGTTACCTCAGGGACCGATGTGCTTTTACACTGCATCGCAGCTTGTCTCGGAGATGTAATTTTAATTAATATTGATTTACCTCACTTTGCGAAATTGTACTCATGACAGTGGGTAAATCTCCTGCAGGAGGTTGGCCTGAGTGAATGTTTATCAAACCTACTAAGTGTGGTGTGTAGATTTAGTGAAATATTTTTCATGTTGATGGCAGGAAAAAAGGGAAAATTGCATTTATATAGTGCCTTTCATGACCTCAGGACGTGGGAATGCGCCTTACAGGTAACAAAATATTGTTAAGTGTACTGATTGTTTTAATGTTGGAGGCAGTTCTCATATTTCAGTGTTTATGAAATTTAAACAAAACAAAATATTTATGAATTTGAACTAAGCCATTCCAATTTGGTTTTTTTTTTCACATTATTTGGGTGGCATTGTGAATCGGTGTGTGAAGACAGTGTGCCAGAACGGGAAGACATTTGTTCCTGTTTGATCTCTCTGAGTTTCTAACTTTGGTTTTACTGGGTATTAATCTTCACGGGGGGTGGGACCAAGTGCAAGGGCAATTTTTGCTTATACTCTTAAATCAGGAACAGCTTTCAAAGTCTGGTGTTGCTCAATGAACACAGCAAAAAGGAAGGATTAACATGGAAAAAAAACTTGAAATATATTTATTATAGAATTTACACAAACTCACTGGCAGTGCCATTATTGGTTTCATCATGGGGGTGGAAGAGATTTTCTATTCAGCAAAAAATCTCATGTTATAATTAGTCTCTCTTTCATGCAACATTGGAAATGTGAAATCAAACCACATGGCAAAGAGAAGGACTCATAGGATTTAATGACCCAGGATAGCAGCTTGCAGATCAGAATCATCGTTTGGCTTCTGCTACATGCAATATTGCTCCATGGACATCAGAATTAATGCTGTGCTCCACAACATAAAATACATGTACATATACTGATAATTTTCACCATTTACCACTCGTTTCGAAAGACGGCCTCAGGTATGCCTTAAAAATCTGAAATGGTAAAATGAATTCAGAATTAAATCTCAATTCCACTCAATATGTAAATATATTCCAATAGAATCTCACCTGGATCCTTTCCAAATGATAGTGAACACAAAAGTGAAACACAATGACCACAACTTCCTGGAAATTTACACCAATACAATGATGCTTTTCAATGCAATAGATATTAGTGAAAAGTAGGTTTAATTTATCCTAGTATTCATATCGCGCCCAAGTTTCCTCCATTCTTCCAAATCTTTCCTGAAAGCTCTGCTGTTCATTAACATAGTCTACCTCCCATGAAAGAGTTACTCATTTGAATTTTCTTTATTTACACCAGTTTTCTTTCAATCATTGCCTTAATCCAAAAAAGTCAAACCAAAGTCATTATTTGCAACATCTTAAAAAATGTATTCTCTTTTACAAAGTCTGGACAGTTTTGGATATACAAAAAACAGTATACCACAACAATAGGCCCATTGGCCCACCAAGACTGATGCCTTTCTAAATTAAAATTCTTTCACCTCTTCAAGGTCCGTATCCCTCTATTGGCTGAATATATCTATCAAGTTGCCTCTTAAGCATTGCCATTATGCCAACCTCCACCACTTTGTCCGGTAGCGCATTCCAGCCACTTACCACTGTCTGTTAAAAAAACCTACTGCTCAAAACTCCTTTTACCTGAAACCTATATCCCCCACTAACTGACATTTATACCCTGGGGAAAAGGCTCTGACTATCTATCCTATCCAAGACTCTCATAACTTTGTAAACTTCTGTCAGGTTGCCTCTCATTCCTTTGATGTTCAAATGACAAGATCTTTGATTACTTTTTCCAATGTCAAAATAACTATATTAAAAATGTCAAGATTTCAATTTTTTGAAACATGCTGTGTTTAATGGTTATACAATAGTTTGATAGCTTTTTAATTTACTTTTGGTAGATTAGTAAAGATTTATTGAAAACGTCCATGCTTTCTCAAGGCCCAGGTTATTTAGACAGTTTTTTTGGGTCTTGGATGTGGGTGTCGCTGGTTTGGCCAACATACATTGGTCACTCCCACTTGCCCTGATATGGTGACGATGAGCTGCCTTCTCGAAGTGTTGCAGGCAGTATTGGGGGTATGGAGTTCTAGAGTTTTGATCTAGCAACATTGAAGGAATGATGATATCATTCCATTATATATCGTTTCAACTTTGGGTCCATTACCTTTTGTCTTGTTTAAATAGATGGGCAGTAAACTTTGTTGTAGGAACCGATCAGCAAGATTGGATTGAAAACTGATATAAATGTGGAAACATTGTTTAATTCACCCTGATACAAACCAATCAAGGCTCAACTTATCATTGGCAGTTGAGATACCAGTGGCATGTTATAGATATGTCAAATTATGTTTACTATTGACTGCTCTGACATGCCTTCTTCCATGTATTACCATATGATTGAAACCAATGTTACCGTTAGTCAGCTATTAGCATTCCGTATTTGTGCCATGTTGGCTATTATCTCAGCTTGATTAGGTGACAGAATACTCCAGATATATTAATTATTTTCTCAAATGAGATATGTACAGCTGTGTTTCCAGTTGTAGGTTACATTAGGCATTGGCATTTCAGCTCAAAACATCGAGCACAGCCCAACTTGCCTTGTGGACCTTTCTTCTCCAAAAAACAACAGATGGAGTCTGACCATAGAAGCAGTGATGATAGCAATAAAGATTGTTCAACAGACAAAATGCTTCATGTGAAGATATTGGCAGCAGAAACGAATGAAGAAAATTACTAAGAAATGTCTTAAAGTACACAGAATCAATTTAATCACTGTGCTTTTTAAATAGCGATCGTAAGTGATTCCTGAATAACTCTGGATGTCTATTATTCACAGGGACAATCATAACTGAATATGAAATTGGGCATCCTACAAAAAACATGCAAGATGTCCACTATTTCAATTAGCTATTGTAACTGAAATGTTGCCAGTTTAAGGCAGGTGGATTTTATGACACCTATTTTTCCTTCTGTGATGTACAAAATCAGCAGCGATCTGGCACAAGGATTGCAGAACACAGGATTTTTTTCAATGAAGTTTAAGCTTTAATGAATTTGAAAGCTGACTGATAATACATCGCCACCCTTGGATCTAATTGTAGCTAATAGACCATGACTGTTAACAAGTGACTAGGGATGATGTTGCCTTGTCATCCTCTGATGATACCATCTGTCACAAGTTGTCCAAGTCAATAACTGATCTTCATTTGTTATCTCCTTTTCATTATTGGTTGGTTCCTTCCCAGTTTTTTTGCCTTCCTTTCTGCTCCATCATATTCACTTTCCCTCCCCAGTGACTCAGAATACATGATAATTTTGAATGGATTAAGAAATTAGCAGTCTGTGTTACAACCAATAATGTCATTTGAGAGTGTGGTGTTGATTTTGAATGTTTACCATAATGTCTCCTGTTTATACACTCAAAGGGATGTTTTACTAATTTAGACATGTTAAGTATGTATGTGGGCTATTACTGTTGTATCCATTATTTTGCAGTAGTAATGTGTTCATACAGGGGTGCTCACCATACAGAAATAAGCTGAAGCCTGCATTTTAACAGCCTGCACCTGCAGTACAGCATGATACCTATCAACAGAAACTTATTGTTAATTCTAACAAGAAAAAAGGGGCTGCAACCTATGCAAAGTGATGAAGATCTTAGCACAACATCACATTTTTATACTCCAACATTCTGTCCCATGATACTGGTTCACCAAATTGTTCAATGACAGGGGCCCAGTTCCAATACCAGCATCAACCTGTTGGTAAAATCCAAGCACTTGGGAGGAAACAGCTGTAGTGATTGGAAAGGGGGCCAAGTGGATCTCATAGAATATGAGTTCCCTGACTGGGGCTGTTAACCTGGGCCAATCAGGGAGCCCTGGCTGACAGATATAAACAGGAGCGTCAGAGGTTGTGTTCATTTTGAAAGCTGACTCTTTGAGAGCTGGATCAGTATCAAGGACTCTCTACGTGTAAATAAAGGTGACTTGGTGAGAGGATACTGGCTTCTGTGCAGTTATTTCAACAGCAAAAGCAAGTTTTGACTTTTATATTTAATATTGTATATTATTAAAATCTTGCAATCTGTCATACTTTGTAATATATTCTGACTGTGATTTGCCTGAGAACAGCTGTTCAAAACTATTCAATAAATATCCAAAACTAGAAGGCATGGGTTTAAGGTGAGAGGGGAAAGGTTTAAAAGGGATCTGAGGGGCAAAGTCTTCATGCAAAGTGTGGTGTGTGTATGGAATGAACTGCCAGAGGAAGTGGTGGAGGCTGGTACAATACAGCATTTAAAAGGCATCTGTGTGGGTACATGAATAGGAGGGGGTTTTCAGGGATGTGGGCTAAATGCTGGCAAATGGGACTAAATCAGTTTAGGATATCTGGTTGGCACAGACAAGTGAGACTGAAAGATTGGTTTCCATGCTGTATAACTTTCTGGCTCTATGGATCTGACTATGACTCTATAACAATGGAAGGAGAGGTGTAATCTTCAAGAAATGTACAAAAGTAGGATATAACAACCTTGTAAATTTGAAATGCTTCAGGCTTATTAAAGGCCCAGGCAAAGTCTTTGTCTCTTACATCAGGAACAGCAGGAGAGTTGGAAACAGTGGGAGAGATTCACAATAAATGATGGGGCTATGAGACAATAATGTATTTTATTGGCAATTTTTGAAATGTGGAAGCTTTTGGGCTTCAGACATCTCACTCAGTCAATATCTACCATAAGCATAGTGATTGGTAATTATATTTTGACAACTGCTGATGTGTTTCTTATAAATGTTGCAGAGTGTTATTCAGGTTGATCCTGTAGCACAGTCTCCTGGCTGATACTACTATTCATCATGATCTACTCATTCCCCCTGAAGCTCTTTCTTTTTCCTATTTCTAACCAACCCCCTAAAAGCATATCCCCTGAATTGTACACAGGTTTCGTGCATCCATATATCAGTGACTTTATAGATAAATGGTAGTCCTCCATAAGGATGATGGAACGTAAGAAATAAGGGGCTACATTTTTGAACAGCTGATGAGGATAGGTCAGAGGGAAATGGTCCTTCAGTTTTTGCTGTTGGTCAGTGCGTCACACTATTGTTATGATCCCACCTCCAAGCCAGTTTCAATCTGCAAGAAACCAATTAAAAGGCTTTTCAGGCCACTCTTCATACAGACGGTGCCTTTATCTAAGGGATGAAGACAAACTAGGCTGGGCAGTGCTCCATGCAGGGAGGGAATAGGCCTGTCACTAATTCCGGTGCTCATCAAAATCACAGTGGGCACCAAACAGTTTCAGGATTCAGAAATGCATTCAGCGCTACAGTTTGTTTTATTCATTTGTGGGATGTGGACATCATTTCCTGGGTCAGCATTTATTGCCTATTCCTAGTTGCCCTTGAGAAGGTAGGGGTGAGCTGCCTTCTCGAATCACTGCAGTCCATGTGCTGTAGGTTGACTCACGGTGCCCTTAGAGAGGGAATCCCAGGATTTTGACCCAGGGATGCTGAAGGAACGGCAATATATTTCCAAGTCAGGATGGTGAGTGGCTTGGGGAGGAACTTTTAAGAGGTGGTTTATCCATGTATCTGCTGTCCTTGGCCTTGGATAGTGGTGCATGTTTGTCAGGAAGGTGCAATCTAAGGAGACTTAGTGAATTTCTGCAGTACATCTTGTAGCTAGTACACACTGCTGCTACTGAGTGTCAGTGGTGGAGGGAGTGGATGCTTGTGAATATAGTGCCAGTCGGGCTGGTGTCAAGCTTCTTGAGTGTTGTTGGGGCTGCACCCATCCAAGCAAGTGGGGAATATTCCATCACACTCCCTGGCTTGTGCCTTGTAAATGGTGGACAGGCTCTGAGGAGTCAGGAGGTGAGTTACTTGCCGCAGTATTCCCAGCTTCTGACCTGCTCTTGTAGCCACTGTGTTAATGTGGTGAGCCCAGTTGATTTTCAGGTCAATGGTAATCCCCAGGATGTTGATAATGAGGGATTCAGTGATGGTAACACCATTGAATGTCAAGGGGCGGTGGTTAGATTGTCTCTTATTGGTGATGGTTATAGCCTGGTATGTGTGTGGCACAAATGTCACTTGCCCCTTGTCAGTCCAAGCCTGGATATTGTCCAGATCTTGTTGCATTTGGAAATGGACTGTTTCAGTATCTGAGGAGTCGCAAATTGTGTGGAACATTGTGCAGTCATCACTGTGAACATCCCCACTTCTGAGTTTATGATGAAGGGAATGTCATTGATGAAGCAGCTGAAGTGGGACTGAATCCATTCAAAATGACAAGATCATCTCTCTCACTTAATCTTTCTTCTCACTTTCAGTGCCTTTCTCCTCAGTGTTGTGTAAAAGTCCCAAACACTAGAGATTCTGTTCAGAGAATGATTGTCTGAATTATTTGAATTGTTATGATTGCTGACTGCTTTCTTCTGTATGATGTCCTGAGATGTGAGTGACAGGGGTCAGTGTGGGGACCTGAACTCTTTACAATTTACATAATGGATTTAGATGAAGGGAACAAAGGAATGGGTGCTTAATTTGCTGGTGATATGAAGACAGGTGGGACAGTGTACTGTGATGAAGACATAAAGAGCCCTTAAAGGGTTATAGGCCAAATACATGGGTAGGCAAAGATCTGGAAAATGGAGCACAACATGCGAAAGTGTAAAATTGTCCATTTTGGCAGAAAGAATGGAAAAAGGCATGTTATCCAAACAATGAGAGTTTACAGGGCTCAGAGATGTAGAAAGATCTGGGTGTTTCCTGTGCGTGAAGCACAAAAGGTTAGTGTGCAGGTACAGCAAATAATCAGGAAAGCTCATAGAATATCATGGTTTATAGCAAGGGGAATTGAAGGCACGAGTAGTGAGGTTATGCTTCAATTAGACAGGGCATTGGTGAGACTGCATCTGGAGTACTGTCAAAATACTGGTCACAAATGTTAATGCATTGAAGCAATTCAGACACTAACACCTGGAATGAGAGAATTGCCCGATGAGGAAAGGCTCAGCAGGCTGGGCCTATGTCCAGCTCAGTTTAGAAGGGTCAGAAGTGATATAATTGAAAAATTTTAGACCCTGAAGGGACTCGGCCGGATGAATGTGGAAAGGATGTTTCCTCTTGTGGGAGAATCTAGAACTAGGGGTCATCATTTAAAAATAAGGGGGCACCTATTTCACAAAAAGCTGAGGATTTTTTCCTCTCTCAGAGCATTGTAAGCCTTCCTCAAAAATCAATAGATGCAGAATCTTTAAATATTTTTAAGGCTGGGGTAGATAAATTCTTGATGATCAAGGGGATTAATGGTTATAGGAATGCGCAAGAAGGTAGAATTCAGGGTCAAATTAGATCAGCCATGATCTTATTTAATGGCACATCATTTCAAAGGACCAAACGGCTTACCCTTGTTCCCTGTTTGTATATTTCTCATACTCCCTCTTCCAGCAGCTCACTTATTCTGCGCAACCTTTGATCTTTCTGCAAGTCCTGCTCCATTTCTAGACAATTCTGAAAGCAACTGGTTTGGGTTGAAGCCTTGAAGGCAGCAATGTACTTCAACACGTGTCAGCACCTGAGTGCTTCATGGAATCTTTTCAAACTTGAAGCAACTCATGAAAAATACTAAAAAAAAAATTTGGAATCATAACAACAGCCGGAAACCAGCAGCTAAGCTGCAAGTGATTGATCCCACTGAATAGTGTTCGTGGTGATGGCAGTGAGAAGCAGGGCCCTTCTGGGCTGCTTAACAATGTGTTCAGGTGTGCAGAATGGCCTGGATTTGAAGGAAACGTGCTATAAGATAGCAGAACTGCCTGGTGACTAACATTATGATCTACCTGCTCTCTATCCATTCAGCAGTCATTAAGTTCATGTACTAATTACTTTCTTTTTCTCATCAGATCAGTGTGTTCATCATGCAGACGCCATTTTAGAATCTAAAGTTCTTTGCACCCAAAGAACTCCAAGTATAGAATGCTAATAAGCTCAGTTTTCATCCCAATGCAATCTAACAATAGTGCAAAGTCAATAGGTCTGTTTTCATTGACGTATCAATTCACCAACATTGTACAATTCTTTTCTTACACGTTCCTATCTGTATAACTGAAAAGTTTCAGCATCAATACCCTTGAAGAGCTTGTGGGATCAACATCCTGCAGGTTACCATTGACCAGAAACTGAACTGGACTCACGATATACATAAATTAATTAAAACTGAAAACACCATAGTCCCACGCTCCTTAGAAAGAGCTAACTGGTGGTGAGTTTAATCTCTGGTTCATCATGTCTCAGGTGAGAGATGGTGGTGAAGAAGGCAGGACCTTCATTGTAACCTCAGCCAGTACAGAAATTGTGACCTTCGTATCTGCATTGTAAACAGCAGTCCATACAACGGAGCTGACCAAACACCAGCCACATAAATGTCAACAGTGGGAATGGCTGAGTGGGGGATATGCCGGGCCATGAGGCTACAGATTGTGCTGGAGTACAATTCTGCTGCTGTTGATGGCCCACAGTGTCTCCATGAATGCTCAGTCATGAGTTGCTAGATCTGTTCAAAGTCTGTCCCACAGTGATAGTGCCACACAACACGATGGAGGTTATTATCAATGTGAAGGCGGAATTTTACTTCCAAAAGGATTGTGGTAAAAATAATCAATCCTGTCATGGACAGATACATCTGCAGCTGTTAGATTGGAAAGGATGAGGTCAAGTATGTGTTTCCCTCATGTTGGTTCCCTCACCACCTGCCGTAGATCCAGTCTAGCAGACATAAGAGATAACTAGATGTAGAGTTGGTTGAACACAGCGGGCCAGGCAGCATCAGAGGAGCAGGAAAGCTGACGTTTCGGGTCTGGACCCTTCTTCAGAATTTTTTTTTTTCTGAAGAAGGGGCCAGACCCGAAACATCTGCTTTCCTGCTCCTCTGATGCTGCCTGGCCCGCTGTGTTCATCCATCTCTACTCCTTGTTATCTCAGATTCTCCAGCATCGGCCATTCCTACTATCTCTCAGTCTAGCAGACATGTCCTTTAGGACCTGACCAGCTTCAGCAGTATTGCTATTGCTGGACCACTCTTGGTGGTAGACATTGAAACCCCCACCCAGAGTACATCTTGTGCTGTTGCCATCCTCAGTGCTTCCTCCAAGTGTTGTCCAATATGGAGGGTACTGATTCATCAGCTGAGGGAGGATGGTAGATGGTAATCAGCAGGAGATTTCCTTGCCTATGTTTAACCTGAAACCATGAGACTTCATGGGATCTGGAATCAATTATGAGGACTCCCAGGGAAACTTCCTCTCCACTGTATCCCACTGTACCGCCACCTCTGCTGGGTCTGTCCTACCGGTGGGACAGGACACATCCAGTGATGGTGATGGTGGTGTCAGGGATATTGTCTGTAAGGTATCATTATATGTCATGCTGTTGCTTGACTAGTCTGTGAGACAGCTCTCTCAATTTTGGCACTAACCTCCAAATGTTAGTTTGCAGTGTTGGCAAGGCTGTTTCTGCTGTTGTGTTTTCTGATGCCTAGGTTGATGCCAGATGGTGTGTCCAGTTTCATTTCTTAGAGACCTTGTAGCGATTTGTACGACTGAATTGCTTGCTAGGCCATTTCAGAGGGCAACTGAGAGTCAACCACATTGCTGTTGGTCTGGAATCACGTGTATACCAAATCAGGTAAGGATGGCAGATTTCCTTCCTCAAAGGTCATGGGTGAGTTCAAGGAACAGCGCATAATTTTCTGTTCAGGTGTTTTATAGCGTCTAGGGTTCAACAGTGTATTCATCAACTTCACCTCTGACCTCATTTTGATGACAAACCCCACTGTCCTGTCTTGTTTGTGTCTTGTTGGCTTCAATCTCAGCAGCATGGACCTGTTTTCTCCTTTTCTTACCTATGTTTACATCTATTTTACATCACTATGGCTCCTTTACCACCATTAGCATTGTCTTTGCTCTTGCTCTGGGAACTCTCATCACCCTGAGGCTGTGGACTTGCTCGCCGAGCTGGTGGATTTGGTTGCAGACATTTTGTCACCCTGCTGGGTAACACCGTCAGTGCGCCTCCGGTGAAACGTTGGTGTTCTGTCCCACTGGTTATTTATATGCCTGAGTTTGCTGGGGTGGTTGGCATCACTTCCAGTTCTGTTTTTCAGTGATTTGTATATCGGGTCCAGTTCAATGTGTTTGTTGATGGGAATTGAACCTTGGTCTCTGGTGCTGTGAGGCAACAGTGCCAACCACTGAGCCACCATTCACCCCAGAATATGCTTTTTGCTTTCCTTAATTAATACTGGGACTCCTCTCCCTTTTCTCATTTTCTATCTTTCTTCAACACAATGTTTCTCAAAATATTTTACGCTTCATTGAGTCAGGTCTGTCTTGCAGCCACAGCATCATATTTCCATGTGACAATCTGTGTCTATGACTCAGCAATCTTATTTCCTTTACTCCATGTATTTACCTACTTGCAGTGATTCTGATTTAGCCTTCATCACTTTCTTCCTTACTCTGACTCTAACTAAATGACTATACCTTCCTCTGGTACTATCTCTCCAGTATTATATATGCCTTGGTGTTCCTCTTTGATATCATCTCTTGGTACCCACAGCCCTGTCAAATTTACTCAAACTCTCCCTGATAGCACTAACAGTCTGCTGAATTAAACTGATGCTCACACACACACCTTCAAAGCAATGCATCCGTCGTAATGCTACAAGGAGCAAAATGCTGAAAGTGCACTGCATATCCATCATGATGTCAACTGAGAAAAAATAGTTTAAAAATTTCAGTTGTGCACATTTTGACAGAATTGGAAGGTAAACAAATCTCCTTCCAGGACTTGATAGAGTTAAGAGACTGGAAACAATTATTGTTTGGATGTCTGCAGCAGACACATAGTTCTGCAAGGATCTGCTTTGTGTAGATTTGCTGCCACATCTTGTGATACGATTCTACGGGGCTTGACAGTATTAAGTAGTGAAGGATTAAACACTAATAAGTCTTCGGCAGAAAACGCGCATACTTGAATAACAAGTAATCGCAAGATAACAGGTTAAATTACCTTAAAACTGGTTTACTGCATAAACACCAGATAAGAGATATTGTTATCCCCTAAGAAATATTAGCGAGGTCTATGCTACATGGCTAAAGACTGTAGAACTGACAGCTACAACTCCAGAACTAACTGATCAAGCCCTTGAAGTATATAAAAAAGTAGGAAAGAAATTAAACAAGGAAATAGAAGGGCTAAAAGGGGTTATGAGAAGTCATTAGTAAATAGGATTAAGGAAAATCGTAACACCTTTGATACATACATAAAAAGCAAGATGGTAGCCAGGGAAAGGGTTGGCCCACTCAAGGATAACAGAGGGAATTTATATGTGGAGCCAGGAGGGGTAGGTGAGGTATTAAATGAATACTTTGTGTCAGTATTCACCAAAGAAAAGGAATTGGTGGAGGATGATCTCAGGAAGGGAGTGTCAAATTTCTTGGCCAAGTTGCTATTAGAAAGGGAGAGGTGTTGTGTGTCTTAAAAAGTATCAATGTGGATAAGTTTTTGGGCCTGTTTGGATCTATCCCAGAATATTGAGGGAGGCAAGAGAACGAATTGCTGGAGCATTGACAGACACCTTTATATCCTCTTTGGCCATGGGTGTGGTCCCAGACAACTGGAGAATAACCAATGTTGTCCCATTGTTTAAGAAGGGTAGCAGAGATAATCCAGGAAATTACAGGACTGTGATCTCACTTTGGTGAGAAGGAAATTATTGAAAAAGGTTCTTAGAGACAAGATCTATATGCATTTAGAAGCAAATGGACTTATTAGCAATAGACAGCGTGGTTTTGTACAGGGAGGTCATGTCTTTCTAACTTGATTAAGTTTTTGAGGAGGTGACAAAGATGGTTAATGAGGGAAAAATGGTTGATGTTGTCTACGTGGACTTCAGGAAAGCCTTTGACAAGGTCCCTCATGGCAGACTGGTACAAAAGCTGAAGTCACATGGTATCAGGAGTGAGTTGGCAAGATGGATAGAGAACTGGCTTGGTTTTAGGAGACAGAGGGTAGCTGTGGAAGGATGCTTTTTGGAATGGAGGATTGTGACTAGGTGTTCCACAGGGATCGGTGCTGGGACCTCTGCTGTTCATGTCTACATTAATGATTTGGAGGAAAAAGTAGATGGTCTAATTAGTATGTTTGTGGATGAAACAAATATTAGTGGAGTTGCAAATAATGAAGAGGATTATCAGAGGATACAGCAGTACATGGATCATTTGAAGAAATGGCAGAGGAGTTTAGATCATAGAATCCCTACAGTGTGGAAACAGGCCCTTTGGCCCAACAAGTCTACACTGACTGTTGGAGCATCCCACCCAGACCCATTCCCCCTATAACACACCCCTGAACACTTTGGGCAATTTAGTATGGCCAATCCACCTAGCCTGCACATCTTTGGACTGTGGGACGCAACCAGAGAACCCAGAGGAAACCCACGCAGACACAGGGAGAACATGCAAACTCCACACAGACAGTTGCTTGAGGGTGGAATTGAAACTGAGACCCAAGTGCTATAAGGCAGCAGTGCTAACCACTGAGCCACCGTGCCACCCAGCACTCCATGTTTAATCCAGACAAATGTGAGATGATGCATTTTGGAAGGTCAAATAGAGGTGGAAATTATACAGTAAATGGCAGAACACTTAGGAGTATTGACACGCAGAGGGATCTGGGTGTGCAGGTGTACAGATCACTGAAGCTGGCAGTGCAGGTAGATAAGGCAGTAAGAAAGGCCTACGGCAGGCTTGCCTTCATTGGAAGGGACACTGAGTATAAGAGTAGGTAGGATATGCTGCAGCTTTATAGAACTTTAGTTAGGCCACACTTGGAATATTGAGTACAGTTCTGGTCACCACACTGCCAGAAGGATGTGGATGTTTTAGAGAGGGTACAGAAAAGGTCTGCCAGGATATTGCCTGGTATGTCGGAGTTTAGCTATGAAGAGAGGTTGAATAGACTGGGTTTGTTTTCCCTGGAACACAGGAGATTGAGGGTAACCTGATAGAAGTTTATAAGATTGTGAATGGCATGGATAGGGTGGAAAGTATGAGGCTTTTTCCCAGGCTGAAAGGGTCAATTACCAGGGGACACAAGTTCAAGGTGCAATGAGGGATGTTTAAAAGAGATGTGCAAGGCAAGCTTTTCACACAAAGGGTGGTGAGTGCCTGGAATATGCTGCCAGAGGAGGTGGTGGAGGCAGACACAATAACAACATTCAAGAAGCACCTGGATGAATACATGAATAGGAAGGGAATAGAGGGAGATGGTAAGTGAAAATATTTTTAGTATGGAAGGGCAAAATGTGGCAGTGCAGGCTAGAAGGGCCAAAGGGTCTGTTCCTGAGCTGTATTGTTCTTTGTTGTTTGTAATTCGTCCTGGAGACAGTCATTTGTATCGCAGTTGGCAGAGCTCTTCCAAGGCTTCTGAGATAAGCCTTTCAGGTCAGCTACCTTATACAGCAAGAATCTCAAATAAAAATCAAATAACTCTGACTCCCCTTCTGACTTATACCCTGTGGTCACCACCTTTTGTTTTTAGTTGGACAGAGCATGAGTGTTGCTGACAAAAGATACATTTCAGTGAAGCTTTTCACTTTGCACTCAATTTGCAAGAAAGAACAAATTAAGAAGCATAATGCTTATAATTTATAACAAACAGAAATTGCTTGAGATCTTTGATAAAGTTCTGCATCATGGACTAATTAGTAAAATTAGATCACGCGGGATTCAGAGTGAGCTTACCAATTGGAAACAAAATTGGCTTTATGCTAGGAGACAGAAGGTGATGGTGGAAGATGTTTCTCCATCTGGAGGTCTGTGACCAGCACTATTCCACATGGATCAAAGCTGGGTACACTTTTGTTTGTCATTTATACAAACTATTTGGATGAGATTATAAGAGGCGTGGTTAGTAAGTTTGGAGACAACACCAAAATTGATAGTATAGTGGACAGTGAAGCAGGTTATCTTAGATTACGAAGAGATCTTGATCAATTGGGTCAATGAGCTGAGGAGTGGCAGATGGAGTTTAATTTGGATAAATGTGAGGTATTGTATTTTGGTAAAACAAACAAGGGCAGGACTTCTATAATTAATGGTAGGGCCTTGGGTAGTGTTGCAGAACAGAGAGACCGAGGGGTTCAGGTACATAATTCTTTGAAATGTGTGTCATGGGTAGACAGGGTGGTTGAGAAGGCATTTAGCATGCTTGCCTTCATTGATCCAGACGTTTGAGTATTGGAGTTAGGATGTCATGTTGAGGTTGAAAAGGATGTTGGTGGGGCATCTTCTGGAGTGCTGTGAGAGTTAAAAGGTACTGCAGATGCTGGAGAATCCGAGATGACAAGCATGGGGCTGGATGAACACAGCAGGTCAAGCAGCATCATAGGAGCAGGAAAACTTGACGTTTCGGGCCTAAACCCTTCATCAGAAAATCATTTTCTGATGAAGGGT
>JAHRHZ010000017.1:53337542-53355042 GCA_024137785.1 Ginglymostoma cirratum
TCCGAGGAAGGGTCACCGGACCCGAAACATTAACTCTGTTTTCTCCTCCACAGATGCTGCCAGACCTGCTGAGCTTTTCCAGCAACTTTGTTTTTGTTCCTGATTTACAGCATCCGCAGTTCTTTCGGGTTTTGAAGTTAAGATGACTGGCAGAGGTATGTGACTTTAGGTTAACCCTTAATGAGATGCTGAGAGATTGTTTGGCAGATAGGGTGGACAGTGAGAGCCTTTTTTCTCGGATGGAGACAGCTAGCATGAGGGGACATAGCTTTAAACTGAGGGGTGATAAATATATGACAGATGTCAGAGGTAGATTCTTTACTCAGAGAGTAGTCAGGGCATGGAATGCCCTGCCTGCAACAGCAGTAGACTCGCCAACTTTAAGGGCATTTAAATGGTCGTTGGATAAACATATGGATGATAATGGAATAGTGTAGGTTAGATGGGCTTCAGATTGGTTTCACAGGTCGGCGCAACATCGAGGGCCAAAGGGCCTGTACTGCGCTGTTATGTTCCATGTTCTATGTTCTATGTGGGATTAATGATGTAAACATGCAAAAGTGCCTACTCACTGAAGCCCAACTGGACTTCAGACAGGCACGACAACTGGCTTTGTCATTGGAAAATGAGCAAATGGAGCATTTGGGTTGCAGATTATTCCGATGGCAGTGGACACCCTCACCGGTCCAACTGAGCTTGGGGAACACTACTTGAGTGAGGGCCATTGCATAGCCTCGCTAAGGACTTATCCTGAACAGAGGGACTCTAGGTCAGCCCACAGCAAAACCCAAAAGAAAGCAAAGCCTTGGCTAATATCAGAAATCACATGACACCAGGTTATAGCCCAACAGGTTTATTTGAAAATGCAAGCTTTTGGAGCCTAGCTCCTTCTGCAGGTGTTAGTGAGAGAGGTAGTTTCAAACACAGAATTTATAAGTAAAAGATCAAAGGTCACACCACTGATGAGGATGTCTAAACAAACCTAAGCTGCTGTTAAATCTTTAATTAGTTAGAAGGTTTTAATTGATTAATATGTATATGTAAATCCCTAAATTTCTTTCAAGTCACAGTCCTGAGAGAACTAAAGATTTTATCAGTGTAAAGAAGAGGTGACATTTTAGGTGAGACAATGCACGTTAGGTGTGACGCCTTGTTTAGAATCTGTTTGTGTTTTGGTTTGGAGTCAGACTGGTTTTATTTCTAAAGTAGGAATTTATGAAACACCACATTCACTGACTGTCTATAAATTGTGTGCTTTTTGAACAAAATAGAATGTATCTGCAAATACAAATTCACTCCATAGATTCACGTGTGTGTGTGTGTGTATGCGCACTTGTGTGGGAGAAAGAGTGCATGCGCTTGTGTGTGTGTGTGTGTGTGTGTGTGTGTGAAGTGTGGTGGGGTCACCTGTCGTGCTACAAGAATCCAAGGTCACGGTTGAGGCCGTTCTCATGGGTACCAAACATGTCTCTCAGCCTCTGCTTGGTGACTCTGCATGGTTGTGTATCCCGAAGTTCACCTTGGAGGACATCTACCCGAAGATCTGAGGCTGAATATTCTTGACCATTGACGTGCTCCCCCACTGAGAGGGAACATTCCTGTCTGGTGATTGTTACATGGTGTCCATTCATCTGTTGTTGTAACGTCTGCATGGTCTCACCAATATACCATGCCTTGGGGCATCCTTGCCTACAATGTATGAGAGGGCAACATTGGCTGGGTCACATGACTATTTGAGATAAAAGGTACTGCAGATGCTGGAGAATCCGAGATAACAAGCATGGGGCTGGATGAACACAGCAGGTCAAGCAGCATCATAGGAGCAGGGTCAAGGCCCGAAACGTCAAGTTTTCCTGCTCCTATGATCTCACATGACTATTTGCCGTGCACCTGGTGGATGGTGTTCCCACGTGTGATGTAGTGTCCATGTCAATGATCTGACATGTCTTACAGAGGTTGCCATGACAGGTCTGTATAGTTTGTGGTCAATGTTGTCCTGAAGGCTGGGTAGTTTGCTGCGAACTATGCAGCCTTCAAGACAACATTGGCCACAACACCAGTCCAATGAAGATACCTCAGAATCTGAGATGGACAGGGCAGATATCGCCGTCTCAACACCTTGGCCCCGTGAAGAAGAGAATGAATTTCTTCCAAAATGCTCCAGGTGCAAGAGGTGAGCTACTGTGTGTTACACACCCCCCGGTATCAGAGGCAGAACTGGAGGAATCTGACCCAGTGTTAAAACGCTCCAGGAGGAGCTACAAAAATAAACTGGACTATGTCCTCTGACTCAGATGGTGAGGGATGTAATGATTGTAATGAGGTCAGCCAGGTGGATCCATAGAATGTGAGTTCACTGATTGGGGCTGTTAACCTGGTCCAATCAGGGAGCCCTAGCTGACAAATATAAACAGGAGTGTCAGAGATTTTATTCACCCTGAGAGCTGGCTCTGAGGGAGCTGGATCAGTGACAAGGGCTTGCCACATGTAAATAAAAGGTGACTTGGTGATGGGATACCAGCCTCTGTGAGGTAATTTCACACCGCCTTTCCCTCTGGCGCTACTATTATTTTGCTTCTGATAACAATTTCTTATGAAGGCCTTGGTTGAACCTGCCTCCACCACAACCTTGTGTAGTGCATTGCAGATCCAAACCACAAGCTGTTCTAAACTATCTCATTCTCAAGTTGCTGTTACTCCTTTTACCAATCACCTTGAATTGGTGTTGTCAATTATCCCACCAAAGGAAACAATTTCTGCCTATTTATCCTCCCCAAACTATTTTATGCACCTCTACCAAATTTTCTCTCAGTCTTCTCTTCTCTAAGGAGGACAACACTAGCTTTTCCAATCAATGTATATGGATCCTCTTCCTTGGAAACATATTTGGAACTTTTTCTGCACCTTCTTTAATACCTTCATGTCCTTCCTCCAGTGTGATGTCAGAATGGGACACAGTGCACTGAAATTTACAACCAATGTTAGGACCTCCACCTTAGAGTGAAAGCAGATCCCAAGCCTGCCTTTGTTGGAAGTGACGATGATTTTACCGTAAGTGACGATGATTTTACCAGAAGTGGCTCCCTCATTGGTCACTGGTGGAGGCAGTACCCAATTAAGATGGCAATCAGGCTCCTAATTATGTTGATCCAATAACAGGACCAGCAGCAAAGTGGTCTGGAAGAGGTGTACATTGCTATGGAATGGAGGAGACCTGGAGCTTCTGAGAGATAAGTTATGAAAAATCCTTTAATAATTCACAGGGTGATGTGTTGAAAGGCAAACCCATCCGAGGTGGTTACTGGGATCACGTGCAACTCCCCTGCCCACTCACAGTACGTGTTTGTTTTCTGGGCCAGGCACTAAATGCTTCCATTTAGTTGGCAGACCACCCCATGTGGGAGGGGAATTGTCCCACCAATGGCAATGCCAGCAATGATTGTTCTTTGCATTTGGGCAGTGGGTGATGTTGACATAGCCATAGTTATTTCTGTTCATTGTGAACAGTGTGTTGGTTCAGCTAGTATTAGCACTTCTCTTTCTAAAGGATATTAGCACATCAGCTGAATCGTTGCAACAATCCAGTGACTTTCGAGGTTGTTTATCGGATTTGGTTCAGATTATATATTTGAAGAGTTTACCCACACTGAAGTTAAAATAACTAACTGATCTATAAACCCTCAATTACTCCTTGTTCCCTTTTGATCAGAATTGTTACATCACCTCCTCCACAGCACAATTTGCATATTGACCTAAAACAAAACAATTGTGAACAGTGCCTCTGCCTGTTTTTTGATCATGGGATGGAGGCATCACTAGCTGACCATCATTTATTGCCTGTCCCTAGTTACCTTTGAGAAGATGGGGGGAGCAAGCTGTCTTCTCGAAATGCTGCAGTCTATGAGTGTGGATGGATTCACAATGCCCTTAGGGAGAGAATTCCAGGATTTTGCCCCAACAATAGTGAAAGAACGACAATATATTTCCCAGGCAGGAGGGCCAGTGGCTTGGAGGGGAACTTGAAGGTGGTGGCATTCCCATGTAGCTGCTTCTGTTGTCTTTCTAGATGGAAGTAGTTGTGTGTTTGGAAGGTATTAGCTTAGTGAATTGCTACCTTCTGATTTCTTTGCACTGGTGTTGCTACAGTAGCATCAAGGCCTGATGGCATTTCATTTTGCGTTCTGTTAGTTTACTTCAGGCAATCAGATTTCATTAAGTTTTCAGTCTATTTTATCCAGTAAACATTTTGTTGTCATGTAAAACAATTATAGTATTGGAGATGTTTGAATCTTTGGGGGAGTTGGTTGGAGTGGGGATTATGGGGTTGTACGATGGTAAACAGGAAATCAAATGATCTTGATTTCATTTGGCTAACAATGGGTACACTGACTACTGAGTGGATCCATGCTTTCAGGTCTGAGCTTCCCTTATCATTATTAAAATGAAGTTTTGACAGACAAGGTACAATGAGAAGCTTTGCCTTTACTGGGTTAAACACTGATGCTCAACTTTCCAATTGTTTTCCTTTTGACAATCTCTTAACATGAAAACCAGCTTCTTTGCTGACTTGCTTTAGTCGATTTGAAGTTTCATCCGTCACTTCCCAGATCTGGCTTCAAGCATTAGTCTCATTTCTCACTGTATCTAATCTTCCTGAGGCAGGAAGGCAGCAATTCTTTTAAACAGTTAACATGCTATCCCCCAAAAAATAATTAAAATATATTTTCAAAATTACTTAATTGAACCATTATTTATTCTGCATGTAAATGGTCCCTATTCTAACTTGCTCTTGAAAGCTTTTGCTGAAAGCTTCTTTTCTCCCTGGTTGTGATAACCTAGGTAGGAACTAAAAGGGAGTTGACCTGGCTCACCCTGATTCTTCCCTGGTGTGATTTGAAGAAATAGATTTTGTACCAGGCATTGCTACACTCTGCTCTTTGCTTCTTAAAGTTGCATTGTAAGAACCCTGGTAGTGAAGAGGAGTAATTGTGGGTTTATATACCGATGGGGCAGTTTGTAATAAAGGGCAGAATTGACGTGTGGGAAACCCAATTCGAAAATGCAGCTGCAGGTTCTGAAGGAAGTCAGGCTTCACCCTTTTAAATGACCCAAATCTATTTTAATATTTTCATTTGGTTCCCTACCTAAGAACCGTAGGATGCAGCAAGGTAATAAAGCTGGATTAGGAAAAGAAATGGACCCAGAGTCCCACTCCACAGTGAAAGGTAAGTACGGAAGGGCTCATTCCCAAATGGATGTAGGAAGGTAAAGGAGAGGAAAGGTCTGACAGGGAAGAGACAAGACTTGTTTTAAATGGTAAGCCTTGACATGCTCAGCTGCCCTGTTTCCAGCAACTCCCCAACACCTGGGTGGTCAAACACTGCAGCACAGACGTTGTCATTAAGTCTGCATTTGAATGATTTCCTCCTGTACCCATGGTGGGAGGCTCAGCTTGCATCACGAATGGAGAAAATCAGGAGTGAATGCGGGCCTGACCTGGGTGAAAGATTGAATGTCTACCCCAACATTTTGCCCTCTGTTGTAACTGTGTTTTCGTTCTTCTTGTGCAGTTAGTCTGCCAAGTACCATCTTCTGGCTGAAAGAACCACGTGGGAAAGCTAGTGCTAGCCCATTGTTAATGGGTTTCTTTTTCACATGAATGGAAGAACAACTAGCTCTTATACAGCACATTTGATTAACTCAAAAGACTTTAATTGATATAGTGCCTGTCACGTCCATTTGTGGAGTGCAATTATCTTTACGATGCAGGAAACATGATAACTAATTTGTACACAGCACGTCTACACAAGGGGCAATGTGTTGCTGACCAGGCAATCTGTTTTGTGATGGTCAGGGATAAATCCAAGGCACTGAGGGGAATGTTGTACAAAGTAATGGCAATGAAAGGGCTTAATGCTGGAAACAGCATTAGGTTCTACCCAATCTCAAGGTGTTACATTGACTCGGTTGGGGATAGAACAGAACTATTTGAGACCTTGTGGAGTGCACACCAGCATCCATAGTTATAACAATCTCCAACAAACCAATGAAACTTGTGTCTCATTATCACTGTACAATAAACCACACTTGGTCAATACAAAAGCTTCTTGTTAATCCTCAAGCATAGTTGGTCATCCACCACTGTATAACAATTAGATCCTTACACCTAGTCTGGAGGTAGTGTCCCTACTCTTGACCAGCAGGTCCTTGTTCAAATCCTACCTGTTCTAGAGGTGTGTCAAAACAGGTTGATTCAATAAAAAAGGAAAGAGGGTTGCTGTTGATCTCCTTTTGCCCACAAATACCCCAGAGAACTCCATGCTCCTCCTCTTAATGGTACACTGGAATATTTTGAGCCCATTAGGGCCTGGATCATTAACCACGTTCTGGTGTTCAAACCTGTGTATGGGACCCGAACCTGCAACCTTTCTCGCTCAGATGGAGCAGGGCTACCACAGAGACCCAGTCAGCACCAGGCTACTAAAGATTGTGAATGTATGCTAGGGTGACTTACTGGGGAAGCTAAAGCCATGTCTTATCACACATCTCACAACACCAGGTTATAGTCCAACAGATTTATTTGAAAACACAAATAAACCTGTTGGACTATAGCCTGGTGGTGTGTGATTTCTGACCTTGTCCACCCCAGTCCAACACCAGCACCTCCACATCATTATCACACATAAACCGGCTTTGTTATTTGGTCGTGTGATTCTCAAACAAAACACAGAAACAGATTACCTTGTGATGATCACGTTGCTGTTTGTTGGTCCTTGCTGAATGCAAATTACCTATCAGGTTTCTTCTGCCACAGTCTCAGCAATACTTTATTCACAGTTCATCAGTGTCACTTTGAAGTGTTCTGAGATGTTAAAGGTACCAAACAAATGCAGTTTTAAAATTTTTATTGTTATTTCTCTATTTATTGGACAAAACAAACCTGGACCTTTTTAACTCTGAGGAGACATTTGAAAGATTTAGGATGAAATGAAAAGCATTGTATGAATTACAGTCTAACAAAGGGCCATTGCAAATAAAGTATGACACTTAGCTGATGGGTTAAACTATGTCAGTGCTCAATGTTTGCAATGACAATTCCGTATTGGGTCGTGATATCTTGCATTGAAAACACTTACTGCTATATCATCAGCTTAGCATGCTAATCAAGAAAGTATACCTGTACATCGGACTTTCAGGAGGAATTATATGAGTCACCTGCAAGTTGAAGGTCTGCATAGTGATCAGGGTAAAAATGTGCAAAACAGGAAGGTTTCATGGGATATTCAGTTGCTGGAAGAGCCAGCTCCATGAAGGTGATGTTAAATGCACTAAGTGTGCAGTTGCAGACAGAGTCTAATGGAACACTGTTGTATTGAATTCAGCACTATCATCGGAGAATAATTCTTAACAGAAATGTGTATTTTATTAAATAAACTCATTGGAATATGCATGACTAGTGATGCAAAATATGATGACTGACCTTGTTCAGCAATCAGTTTCTGGTTTTAATTGAGTTTATCTCCTGGTTCTTCTTTTCCCATTGAGGAAGAATCTCATGATGAAAGTCACTTTTAAAGGTTCAAAATTATATAATTTCAGCATTGACTGCAGAGCCTGTTATCGTGTTTTTTTTTGTCCTCATTTCTAATTCAACCACATGTTATTGTCATGTTCCTCTCATTCATCTTCTGTTCAAAGTATTTTACGATCAACCTCACCATCACTCTAAGCCCTTCACACCTTATTTCCATCACAATCGCAGTCAGCAGCACTTCCCTGGATCTCTTTATTTTCGCAATACGTCAGCACCGGAATTAATACACGTTACTGCCTTTCCCTGTCCTCCTTGACTCAATACAATTCTTCAAATTTTGCTTGATATTCAGAAGTAGAAAGGGCTAAGTAAAGTGACAGTTTAATCTATGGACACACTTGCATGACATGGAGAAATTCATTTTTAACTACACAGTCTACTGGTTTTTAACAGTATCCATAGACCCTGCTATTGGAGATGTGTTGCAGAATTTTTTTACAAGATGTCACCCTTGCTGACAAGGTCAACATTTATTGCTCATTCCTAATTGTCCTTGGGAAAGTGGTGATGAGCAGCCTTTGTGATGCACTGCTGTACATTTGGTGTAGGTAGACTCAAGTTGCTGTTTCAGAGGGAAATCCAGGTTTCTAACACAGTGTCATTGCCCTGACCCTACCCATGAGCATAGCTTCGACTCAAGGCCACAGATTTGTTTGCATGCATCCATTCACTAATGTAATCACCCATGTCCACACTCCCCAAAATAACAGCAAAAGCTTCAATGCCCATATGACCATGATATATTTACGGTGGCCTCACAGACAGCTCATAGCCATGATTTGGAGCTGTCGGTGTTGGACTGGAGTGGACAATGTCAGAATTCAGATGACACCAGGTTATGGACCAACAGATTTATTTGAAATCACAAGCTTTCAAAGCGCTGCTCCTTTGTCAGGTGAAGTGTCAGGAAATGCACAGGCACATATTATATAAGCAGAGAGATAATGGCAAGATATTCCAGGTAATTAAGAGTGTCAAAAGATAAATACAAATGGTGAGAGTGGAGAGTTGACAGGCTGACGAACAAGTCTCTGCAGGTGATCAAAAGTGTCAGATGGTGTGAGTAACGTGTCCACAGCTGAATAACAAGTAAGGGAGGACACATACTCCGATTGAGGCAGAGAAATAATTACAAAAAATCAAAAATAAGATGGTGCTAGAGACAAATCAAATGACTGGCATAACATGATAGGTATAGGAGTCGCGTGACGAGGGTCTAAACAAAGTAACAGTAATTCAAAACGGTACAAACTGATTAAGATAGAGTGATGATAACAAGTTATCAAGGTGATGGTGTCAGAACAGGACTGTAAGGAAGATGTTACACAGAACAGTGTGGTGGAGTTACATATAGTGTGACATGAACCTAAGATCACGGTTCAGACTGTCTTCATGGGTATGGAACTTGGCTATCAATTTTTGCTCAGCAATTCTGCATTGTTGTGTATCTCAAAGGCCACCTTGGAGGATGCTTACCAGAAGATTGAAGACTGAATGTCCCTGACTGCTGAAGTGTTCCCCAACTAGGAGGTACCATCCCTGTCTGGCGATTTGTTGCATGGTGTCCATTCATCCGTTGTCATAGCATCTGCATGGTCTTGCCAACATACCATGCCTCAGGGCATCCTTGCCTACAGCATATGAGATAGACAACGTTAGCCGAGTCACATGAGTACATACCAAGTACCTTATGGGTGGTGTTCCCACGTGTGATGGTAGTATCCATTTCGATGATCTGGCATGTCTTACAGAGGTTGCAGTGACAGGGTTGTGCGGTGTTGTGATCGATGTTGTCCTGAAGACTGGGTAGTTTGCTACACACGATGGTCTCTTTAAAGATTAGGCAGCTGTTTGCAAGTGAGAAGTGGAGATGTTCGGATGATCTTGGTGAGATATTCGTCATCATCAATGACATACTGAAGGCAGTGAAGGACATGGTGTAGTTTCTCCGCTCTGGGGAAGTACTGGACAATGAAGGGTATTCTATTGCTCATGTTCCATGTGTGTCTTCTGAGGAGGTTGTTGTGGTGTATAGTTGTAACACGTTGGAACTGGTGATTGATGAGTTGAGCTTTGTATCCCGTTTTTATGAGGGCATCTTTCAGCGTCTGTAGGTGTCTGTCGCGTTCCTCCTCAGCTAAGCAGATCCTGTGTCTATGCAGGGCTTTTCCGTAGGGAATGGCGCGTTTAATGTATTTAGAGTGGAAGCTAGAGAAGTGAAGCATTGCGAGTTTATCCGTGGGCTTGTGGTCAGGTGAAGTACTTGATGGAGATGCATGAGTCCAAGAATGAAACTGATTCTCAAGATTAGTCCATGGTGAGTTTGATGGTGGGATGAAATTTGTTGATATCAGTGTGTAGTCATTTTAGTGATTCTTCACCTTGAGTCCAAAGGAAGAAAATTTCATCAATGTATCTGGTGTGTAATATTGGTTGGAGATCCTGTGGCAACAGGGATAATCCAGGAAATTAAAGACCGGTGAGCCTTACATTAGGGATAGGGAAATTATTGGAGGAGATTTTTTGGGACAGGATTTACTGGCATTTGGAAAAGAATGGACTTATTAGGGATAGTCAGCATGGCTTTGTGCAGGGGAGATCTTGTCTCATAAATTTGATTGAGTTTTATTGAGGAAGTGGCAAAGATGATTGATGAGGGTAGGTCAGTCGATGCTTTCTACATGGACATTTCTAAATCGTTTGATGAGGTCCCTCATAGTCGACTGGTCCAGAAGATTAAGTCATATGTGACCATACTGAGTGAAAAGTTGAATATAAAATTAGCTTAGCCATACAAAATTCAGGGTAGTTGTGGAGAGATGTTTTTCTGACTGGAGGTCTGTGACCAGTGGTGTTCTTCAAGGATGATTGCTGTCCCCCCTGTTGTTTGTAATTTCCATATAATTGATTTGGATGAAAGTGTAGGTGGTCTGATTAGTAAGTTTGAAGACAACGTGGAAATTGGTGGTTGTGGATAGTGAGGAAGATTGTCAAAGGTTACAGCAGGATATAGATTAGCTGGAATATTGTGTGGAGAAATGGCAGGTGGAGTTTAATCCAGACAAGTGTGAGGTGATGCATTTTAGGAGGTCAAACACTAGAGGAAAGTATACAGTAAATGGTAGGACCCTGAGGAACATTGATACACAGCGGGATCTTGGGGTGCAAGCCCATAGCTCGCTGAAAGTCGCAACACAAGTGGATAAGGTGGTTAAGAAGGCATACGGCATGCTTGTCTTCATTAGTCGGGGCACTGACCATAAAAGTTGTCATGTTGCAGTTGTATAAACCTTCAGTTAGGCCACATTTGGAGTATTGTGTACAGTTCTGGTCACCATCCTATGGGCAGGAGGTGGAGGCATTGTAAAAGGTGCAAAAGAGGTTTATCAGGATGTTGCATGGATTGGGCTGTACCAGTTACAAGGAGAACACAGAACATCGAACATCGAACATAGAACATTACAGCACAGCACAGGCCCTTCGGCCCTCGATGCTGCGCCGACCTGTGAAACCAATCTGAAGCCCATCCAACCTACACCACTCCATAATCATCTACATGTTTATCCAACGACCATTTAAATGCCCTTAAAGATGGCGAGTCTACTACTGTTGCAGGCAGGACATTCCACGCCCTTACTACTCTCTGAGTAAAGAATCTACCTCTGACATCTGTCCTACATCTATCACCCCTCAATTTAAAGCTATGTCCCCTCGCGCTAGCCATCACCATCCGAGGAAAAAGGCTCTCACAGTCCACCCTATCTAATCCTCTGATCATCAAGTTGGACAAATTTGGATTGTTTTTGCTGGAGAGTCAGAGGCTGCGCTGCAATCTGATAGAAATAGACAAAATAATGAGAGGCATTATCGTCCCAGGGTGGAAATGCCAAATACAACATGGCCTAGGTTTAAGATGAGAGGGGGAAATTTAAAGGAGATGTGTGAGGCACCTTTTTTACACAGAGGATGTTAGATGCCTGGAGCGTGCTGTTGGGGAGGTGGTAGAAGCAGATATGGTAGCAACATTTAAGAGGCATTTAGACAGACACATGAACAGGCAGGGAATAGAGGGTGACTTACCATGTGCAGACGGATGAGATTAGTTTAGAATGGCTTCAAGGTCAGCATGAACATGGTGGGCTGAAGGGCCTGTTCCTGTGCTGTAATTTTCTATGTTCTACAGTGATACTCATGACTGAAAAATAACAACAGTATCTATTCCCATGACTCATGTGTCAAATGCTCCTCAGCTACACCACAGCTTAGCTAGATATTTTTGGATGGCATTGAAAACATCGTGATAATTAATTATCTTTTGATTCTCCCACTTTGATTACATTAACACAAAATCACAAACATGTTTCTATAAATTCACAATGCATCAATTGCAGATTTGTTAATGGCTGACCCTGTAATTTCAACCACTTTTCAGATCCACGTGAACTTTGTACAGAGACTAATTCTGCTAAAACCTCTCAGCTTCAACTTATGCCAAAGGCAGGGATGTAGTTTTACTTAATTCATTTGTATGATCTGGGCATCACTGGCTGGGCCATCCCTAATCTGGGTTACTAGTCGAGTGACATGATGACTACACTGCTGCCTCCCTGAGATCATCAAATCAAGTAAAATGTTACACTTTCCCTGAATTGTTTGCCATGCAGGTTTCTGAATATTTACACAGGAAGGTTTATACCAGTTCAAGTGGAGCAGGTTGTATTTCGAGTGCCCTGACATATGTATGTTTTAAATATAATTTTTTTATGGTGAAGCTGACAGATTCCTGTCCAGCAGTTATACACATCTGCCCAACACATTGATAATCATCCATACACCTGAGTAAGGTTCAAAAATGAATGGACACCTTTGTTGAGAAAGTCTGTTTTTAAATGGGCAGTGGGATGTATGAAAGCTTTGCTGATAATATCATTAACCATTAGGTCAATCAGGTGACAGTAAAATGCTTCTTATTTCTAAATTCTTGTGAGAATTTTTCCACTTGGTGAATCAATGATTAATAATGCTTCTTCACTCTCCTATTTAAGAGGTTTAGTCAGAACAATGTTTATGTTACAAGCTTTCAGATGTTGCATCTTCTCTATTGTGCTTTATTGGCTTTTTCACATTATCACATCATTTTCTTGAAAAGATCTGGTGTCTTAATTCAGTGGGACGTACAAGTTACACAGCACAATGAAATAGTTTTTTTGATATAAACTTTGTTGGATTTATTTTTCCAAAGCAAAAAAATGACAATTGTTTTAAAGTAAAATTTCACAATAGCACATTTGTGTAAACGGATTCAAATCAATTTCCCTCCTCTCAGCCAGCTGCAAGGAAATTCCCAACTCAGATGGGGGTGATCTAAAATAGGTGTGTGGCTAGAATGAGGAATAGGACACTTTTTTACATGTGAGCTCTTTCCTTATCTGATACAAAACAATGAGCCTGACTCAGATAAACCAAGACTAAAATCAACACAGAAAACCTAAACAAGAGAATTAGGAGCAGGAGTAGGCCCTTCAAACCCTTGAGCCTACTCCGTCATTTAATATGATCATGGTTGATTTCATTTCAGCCTCAATTTCACTTTCCTACCTGTTCCCCACAACCCTCTAACCCATTACTAATAAAAAAAAAACTGTCTGTCTCCTCCTTAAACTTACTCCATTTCCCAGCATCAAACACACACTGGGGGAGTGAAATTCACAGATTCATGGCCCTTTGAGAAAAGTAATTTCTCCAGCTGAAGGGGCTACGCTCCAAAAGCTTGCGTTTTCAAATTAACCTTTTGGACTATAACCTGGTGTAATGTGTTTTCTGACCTTGTCCATCCCAGTCCAACACCGGTACCTCCATATCATTCCTACAAAGGAAGCATCCTTTTAACGTCAATGTTGTCAATCTCCTTTAGCATCTTATTTACGCCAATTAAATCTCTGCTCATTCTTCAAAACTCAACAGAATATCATCCCAAACTGTTGAATCACTCATCATAAAACAAACCCTCATCTCTGGAATCAATCGAATGAACCTCCTCTGAACTGCTTTCAATACAACTACATCCCTCCTCATGCAAGGGATCAAAATTACATGCAATATTCCAGGTTTGGCCACATTAATGTTTTGTACAATTTCAGTCACACTTCACTACTTTTAGACTCTATTCCTTTAGCAACAAAAGTCAAAATTCTATTCCTCTTATTTATTGCCTGCTGTACCTATATAGTAATTTTCTTTGATTCATGCAAAAGCATACCAAGATCCCTCTGTACTAAAACACTCTGAAGTTTCTCTCCAGTTAGATCATCAAGGACTGAACCTTGTGGGACTCCACAACTGTTAATATTCATTTGTGAGGTCATCGCTGGCTCGGTCAGCATTTATTGCCCATCCCTAATTACCCAGTGGCAGTTAAGAGTCAACCACATTGCCGTGGATCTGGAGTCACATGTAGGCCAGGCCAGGTAAGGATGGCAGTTTCCTTCCCTAATGGACATTAGCGAACCAGATGCATTTTTCCGACAGTTGGCAATAGATTCATAGGCATCGGCAGACTATTAATTCCAGACTTTTATTGAATTCAAATTCAACCATCTGCATTGGTGGGATTCAAATCCAGGTCTCCAAGACAATACTTGGGTCTCTGGATTAGCTGTCCAGCAATAATACCATTAGGCCATTGCTTACATTTTCCCAACCAAAGAGAGAACCATTTATCCTCACTCTCTCTTTTCTATTGGGTAGCCAATTCTCTATCCAAGCTCATAAATTACCCCTATTAGCTTACCTTGTATATTACTCTTTTGTGAAGTACCTTATCAAATGGTAGTTAAACAAAAGGGAGAATGCCAGTCTTTGTGGAAACCCAGAGTTGAGGTAGATGAGGAAATTTGGGTTTTTTGAATCAATTGGTTTTGATTGGATGTAAAGATCATATGGTTCTATTGCTAAGTTCATTCTGAAATGACATTAATCCATATTGAACTTTTCAATTTGGCAAATAGCACAGAAGTTTGGCCTAAGGATTATAAGTACAAAGATTGAAGATAGAACTTTAACTAAGTCAGGAATCTGATAAAGAAGTCACTGGGCTCATATCACATTGTATGCACTTGACTACAGTTTTAAGCACTAACATGTCACACTGTATTGTCCATTCCATACTAGGATAAAATATGGGATAGAATTGACAAAAAGAAAACATAGAGAATCCAACTGGACTTTGGTGAAAAGTCAGTTTTTCTTCTCACACTTAACATTTTACATGGAACATACATCCACTTCACACACTTTCAGGCTTTTCCCTGTTTTACACTTGTATTGAATTATTCATGCATTGTTTTGTTATTAATTATCAATTATTTCATGAATTATTTTAAAATTGGCAATTAACCTGACTATGATAATTGTAAATAATTCTGAGATGGCGTGGATTGCAACACTGTTCTCCCAAATAATGAAATGAAATCAGTATCTCTGCTGCATCTATTGTTTTCTTTTCTCTTGTGTTTACAAAATCAAATGTAAAATAGACATTTGAAGAGAAACATATTTCTGTAGTTTGCTGTGGAGCCCCATTGACCACATGCTGAAGTATCATCTTCTGAGTATTAACAGCTTTCTTGCAGAACAGCTAGGCATTTCCAGGATGTTCTGTCCCCTGATTTCCATTAACAACCAATCTCAGAGCCTGACAAACAGCTGATTGCCTGAGAGGATTGCTGTTGTTCTTCAGTTTCCTGCTACTTCTGCTAATGCTCAGCTCAACCAGAAAATAGGCAAAATGCTGGTGATGGCCCCAAATTGTGTTACTGACCTGGCTAAACCACTATAATTGCAAAAACCCTCCTAACTTAGACAGGAGCTGCTTAACTTTGGTGACTAGTAGTAAGGAGATGGGGTGTGAAAAGAAGATGGCAATATTTGTCCTATACATACATTTGGATTTTCTGTGTGTGCCCATGCAAAATGTCTTTGCAAATCTTTGATGTTAGCTCCCAGTTCTTGAGTGAAATGGGTATTATTTTTTACGTCGGCCAATCTTTATTTTATTTTATGCTTGCCAATCTTTATTTTCATATACAACAGAGGTGTCTTCATTATAATTTCCTTTATGCCGCTGCCAAAAGTTAAATATAGTGCCCACCTTCCCGTGCCTAAAACCATAAAAGCCATTTTTTTAAAATTCAAAGTTGAGGCAGTTAATTTGCAGTATTATTTGAATGTATTTGGACTTGATTGCCCAGTGTTAGTTGGAACTGACTGAGACAAAAGCCTCCAGTCCAACAGCTTATTATTCAGAGTCACACAGTACAGAAGAGGCCCTTCAGCCCATTGAGTCTACATTGACTAAACTACTGTAAATCTACACTCATCCCACTTTCCAGCTCTTGGCCCACATATGACACTTCAAGTGCTCAATCAAATACTTTCTAAAGGTTATGAGGTTTCCCACCTCAACTCCCCTCCCAGGAAGTGCATTCCAGATTCCCACCTCCATATGGGTGAAAATAAATTTCCTCAAATCCCCTCTAAATCTCCTGCCTTTCGCCTTAAATACACACCCCATAGTTATTGACCCATTGACTATGGGTTTCTGTCCACCCTGTCTATACACCCGAATCAGGTCCCCTTTCTGACAAAGCCATGCTGACTATCCCTGTTCAAACCTCGCCTCTCCAATTCAACACTTTAGAATTTTCTCCAATAGTTTCCCAGTGATTGTTGTTAGACTCACTGATCCCTAAGTCCCTAGTTTATCTCTACCACCCTTCCTGAATGCCGGAACCACATGAGCTGTTTTCCATTCCTTTGGCATCTCCCCTATGGGCATAGGCAAATTAAAAATTTAAGTCAGAGCTCCTGCAATTTTCTCCCTCACAGCAACCTGAGATACAACTCCTCCAGACCTGGAGATTTATCCATTTTTAAGCCTGTCAAAATCTTCGATACCTCACTCCCTGTGTTAATCTGTTCAAGAAACGCACAGGCCATCTTCCTGAATTCTGTCCCTCCATCCTCCTCCTCCTGCGTAAAGACAGATGTGAAATATTTGTTTAATGCCCTGCCAATGCTTTCTGGCTCCATGCACAGATTTCTCCCTTGGTCCCTAACGGGCCATGGTTATCCTTTACCCATTGATACCGTTATTGAATATCTTGGGATTCTCCCTCCCTTGTTTTATTCACCAGTGTTTTTTTTTCATGCCTCCTGTTTGGTCTCCTAATTATATGACGATCCCCCTACATTCTCTATCTCCTCTTGGGTCCCATTATTTTCTCCCTTTGTACCTGTTATGAGTCTCTCCTTTCCTTTTTAACCAGTCCTGAATACTTGAATATATCCAGGATCCTCTGGGCTTGTTGCCCCTACCTTTCACTCTGAAAGGGACACATTCTCGCCCTATTTCATCTTTCAATGCTGTTCTGTTGCAAATTTGCTCACAGGTTTCCAATTCTGCCCGATCCTGCCTTATTTTAATAAACATTGCCTTCCCCCAGTCCAAAACTGTTTGCTTTTGCAGGCAATCTTTTTCCTTTTCCACAACACACTTAAAATGTACGATGCATTATTCTATCGAGTTTGGAGAAATGTAGAATTTCCCCTTTGTGATGTTGTGTTACTGTCAATCTGAGTCATTATAATAAGTGGTCCATAGCATCAAACATCCAAACTACCTTGTTCCTTTGCTGACATATTGTCAAAAGCAAGTAGAGAAAACCACACCCTAAGTAGTTAAATTTGAAACTATTAATAAAAAGAGATTTGTTATCCTTGGTTTTTTGCCATTGATTCTCCGATGTTGTTTACACTAGAGTAGGCGAACTCAAGCAGATGATAGCATTCAGATGTATCTCATACGTTAATCAACATTTTGTCCCTTATCCCAGCCTAAAACACACT